>PVIA01000489.1:117132-433121 GCA_004024845.1 Tonatia bakeri | reverse complement strand
GGGGGGGGGGTGAGAGTCCATCACCCCCTTTTGCCGTAGCCCCCAAAGTCCTTCCTTGGGGGCCTCCCACGTGATTGTGCCTGTCTTAGGTTGTTCCCCCCTTAGAGAATCTTACCCATCACTGGCTAACCGACCAAGCACTGGGGTCCAGGCAGGGTGAAGTAAAAGGAGCAGAAGCGGTGCTCCTGCCAGAGAGATAAGCTTTTGTCTCCTTGCTGGTTTATGGTTCCAAGGTCGTTCCCTCAGCCTTAGCCTAGGCGGGGGTTACAGCTTCTGATACCAGGCCGGGCAGTTCCCAATAATCCCTCACTAAGCTTTTGTTGCTGTATTTAGCAAAACCAGGAGAATTGGGAGTGTTTGCAATGCAGAATAAGTCTTGGGTTTCCAGGTGGGGTTAACTGACCTGAGAGCAGCTTGTTTCCACCCTGTGCATCCCGTAGGAAAAGTCATCTGTAAATATGATAGCATCCGAACTGATCACATCGTGGAAGGAAGGCCAGCCTAGGGCAGAGAAGACACAAGAACCGAAACAGAGAGGAGAGATACAAAGTCTTGGGTTAGAATGCAATTTTAAGGAAATATTAAGCCAAGGAATGGACATCTTTAGTATATTAATCATGCTTACCTTTTCCGACCTGAAACAAATGTCAAAAGGTGAAAGCAAATATATTTTACAACAGTGCAACTATTTTTTAAGAATAACCCTTTCCTCACATTCCAGACCATTTGGTAGTTTTCTTGAACATCCCTGAACTTACAAAGCTCCCTCGCATCACCTTTTCTTATCTCTCTTATTTTTAGGGTCCCTGGACACAGCCCCAAAGTACTATGAGCCTTACAAGGTGCTGTTTTCCAAAATACAATCCAATTGGTCTGGCTTCTAACTTTCCAATTATGCCACACCCCTCTAGGAAGCGTGCTTTTTCATTACTTAGTTTGGGTGGTTAAAATACTAAAAAATGAATATTTTGGTGCTTCCATCTTAATTTAATTTCTCAGGACGGTGCTATCTGGAAAGCATTGCTTCTATCTATTTTATGGGCAAGAGGCTTGCTCACCTCACGGGAGAGCTGTGGAACAGTGCTCTTCAGGCAGTTCTAGATAGCACCTTCTCTCCAATAGCATCTTGTTCCAATTTTCATTTATTCTAATGATTTTTAAAATATGCACACAACTTTAAGAAACTCAGTGGTAAATGGACCATAAGACTGTACAAACGTTTATGAGTGTAAAGTCAGGTTTTATGTTCAGTACTTATGGACCATAAGATTATACAAATGCTTATGAGTGTAAAGTCATGTTTTATGTTCAGTACTTATAGGCATGTTTTTACATGTTTCCAGAAAATATGTCGGGAGTTACTGAGCTGAAACCTGCACCCCCAAAATGATGAAAGAGGTGCCATGTTGCTCAATTGCTGGTGCATTTTTTTTTTCTTTTACAGAAGCCAAATTTATTCCTGCAGAAAGGAAGAAACCCTTTAAAAACATGGTGCTTTGTTTTAATACACTTAGTGAAGGAAAACAGAATGCAAACTTCACAATACCATTTCCAGTTTTAAACAAAACAGATTAGTTCAGGCCAAAATGTATAAGGAACTCTGCTAAGCTCCCCCTCACCCCCCACTCCACGGCAGCATAGCTGTCACTGTCAGTGCTGGATTCAACCCCAGACTTAGAACACTTTCTCATTCCTTGATTTGAGTTTAAGATTACTGCAAATCACCAGGAAAAATCTCACCCTTCTAGTTATAACATTCCACAAAAATGAATTATGCCAAAACACACCAGTATTCTTTAGAAAACTCCAATTTCCCTATTGCCCAAATTCTAAAGAGAATCTGAACATATTTTAGGCTATAGTATTTAGTTTATGATGATTACTTGACATATTTAGGTGTTCTTTGTTCAATGACAGGAGTGACAATTGCTAGTGAAGAGAGTTTTAATGTATGTTTGAGTACATTGAAAAATAACTTATTTATGAAAAGAAAGAACATTCAGTATTTTTTAACCGCACATGTCATAATTCATTTGATTACAGCTTATGATAACTAATATTATGGGTGGACATAATTGATTCAACAGAAAACAGGTAAAAAATTAGGAATGTTATTTTGTTTTTAGTTTCCCATAAAGCTGCCTCTATCCCCTCTACATACATTTCCCTATTTGTAGAATTAAAAATAGGTACAGGGAAATTATATATACATATATGTAAATTATATATGTGTGCATGTGTGTGTGTGTGTGTATTCCCCCTCCCATGCTACCCCTGCATCATATATAATTTATCTTGTTCTAGTTATCTCATTGGATTTGTAATTCATTTGTTTTCATGCTGTCTGCCATGACTAGGTGGTGAGTACTTTGAAGCAAGAATCTGAACTCACTGACTTGAGTATTCTCACTGCCTGTCATAGAATATAGCACAAAGGCACAGCTCAAACATTTTTTAAAATAATTTTCAATGAGCCTTAAACTTAAAAAAATGGGATGAATAATTATGGTACATCAGAGAGTTTCATAGGAGAGAGAAAATATAATCATACTTCTTACTTTACCGATTAGACTAAGAAATATCAATGCTGGTTTCTCACTGGAGTATGCAAATTGGTTCAATCATTACATTAAAACCTCTCTATGTAGGTGAAGTGGATTTATTTATTTAGGATGGTAAAAACATGAAGATTATTTAGGTCACTCACTTACAGGGTTTGGGAGGAGGGAGGAGAAGCATCAGTTACTTGCCAATGTACCAGTGTAGAATATGGGTAGTCTGGCTTTAGTCTAGGGCTCTCTTCTCATGTTCCACTTTGTTCCTCAGTGAAAGGCTGAGAAGTCATTCACTTGAACACTCCAGCAAGAAGGCAGTGGCAGGTTTTCAGAAATATGCTTAGTGCCATGTCTGGGTTGGCTGGTAGTTACAGTGTTATAGTTACGGGCCTTCGTCAAGCAGGTAAGAATAAATGCTACACAACACTGACTCTTTTACCTCCTAGTGCCCAAACTGTTCACAGGGAAAGTCCAATGACAGATCTAGTTAGGGATATATTTTTTATTCATTTATCTGAAACAACCACAAAGGCTTAGAAGTGCGCCCTTAGACATTAATACTGAGGAAACTCTTCATTCTGTTGGGGTTTCTTAATACTAATCTTTCCTAATAGTTGTGAATCATTGCTGACTAAAGATTTTGGGAAGGAAAGTGAACTGCTTTTGAATGAGTTATTAAACCATATAGCTATACATTTTGTAACCATGAATTAAACATTTATAGAATTTTCCAGAAGACTATGTTCAAGAATATAGTAGAGTTTCTCAAAAGATTTCAATGTTTCTGAGAAAATTATTGATACTTGAATAGTTTATTTGTTGTTTACTAAGGCATTGTTTAAACATTGGAAAAGTCTCTAAAAAAAATTTCATCACTTTCCCCAATTCATACAGTGTCCCTTTTCACTGTATTAGAAATGTAGTTTTCAAGATGGAATATTCAACCCATCACCCAAATCTTAATTAGTGGAGATTGACAAGGGAAATCAAGGTGAAGATTATCATCACCCTGTGTGATGGAACAAACATATTTCAAAAGAAAATCATGGCCAACTTCACCAATAAGGTTAACACAGGAGAATGTTGAGTTCTTTTTCTAGGGTCTCTCAAAAAAGTGCAGCTATACAGAAAGAGAATCCATCAGAAAGGTAAGTCCTTATTGACAGTCAAACTAAGAAGGCCCTTCACCCAGGAATAGATTGTCTTACGGTGGAGAAGGCACAGTGATGACAGCACTTTGAAAGCGGAATTCCCTCATCATGTGAAAATATTTAAAGGAGGAACTCTTCACTGCTGTAAAAATCCTCAAAGGAAACCCTGCCCCCACTCCTAATAATAAGGAAAGTGCTTCAAAGGGTAATAGGCAAAGACTGAAGCAATCTGGGTCTTGTTGAGAAAACTATCTTGAGCAAAGGTGGGGGGGGCTGTTTATGTCAGTTTTGACATTAAAGAAAGATCATCCATCCTCCTTTCTTTAGGATTTCCCTTTTGGTCTTCTCATCTAACAAAACATTATTAGTTTTGGATGCATTCCATGGACTTTCTAAGAGAAAAGCCGATTGAAAACCTGTATAAACAGTTGGCTCACCCCACCCCCAACACATCCCTTTGTTTCTACTAGATGAGGTTAGATTTGGGTGTATTATAAACTACTCTTAAAGATAATAGGCTATTATTATCAAGAATATCTTACATGCAATAAATAGCTTCTCCCCTCAAAGAATTCTCATTTCTGGATATTAAATAAATACAGGTACTACATCTAAAGTGGACAAGCTGGAATATGGCAGTTCTGCCTCAATTTCTTCCAACCATCAGGCCAAAGTAATCTGCAGACATAACTTGGTACTGCTGGTATAATGTAAAGCAAATCCAGAACATATTCATTTACATCTTGAATGTAAGAGCAGGTGATCCTGTTAATTATAACACTAGATTCTCGGTGCTGGCTACCATATACACTAGAATAATTTTTTTTTAATTACAATAGAATGATTCCTTCTCAATCATAAAGTGGTTGAATTTAAGCTGCTCTGAGTTTACTTGAACCCGTAACTGAATAATGACACAGTTCTTCACAAGTAGTGTTCTGTTGGAAATTTTTACGTTTCGCTCCCACTGTCTCCTGAGAAAAAGTCTCTAGCCCAAACTTGCCCTGCTTTCAAAAATATTTGAAGTTGTTAAAACTAGTGACAAATTATAAACAAGTTGAAGCCAATTCTGTCTGTACCATGTTTAGAGAATGTGGCCCTCATTCCCCTACTCTTCATTTAACAAGGATTGCTATCCATACAGCTTCATTTCCCCCACATCCTCCCAAACCCCCAAACAAAAACTAGAAACCTCTGTTAGTTGGCTACATGACCCATCAGTGGAACACAGCAGAAAGTATCCATGACCAAAGAATTCATTGAATTGCAAGGTAATTACAAATATTTTGTCATCTTCAAATGCAAAGTAGATTTAATCATAGTAAATCCCAGTTGGGCTTAGGTGATAGTTTAATAATGACAGTATACGTTTCAGTCTGGTTTTGGTTAGACAAGCTGGTGATTTGCAGATCTATATTTTTGTGTGTGTTACCAATTCTCGCAGCTCTATAATTCCAGGACCATATTTCAAAACGTGTAGCTTTTAGTTTCTCTGAAGCCAGAATCTGTTAATCTCACCAATGACAACTCACCTTATTAGCTACCGCAAGCCAAATAATAAAACTCTCTCTGAAGTCCCCCTGCTAAAAGTAATTATTTGATGCGTAGAGCTCTGATTCTTGACAAATTATTCACTTCAACTGACACTTCGTGTATAACTTTCCTCCTTTTTAAAAGGAGGATTCTCTACTCCCCCTCAAAAACCCAAAAGTTTACGTAGCAATCAACCAAACACATGCGTGTAGTAGAAAATCGAACACGCAAGACGACTCAGTGAGGTGCTCCCTTCCACTTCTCTGCACCCCTGCACACAGCCATGTTAAAAGGATTTTGGCTTAATTCTAAACAAATATGCTTATGCTGCTATCTCCTCATTCCTTCATTTTAAATCTGCATTGTCTAATACATCTGCTAACAGCCACATGTCACAGTTTAAATTAATTAAAATTAAATAAAATTTTTATTTCCTCAACGGTCTCAACATTCCAAGTTCTCAACGGTCACATGTAGTTAATGGCTACTCTCTTGAACAACACAGATACAGACACAGAATATTTCCATGATCATTTATTTCCACACATACAGAAATGTCCACCATTGGACAATGCTGTTTTAGACAGTATAAATTGATTCCCTCTTGTGAACGATGAAGATTCACTATTCATACTTACTCTCATCTTCCACTGCCCTTTCAATTTTTGATAGTTGTATTATTTTTAATTCTTAACCCATTTGGTAGTGTCTGCTCCTTGAGCTAAAATGTAAGTTCAGTAAGATCAAGGAGTTTGTCTGTTTCATTCACCACTGTATTGCCAATCACTTACAAGAGTGCCTGTGACATAAGAGGTGTTGCAAACAACTATCTGAAGAACAAACGAATGTCTGATTATCCTAGAGCTTACTATCATTGGACTCTCCACTCCATAAGACCTCCCTAGAGCCCTGACCCTCCCTCACCTATTCCTCCCCACACTCCAGTGCCCAACCATAACTGTCTTCCATGCTTTTACACAGGTCGATCCTAAGGAGTTGAAGCCGGCAAACAGCATCCACGTCATACGGCTGTATGCAGAGCTAAAGAGATCTGGGGTTCCACCTCCTTCTCCAACTGTCCAATCAGCTGCCTAAAGTCAAACAGATTTTCCTTTTTTCACACTGCACCATGTATTAACAGGCACACCGTATTTTCTTTTGGCCTTTGTTTGAACCATGACTTTATTGTACAATTTCACAAAATCTTCTGTAATTCAACATTTTAATTTTTAATTACAAATATTTCAAACATATGCAGAAGTACACAGAATACAGGGTGGAGCAAAAATAGGTTTACAGTTGTTCGTATGAAAAATAATGTAATTAATAAATAATAACACAAGAATAAGCCTGTGTTTTATGCACTTACAACCGTAAACCTAATTTTGCCCCACCCTGTATAATAGGTATTCATGATTGAACAGAAATTAGGTACCCAGATTTAACAGGTAATAACATTTTTTTCTATAGTTGTTACAGATTTTTCTCTTTTTCTAAGAAAATAAAATGTTACAATTACAGCCAGGTCTGCCTCCAGTCTTTTCCCGTACTCCCTCACCTGCAGGTGCCCCAAAGGTAATTGTTTATGTACCATTCCCACACTTGTTTCATTTACTGTCTATGTATGTGTATATCCATAAACAATATAAAATGCTTATGATTTTATATAAATGACATTGTATCACAAGTATCTTTTGGCAACTTATTTTTTCAGATTATTCACAGTTTGTTTTCAGAGTATCATCTTATTTTATATTGAAATATTTTAAATACCAACATTCGTTACTGAATTAGAGAGAATATAGATCAGAGTTGTTTTGTGTGAGTTTTTCTATTATTCTCTAAAATATCTCTGCCTCCTCTGGGGCAATTTTTCTCTTTATCTTGGTCTTTTGTCTTTCATTCTTCTGGGTTTCTTTGTATATCTCTGGTGATCCTTGATGGATCATTCCTATTTATGCAGCTGACGTAGGTTTCCTTTAACATTGGATACAAGAGGGTCTGTTTCCTCAGTGTGTCTGAACTTTGAAAAGCTGGCGGGAAGGTCTGGCAACATTGTCATCATTTGGTGGTAGACAAAGGTCTGTCCTTGGGTTCCCTGAACACCTGATTGGGGGGTGGTGCACTCTGGAATACCACACCTCAACAGCAGCCCCCAACTCTCCCAGATGGGTTACCATCTTAAGAGAACAGTGTTCTAGTTATTTATTTTGTTTTCTTGACATTGATGATCTGTCATTCTAACTATGAAAGTGAGGAAGATGGTGGGGGGAGGTAAATGGTGATGGAAGAAGACTTAACTTGGAGTGGTGAACACAATACAATATATGGATGATGTATTATAGAATTATATACCCGAAACTTACAGAATTTCATTAAAATCACCCCAATAAATTCAATTTAAAAATCTGAAAAATTGAAACAATGCATTAAAAAAAGAAAAGTGAGAAAGACGTAAAACTAGTCTAACTGTTCTTTAGACTTTGAGTTAAACACCTTCTTGTCAGTCCCCCACCCCACACCCTTTTGCTCTTGACAATTCTGCACCCTGAGCCTCTTTATAATCCTGCCGGGCATCTCTGCAACAGTTTGGGCTACAGTTTTCTTTAATCAGTCATACCCATTAATCTACTTCCACCCTTTTTTTTCTTGGAAAATTCATTAAAATTTTTTTCTTGCTCAAGACCCCATTCTCACCCTCACTCCAATACTCTTTGCAATGTATTCCTTCTTCTTTCCTCCCTTCCTCCCCTTCCTCCTCTTTTTTTTTTCTTTTTCTTGCTCTCACTTTAAAGCAATCTCTTGGGAGAGAAGGAAGCAAGTAGGTATGCTCCATCTATCATTTTGGATAAGACACCAAGTTTTCTTTTTAATAAACTGCAGATTTTACTCTCTTGATCTAATATTTTATGGGAAGAGGTAACAGACTTTGGGCTTTATTTTTATTTACCTTACTGTTAAAAAAAAAAATACCAAAACAACGTAAGACTTAACAGCTTCAACTAGCTTAGATTTGACCCTAATTAAAAAGTGATTATGAGCCAAGTGTATGGGATTAACACTTACATTATGACACCCACAATGGCCTCTGAGTTAAGATGGATGGACGTCAGGATGGACTTTTCCCTGACTAGTTCAGTGGAAAAAACTTCTGGGACTACTTCTCAACACTGTATTTGACTGTCGGATACAGTGTGACTACTCCATTTCTCTCCTCCTGCAGTTGCAAATATGAGGACAAGTATCCCCCTAAATGCTGATGACATAATTTCATTACTGCAAACAAGCAATAGTCTCAAGAGGCAAACTATTCCAGTCATGAAAATAATTTAACAGTCATAATGACAAAAACAAAATCATTGGTTTTGGCAAACATTTTCCCATTCTTCCTTCAGCTTTATTAACCAGTACCTCAGATAACAACAGTGCTTAAAATACTTACCTTAAAAAGCAGGAAGTTTAATATATATAAGTTAGCATAGATCTATAGACTCTAAAAATTCACAAAGATAAGAAATGCTAATAAAATTTAAGTGTAATATACAATTCAAACATTAATTTTACTTTGGCTACTAGTTACCTTGCTCTTTCATCTCTTTGTCAAAGCAACTCCAGTAGTTCTAAGTGGCAGTGGCCATTTAGATGTCATGTTGATGAGGGGCCAGCCAAAGGCATTTAGGCAGACTAGTAACATGATCAGACTTATGTTTTAGGAAGATGGCTCTGGAAGTAGCTGGGGGATGGGGGATAGGAAGAAGGATGGAAACAAGTATGCCAGATGGAAGACCATATATGGGAACAGAACTGCTGAAGCTCTAAATGAAGGCGTTTGCAATGGGACTGGAAAGGAGGGGAGAGATTGAGAGCAGAGTTCTCTGACTCTGCTGCTGTGGTACCTGCGGGGAGTGAAGGCCAGAACAGCACACTAGGTCACCAGCTGGATTATGCTGGTCATACATTTACTTTCCGAATCTAGACAGAGAAACTATCTAAGAGGCAGAGGAATATTTGGGCTCAAAAGTGAGACCCTGGCCAAAGATACAGATGTGAAAGTCAGAGCATAGAAGACAGTAAGGTTATGGATGAGGATATGTAGGAGGCAAATTTACATAACCAGAGTGAAGAATCAGGCAAATACTTAAAAGGTAAGCAGAGGAATAAGAGTTAGTGAAGGAAAATAAAAGAGAGCATTTCAAGAAATAGGAGGAGGACAGAGTTAGATAGCAGGCAGCAGTGACATAAACTACAGAAAGGACAAGTCAAATAAGATCTGAAAGGAGACTGCTGAATCTAACAATTAGGGGATCTGCAGGACTTTAGAAAGAGCCATTCAATGAGATGATGACAGAAGCTGAGCTCTGCTGGGTTGAAAGGCACATGTGAAGTGCAGTGAACAAATGTCTCCTCTTTACACAACCTGGCGGGAAGGAAGTTAAACTAGCTTGATGGCTATAATGATGCTCATGCTAAGATATTTGGATTCTGGGGGTCCCTCTCACTGACCCCACCTTTTCCTGTTTTCTAAAGTGTTTAAAATGTTACAATATTACTTTTTTAAATGAAACTTAAGCAATAAAATGAGTAATATGAAAATATTTAGACATGTTAAAAAATCTTAAGCTTTACTCAAATGCTCCTTAGGATGTTGAACAAAAGCTGTATCTGAAGAAAGACTAGATGACTAAAATAAAATTCCATTCTTGGAACCTTTTTGATCTTCTGTTTATTTTTAAATTGTTTGTTGTTGTTGTTGTTCATAATATCATTTAGTCTACCAAATTGTGAGTTGTGTGTAGTGTTTTAAATAACAACAGTAATCTGTTCGCTTATAGGCACAAAGTAGGTGCTCAATAAATGTGGTTGGAAAAATGAATCCAGAGCTTTAACTCTAGGTCAGGTTCCCTGTCAAGCATATGCACAGCAACCAGTCCTTTCTCATCACAGCATGCATCACAATTTGCAATTACTTACTTATATGGGCAATTTTCAGTTAGTATCTGCTTCTCTCACTAAGCTCCATGGGACTATGATTGCTTTGTTTACTACTATATCCTCAACCCCGGCTCATGGAAATATTTGTTGAATAAATTAATTAATCAAACATCACATTTTATTATTTGACAACAAAATTAGACTTACTTAAAAGATTATTGCTTAGTTTGGATGAGCCCATTACCAGGCCAATGGAAGAAAATTTTTTTAAAGATTTTATTTATTTCTTTTTAGAGAGAGGGGAAGGGAAAAAGAGAGGGAGAGAAACATTGACTGGTTGCCTTTGGTAGGTGCCCCCACCAGGGATCGACCCACCACCATGGCACTTGCCCTGATGGGGAATTGAACTGGCAACCTTTTGCTCTAGGGGATAACGCCCAACCAACTGAGCCACACTAGTCAGGGCAAATCAAAGAAAGTTTTAAAAGTAGGCAAAGAATTTCTACTAGTTTGCTTCAGGCAATTTTTGCAAGTATCAAATTTAATGTTTAGTTTTCTTCCTATCAAAAATGGTGCATTTCTTCAAGCTGATTATTAATAATTTCATATAGAGAAACCACATAGCCTTATCACCCATAAACATTTCAGGCATTTGAATCTATTAACGGACAATATGACTAAAGACTGTCAAGAGCACGGAGGTGTACTTTGGGCACTGTGAACATCTGGTGTCTATTCTCTTTGGAGATTAATAATGTAGCTATACTGTGTCAGGCTTTGCTAATTCCTTTGAGCTCTGCACAGCATTTTTAAATGGTTCCAAACACACAAGATCTCTAATTGGTATGGATTTCAACCACAGTTTTCTTGCAATCTCAAAATATCTCAGAAACTCCTAAGCAGGTATCGACAGGGGCAAGCTTCCCTATTTCCCTTCGTGGAGGGAGCTATGAATAATTTTTTTTCATATTCAATAAAATTACTGAACTCATACCATTTCAACCAAAAAACTGGAAAAGGGGGCTTTATTTTCCCTGGCCTGAACATTGTCTCTTGCTACTTTAAATCATAGTTAATGTTTTAAAAAATATATCTTACACATTAGTCAGTTGTAGACCTTTAGCATCAAAGGATCTGAGCAACATCACATGTAACAGCCTGACCTTTAGCCATAATTTCTAAGTGCCATTAAAAAATGTCTCTCAGACTGGCTTTAAATTTAGTGCTGACCTAGTCACCTTTATCCGAAAACATTCAACTTTAGATGATTATTTTATTTTGCTTCCAAAAGCTCTTCAGTCCTGTGAGGTATCCATTAGGGATGCTTCACAAAGAGTTTAGTTTACTTAGAATTTATTAGCTACATCGGATGGGAAGATGGTAATTTGGGTTGCTTGCTGAGTAAAGATTATTTACTGTGCTTAACTGACCTTAAGAATACCAGGAGGGATATAGGATGGGGAAATTCAAAGAAATACAGATTCTGTTCTCAGCAACATGAAACACAGACTAAAAGTGAAATAGTGTTTCATTCAACTGCAGTCTTGATTAGGTCTATTCACTACATAGTATCATTTGGGAATGTCAAATGTTACTTACATTCTTTAGTTTGGGGGCTTATAAGAAGTTCAGAATAATTCCTCTCCTAAACATATATGCGTGATAAAAACATAAGATTACTTCTTCTAAGAGGGAGTTAAGTCTTAAGATTCTTTTACTTACCTAAATTTTGCAGTTAGGGATATTTTTCCCTAACTGAAATCTCTCTCAATTTCTGAATAGGCTTCAGATCTTTATTGTATTCTGTACCTTTAAGGACTACAACCTGAAATAAAATATTTCCTTGTTTTAATAAATCTAGGATCTTTCACTGCTCTACATCAGCCTTTCGTGATGCATCAAAACTTAGTTATACCTATTAAAATTTAAATTTCTGACAAACCATCTTGAAAAAAACCCTTTGAAATGGAACAGATAGCTCAGAAAATCTATTAAACACAAATATTTTAGAACAAAACAATTGCTTAGAGTTGTTTATATGAACAAAGATGTTTCACCTTTGTTGCACACACAGCAAAGTTGAAGCAATTTATAAGCTCTGTACATTTTCTAATATATTAAAATTTTTAAATAAATTACATCAAAAAGGCATGAAGCAAACTACATCAAACCAAGGCATACTCTGGTTACTATTAATTCTTTTAAAAACCCATTAAGGAAACCTTTTACTAACACGCAATTCCCATTACTCTGCTCTTCTTTTTTATATACTTAATCACTTTGTAATATACTATAACTTACTGCTTATATTTTGTTTATTGACTGTATTCCCCAAACTATTGACTAGAATGAAGGTTCCATGTCAGAGACAATTATTTAGTTCCTGATGCATTCAAAGCTCCCAAAAGGGTGCCTAGCATTTAACAAATTTTGGCTGAATGCATTTTCTGTGTGTATTCTTGTTACTCTGGAAGTATGAGATTTAAAAATAATCCTTGCTTTGGTTTTAAAATACACAATCACAAAAGTCTTTGTTATAGGATTAGTTATAGAATCTCTAGATCACTTACTAATATCTATTGAAGGTTTTGGCACCTGGCTGATAGTCTTCTCTCCATCCCAAATTTCTATACATATTCTAGAGATCTCCATGAAAGTAATCCATTTAACATCCCTCATCTCAACAGCTCTTTGAATACTTGAAAGGGCTGAAACTAAACTAGTCTGTGGAGCCAAAGTCCTGTATCAAGCAAGACCTGTGGGTATATGAGGTCTGTCCAGAAGGTACCCAGTCATGTAATATGAAAAATAGAGACATTTATTGATGAAGATATGGGATACAAGAAACACTGTACATAGGATAATGATGTCTCAGTCTCCTTCAAAGTAGGTCCTGTGGGACCTCACACAGTTCTCCCAGTTGCCATCAGCTGCCCCATCATATTTTCCTGAATCTCATTGACGGTCTGAAATATCTTCCCTTTCAAAGGTGATTTTAGTTTTCGGAAAAGCCAGAAGTCACACACACCAAGTCTTGGCTGTAGAGGGGCTGAGTCACCTGAGTGATTTGATGTTTCGCCAAAAATTTCTGCATAAGACATGATGCATGAATGGGTTCATTGTCATGATGAAGTTGTCAACCATCAGTTGCCCATAGCTGTGGCCTCCTGAATCATCCAAATAGTTTTCAAGAAGGAATGTTCAAGCTCAATGCAAAATTTGATGCAGATTCAGTTGCTCTACTCACTCAGTCATTTTGAATGCGAGGCCCACACACCACATGTGCTCGTTCAATGGCGTCTACCGCCCCTACTGACTAGTACAGTGAAGTTGGCATTGTTCATGCACGCACATTCCAGTCCACTCTCCTCGACTGCCAGGTTACACTGATGTCATGCAAACCATTCTAATTATATTAACAATGGCTGGACTTTTTCCAGACAGACCTTGTAAGTGGCCTTTCTAATTTGAAAGTTTCGATGGCTTTGATTCTGACCAATGAAAAGCTTAATGCATTAAAATTTAGGTGTCATCACATGAAGAAAGTTGAATTTTAGATGGATGAATTAGGCTAATGTGGTATGGTACTGCACACATATTTTAACTTGGCACTGTACCACCATGACAAAAAAAGAGTTAAATTCCATAAAGGCCCAAGCACATTCATAGCATATTCCATAGTCTATAGGTTGACATGTCATTCTGTCAATTGTGCAGCAATGTTTAGTCCTATCCCACTAACCCAGTTGTAAATGATGCAAGGTGCACGTGCCAGACTTGACTACCTAGTACTGAGTAGGCAATAAATAAATATTTGTTGAATAAGTGAACCAAATTGGGAATGAAAGTATGAATAAAAATTGTAAAAATGATTTACAATAAATCAAGGTATGAATTTCAGACATTTTTGACAAAGATCACCTCTCAAGTATTTATTGTTCCTTGTGCCACTAGACCAATGTATAGTACTCCATGGATTACTCACTCTCGGTAGTATGCCACAGGGTGCCTATGCAATTTCTTGGATCTTTTCTGGCTTGAGCAGCATAAAATTTTGGAAGACGTGGTAACTCTAGCATTGTTATAGCAGTATATAGTCTCATTTTCTTTGGATATTTGCCTTCCTTTCAGTGTAAATATTTTTTTTAAGTCTCAAGCATGCATTATTAAATAACACCCAAAATCATGGTCTTAAAGGCCAGGTAAAAATTAGAAAGCTTCCTTAAGGGAAATTCACTAAGATCTGGGGCTATATAAAATATTTTTTTAAATCCACCTACTTTAACTTAAGGTGTAAATCAAGAGCCAGCAGAATAATAGATCTTTGCTTTTTAAAAGCAATTTTTTGTGCATTTTTATTTGTAATGTTTCTCATACACAAATAATTTTTACCTCTCAATTAATCTCAACTTCTTGCTCAGTTCCAGGTATTACCCTGGTATTGCATCCAAGATACCTTAATGTCATTACTTGTTTCATGTCTTTTTGCTTAGATCCTGTTGCCTTTTAAAAATATCATACAAATATTTATTAAGCATTAATAAATGCATAAATGTGAATATATCAAACAGATTTCAACTGTAATCTTTTCCCCTCTATTTTCTTAGCCCCGTTCCTCATCCTGCAGAAAATCTATGTTCACAGGGTTCTACCCCATTTTTACCCATATTCTCATAGCCTTACAAAATCACAACTATATACATACACATAAACATAAATGTTCTAGTAGCTGTACAATATTCCTCAGATAAGGTAACTCAGAAAGCTCAAGTTGCCACATCTGGCTAGGCACCAGGGCAACACAAATGAAGCGGAGCATCTGTTGTTGGGCTGTGGTAGACAGATCAGAGACAATATTTTGGAAAGAATATTTTGGAGAGAAACAAAAGCAAATACCAAAAAGTAGACTCTGGGAGAGGAAGCAGCATAGATGCAGACTTAAGATTTCCCTTATCAAAAATCTAATGAAATAAAATGAGTTTTTGAGAAAGCAAATAGTTTTCGAGTCCTGAAAACTAGGGAAAATTATCAATATCAAAAAACGTTTGAGCACTGCTATCCGTGAAGCAGAAGAGGGTGATGAAATTTCCCCCCAAACACCCCAGGGACTGCCTAGGCCTGTGGTTGTGATATGAGGGGATGGAAGTGTGCAGCCAGGGTCTCATTCTGCACATGATGGATAAAAAGAGGACTCAAATTAGAACTACTGAAATTTGACGTTAAAAAAGTCTGGGGAGGGTAAAAAGTAGAACTTGGAGAAGAATTTGAAGGTGTTAGTTATTTTTACTGAAAAAGGGGTGAATGGAGAAAGAATGAATAAGAGGAAATCATTCTTCCAAAAAAAAATCAGTGGACCACATTAAATTTATAACCCCTGCCTGTGGGGCTTTTGTATCAAAGCACCTAAAGGGTTCCACTCTTGAGTGGCAAGACAGTTTAAAACTCAAAGGTGACCCCAGAGAAAATAAATGCCAAATGCCATGGCTTCCAAAATGGATGAAGAAGGCCAAACACAAACTTTAGTCATACAGTTCTGCTAAACTGCCAAAAGGTTAATAACCCATGCTCCTCCTGGGTATGTGTGAATGTTCCATCCTGCCCAGGAGGTAAATCACCCCTTTGTCCAGCATATCCACGCTGTAGATGCTCCCTGCCCCTCAGTCACTTAGGAGCCATCTAAGTTATTAGATCAACTGACTGTGGTGGTATCAGTGCTTGTATTCAGGTAACCCTCACTTTACTTAATGAGGGCCCAGAACATAAGAGCAGTGATGCTGGCTATTTGGGTACGCCAAGAAGAAGCTATAAGGTGTGTCCTTTAAGTGAAGAGGTATGTATGTAGAGGAAGAAATATATATATACGTATAGGGTTCTATACTATCCCCAGTTTCAGACATCCACTAGGGGTCTTGGGACATATCCCACCAAGATAAGGGGAAACTACTGTAGTTTATTATTCATTTTGACTTTCCTATATTTTACTCAAAGATTGTTATCTGTACAGTTTTTATTTGGACTCACTGTGGTTTTTTTTATGGTTTATACTATAAGACTTATACTTTCTTAACTCCAGATACTTGAAAAGAAGTCAGTTACCTTCTCTGTAGTGTACACAATTTTATGCACATGTACTACATCATCCTGTGAATATAATGTAGAGTAGTAAGATGCCATGTCTTTATTGCTGCCAACTTGATGTGTCCAACACTGAAAGATATGTTAAAGTGTCTCACTATATTTGTGTTTCAATTTCTTTTCCTTCTGCTTCTCCTTCTCCTTTTTTATGGGAAGAAGGAGGCCAGCACTTGAATACTTGCCTTTGGACTCATATTTTTCCATTTCTTCTATCTCTAGCAATTTTTTTGTATGTATATTTTGAAGCTACATTATTGGCACATAAATTTTCAACATCAATGCATCTTCATCATGGATTGCAACCTCAGGCAATTCTTTAAAAACTCTCTGGAATGTCGGATGGTTTTTGCTTTTACTTTCATTCTGATAGTAAAGTGTGACTCTTGCTTTCATTTTGTTTGCCATTCTCCTATTTTTATTTTTTCTGTCATTTTGTTTAAAGTACCCCTTTTAGATGGAGTACCTCTTTTAGAAATTTGATTCTTTAAACTAAACTTGAGGATATCTATGTCTTAAAGGGAAAGTTTGTCCCATTTAAATTTATACGATAACAAATGTACTGCTTCTCAACTTTGGTCGTCTTATTTTCTGATTCTATATGTCATGAGTCCCCAAACCTGGGGCTGAGAATGAAGCTTGCCTGGGCTCTGCCTCCTATCTCCTGTCTCCTCCCTCCCATCTCCAGAGCCAGCCAGAGAGCTGCTGTCATTATGATTTCTTTTTTTAAGTTTATTTTTAATTTTTATTGCATTCTCCCATTACCATTTATTTCCTTCGTACTCCCTCCCTCCCACAATCACCACATTGTTGTCCATGTTCACAAGTCCTTTTTCCTTTTCCTTTTTGCTCAATCCTCCCACCCCCCAACTCCCCTCTCCACAGCTGTCATCTGCTCTCTATCTATGAGTCTCACTCTATTTTGCTTGTTAGTTCAGTTTGTTCATTAGTTTCCAGATATGAGTGAAGTCATATGGTATTTGTCTTTCTCTGACTGGCTTATTTCACTTAGCATAATGTTCTCCGAGTTCTTCTATAGTCACAAAGGGTGAAATTTTCTTCTTTTCATGGCTGAGTAATATTCCATGGTATAAATGTCCCATAGTTGTTTTTTCCTATTATTTTTACTTATTTATTTATTTTAATTATTGTTGACTTTTCCTAAATGTTTCCTTTGACTTTTTCTGTAGTTGATTGGGAGACATATATAGTGTTTTTTATTTAGAATGGGTTACCTTCCATTTTTCAAATAGGTTTTAATTGCTTGTATTAATTACATGCAATGAAGCTATCTACTGAAAGCCTTGTGTGTAAGATGAGGAAATCAGGACACATTCACTTACTCTTATGCCTTTCTTTCATAGTTCTACCTTTTTGTTTGGATTAATTTGAGATTTTTGACCCAAGTAATTATTTGTGAAACTATCTGTTTTTATTTGATATATCTGTCCTTTCAAAAATCATTTTGATTTTACATTTTACGATGATACTATATTTGAAACAATGTTTTAAACTTCTATTTATTGTTACACACTCACAAATATTCCTTATCCATCACAATTTCCTCCAAGCAGAATTCTTTATTTTGGTTCATTTCTCAGCTGCTTGGAATATTTCATGAAGTAATTTTTTTCAAGAAAATCATGTAAATAATATGCTTCCTAAGTAAATGTGACAATATTTTCCTGTTTATTTCATAAAGGAATGACAGTTGACTGAAAATAGAATTTAAGAATCATAATCTTCTTTTTCTCACAACTCTAAAGCCAAATTGTGTCACAGTCCTCTGATAATGAGGCTGAGAAGATGTCTGAGACATGATTGATTTTTGTTCCTTCGGAGATTTTTTTTCTGTTTACAAGCTTAAAATATATTTGTGTGGGTTTTGCTTTTTGAAAGTCAAATGTCTTACCAGAATATGTCTAGATGCTGGTATTTTTTTTTCACTGATTCTAGCAAAGATGTAGTATATGTGGTTTTTAAAACTTGATCTTCCTATCTTTCTTAACAGACCTCTTATTGTGTTCTTTACTGTTTTTTTTTTCTTTTTCCTTCCTGAGGGACAGCAACTATCTACTTAGTTGGATCATTGTTTTCTGTCTTCTGCATCCATCATCTTATGCTGACAATCTGCCAGTCCTTTTCTTCTTTTCCTCTGCATCACAGGATAGTTAGTTGAGTGGCTTTCTAGATTACTAACTATATATTTAGCAGACTCACTTTAGTTCTTCACTGCTTCTAAGGAAGTTCTCAATTTGGCTATAGGATTGTTAGTTTCTCCAAAGAATTTTTCTTAATTTTACCAGCTCTGTTATAACTTAGCCTGTGATCATATTTCATCTCTCATATCTTTTATATTTTTTATCTTTTATTGACTACAAATTGTTTCTTTATAAAAATGTTTTTAATATGTATACTTTCTCCCAGCATTTTGTTACTTTTATTTGCTTGCATTGCAGAGTATTTTGTAGGTTTCATGCTTGTTCATTTCCTACTTCCCACATCAACCTGAAGAAGTGTATGTAAGCATGCTATTGGCCCTGAATTAATATGAGCATATTCTCCTTCAATCCTTTTACTGTCCATCTAGGTACTGTTAGAAATCCCCTGTTACATGAGGAGATGCGCAATATTCCATTAGAGGTATACACCACATTTTGTTTATCCATCCTTCGATGGAAATTTGAGTTGTTTCCACCTTTTGGCTACTGTGAACAATGATGCTTTGAACACTGGTGTGCAAATATCTGACTCCCTGCTTTCAGTTCTTTTGAGTATATTACTTAGAAGTGGAATTGCTATGTTTAATTTTTTTAGAACTATCATGTAGTTTTCTGTACTGGGTGCACCATTTGATTCTCACCAGTAATGTACAAGGGTCCTAATTTCTCCATATCCTCTCCAGCACTTACTATTTTCTGTTTGCTTGTTTAATAATAGCCAGCCTAACGGGCTCAGACATGCTCACTGATTTTAGAGAGAGCAGAAGGGAGTGAGAGAGCGAGAAAAGGAGGCAGAGAAGCATCTATCAGCTGCCTCTTGTTCACTCCCCAGCGAGGGACAGAACCTGCACCCTAGGCCTGTGTCTAACCAGGAATCGAACCTGTGATCTTTTGGTTTACGGGAAGACACTCCAACCAACCAAGCCACAGGGGTCAGAATATATTTTTAATGAATCACTCTCATACTCACAAATCCCCTTGTCTCAAATTTATATAAAGTTATATAAGGTGAGGTGAATGATATATGTCTAGAAAAAGACCCTTTTCACGGTATGAAAACACACGGTAAACAAACATGTGGCCTTAGCATTATTAGGAACACGTTTACAGCAATTAAGCCAACAAGCTGCATCCACTGACTACATCACTGACTGATCGCTGCCTCTGTCAGGAAAACAGCTGTTAAAGAAGGGCCACACAAGAGAATGGGGTAAGCGGTTGAAGAGAGGTTACCATGACTGACATCTTTGTTCCTGTCTTCATCTGCTAAGAAGATGAGCCAGTTAATTTACCTACATCGAGATCAGAAGAGTTAGAGGGGAACACAGACAAAGAAGAGGTTTAGCTGTTTTAAATGTCAGCTTGTGTATATATGTCGATCTCTCTCTCTCTGCCTCTGTGTGTGTATATATATACGTATTTGACCATGGAACCATCAAACTTTAAAAAAATTTAACTATGGAATCCATTCATCTTTCCTTACTAAAAAATTGTTCTGTGCTATTATCTGGCTCTTTCCTCATAGGCCTAATATTTCTTCTTGTTACAAAAGCATGTAGTTATAGATTATGCAATCATAAGGCATGCTACATTCCAAGGACCTGTGTTTTTTGTATATATGTGAATAGCAAGTAATTACTGCATTGATTTTTCTCTACTCTAAAAATAAATAATATACTAATCAACCAGGTAAAACACTAGTATGATACATATATTCTTTTACGATTTAAATAGAATCTCTTCTTTTATTGATTTAAAATTTTTAAAAAGCCCTGTGCTGAAAAATAAAAAAAGTAACCATAAAACAAATTATGTAAATACCTAGCTGTTGGGGTAAAATTCTAGATGTGTCCTGAAAGACACCAAACATACCAAAGTCTAGTAAAAGATTTTCTGGTACTCAACTTCTGAATAATTTATTTGTTAGTGTTACTGTTCTACTGGCCTTACATTTTTCATTTGTCCCTTGCTAGCTGAATCTTGCCAAATAGCATATCCAGACTTAGACTTCAGTCTCCTCTGGGCACGCTCACCTGCCATGTATGATCAGAACACAGTTAGGCATTATCTTTTAAAACACATAAAGACATGCACATGCAGATAAAGTTCTGCGCATAAACGAAAAGTGTATTAACGATAACCACCAAGAATTTCTCAAACTCACATGTCAAAAAGTATCATCTTCACTTCCCTGGACCTTTCAAATGGGAACACGCAAGGGTTCTGACTTTCCACCATAACCTGACTTTCACCTTCAAAAAAGAGCTCTAAAACGATGAAGAAAGAGGATGCCCAAAGGCATTTCCCATCAATTGCTAAATGGTCCGATATATTTGTAATTCTATCTCCTTTTCCTTTACATCAGCCAGTGATGAAAACCTGATGAGACCAGCAAGCAACACGCTAGTATCAAGTCACTGGGGTGTATTCACAGAAACAGATAAAGACAGGCCTCCATGGGCATGAAGAGATTCAGCTGGGGACCGCGCATAAGCAGCAGGTGAAAATATCTCCATCGTGAGAAGAAGAGGTCAAGAGGTTTTAAAATTCTTCTGAATAAAATTACTAGGACTAAGGTAATGAAAGGGATTAATTTTTCAATTTTCTTGAAAAACAGGAGTCAATCCGTGACCCGGCTCTGCTGGTATTCCATGCAGACCTCAAGAACACGGTCATTTAGAAAGTAACTGCTTCAAGGAATCCGGCTAAAACTACAAAGACGTGAAATTCCAGGCAGACACAGGAAATTCTTTGGGGAATGAAAGAATTTTATGACTCATAAGATTAAAATCTCCTGAATATTCAACTAAAGTAATCTAATGAAGTATTGTCACCAGGAAAGGAGTTTGATGAATTTATGTGTTGTACAAGAAATTTTTAAGCAAAACAGGAAATTGAACAAACTTGACGTTACAAATTTATCTGTAATTTTTCCTTTCAGGGTACAACTAACTTCAAAGACACCAGAATTTTATATACAGTGTGACATTTTGTAGGACACTACATTTTTAACTACTGAGAATTTAAGCAAAATTCCATATCCATACTTAAAAAATGAATTAAGTCAGCTAAGGATAGGCCCAGGATTCAAATATGGGTCATTCTGAAGGTTCTTAGTCTTCAAATTTAATACACTTTGAAAGAAGTTGTAAGAGTTGAAGGTAAAGGCTTGAGCCAGATGTCAATGCAGAAAGAACGAAGGAGGTCAAGTTTTTCCCGGGGAGATCAGCACCAGCAGAAACTAGAAACAGCATTGTTTTCTCCACTTTAGACAATGCTTAAATGTAGAAACTCAACATCAAGGAGAATATCCTTACCTTAAAATACTTTTCTTTTTTTTTAAATAACTTAATTCTAATTTAAACTTTTGCCCATTCTCTGTGAAATTCCCTTTTGATAACAGGTTGTAAAAATAAAGCAAGCAATGGAAGCCCTCTGTTTAATCTTTCCCAGGGACAAACACGGTATAATACACACTATGTAACTATGAGTTAGATTGCAAATTACTCTTATTTAATTTAGTCTAGTGCTTAGCTTTACCTCTGAAATATCAGTCTGCACCCTTCTATTTTGGTTTGATTCTATAGTCCACTTAAAACAGTAAATGTTTACATTAAAAGGACAAGAGAATGTGTGATGTATTTTAACTGTCAAAAGTGTTGTGAACAGCAGCAGCTGGAAGAAGAATGTGTAGTCCGCTTCACTGTTATCCTGTAGCCTTTTAGATTCTTTGCATCAGCAGTTACGTCCTTCATTGCTTATATTTAAAAAAAAAAAGTCAACTTCCATCTCAGAAAAATGTAGTAAAATTTCTAGAGTCCACTTGTGGTTTTTTTACTGGTTTACTAACTTTCTGCTGGTACAGGAGCGTAACTGGTTACTGGACCTGGAGCTTTTCTTTCATTTTTTTAAGTCACAGGTTCAGATGAAGACAAAAGCCAGGAGCAAATGAAAGGAGTCCCATTTTGGGTGCTACTTAGAGGTCTCTGCTAACTGTGCTTAGTCTGGTTCCTCTGCCATCATCCCTCACATCTTCCTGAATTCATTAGGACATGGCTCCTATCAAAGACACGCTCAGAAGGCCAAATACTAAAACTACGTTGATTTCCTTAATGTTTCCAGATCTGGTTCTATTCCACCAATAAAACTAAAGAGAGAACTGTGATTTCAGGCCCAGTAGGAACACAACTGGGGAGAAGCAGAGCCTAAGACTATTCTGGAGGATGAGGATAACCAATACACACATAATTAGACTTCAGGTTTGACACATTCAGGTACATTTGAAGGTGGACAAAAATCTACGTGCTCTGACTCCTGCCTCCCTCTCTAAACACGTCTGAAAACACCCTCCCAATTGTGCTCTGACCACATGTCTTCTTTCCGTTCCTCCAACATAAGCAAGTTCATTGCTCTATCAGGGGCCACTGTACTTGCTTTCTGCTCTGCTTAGAACAGTCCTCCAGACTCTTTGTTTGGATTCTCGTACTTCAGACCTTAACTCAAATATCACCTCCTCACTGAGGCTTTCCCAGAAATCCCTATCTACTCAATAAAGCAGTGCCTCCCAAACCCCACTCCACCATCACCATTCCCTATCATCTGCTCCGTTCCCTCCTCTATGCCTCTCATCAAATGTCACCACACTGGTCTGCTTACTTGTTTAGTTCCACTCATGTAAGCACTAGAATGTAAAGTCCTTAAGAGCGGGAGCCCTGCCCGTCCATTTGCCTCCCTTACAGTACCCACTACTGTGACACTGCCCCTGAAGCAGTGAGTATTTAGAGAATAAAAGTGTTTAACACTCTACTAGATGCTGAGTGTAAAATACCATGAAAAGATACAGACTCATCCTCAAAAACCTTATAAAGACAATGGAGACTGACAAGTAATCATAGTATAGTAAGATAATTGTTTTATAGCAGGCATCTAAGTCTAGTAGAAAGAGCTTCTACCTGTTTATCGTAACAGAAAAAAAAAACTATTCCAGGTGAGGTGACTATATGTGCAAAAGCACAGAAACAGCCATAACAGCACAATCCTGTTCTGGGGGGACTTCGTTAAGGTTTTTTAAAATATAAATTGCTAGGGACAAGGGGAAGAGAAGGAATTAAACTTGGAAAGAGAAGGACTTAGGTCATGAAAGTCCCTCCTTGCCATGCAAAGGGAGACAGATTTCATCCTATGGCCAATGGCAAAAAGCCTGGGCAAAGAGATGACATGGTCAGGTTTGCATTTTAGAAAAATAACTCTAATAACTGATTTAGGTGATTTAGAAAATCAAATTATGGGAAGGTGGTAGAGGGAAAGCCAATGGCATTTCACAATAAATAGGTATCATGCAGAAGAAGAGGGACTCAGTGGCAGGGCAAACTTACACAAATTCTGTTACATAATATGTCTTGTCTCTGGATAGTTTTATTAGGCCACATGCTATGGCATTCACCAATGGAGCAGCCCTGACAAGAGGTCCTAGATACTAGTATCTATTTTAAGAAATGTTAGCTATAGGGACTGAGCTATTCACCAGATAGGAAGCTTTTCTTTCACTCAGTTTTAGGAATTTAACAGTCCCAGATATCCTCTCCTAAATTCAGGCAGGGTTTAGAGGTAGAATGCTGCCACTAAGCAAGGAATTCTGTTCTATGGGTGTATGAACATTTCTCATCCTTCAGGCTCAAATTCTCTAGCTCCAGGGCTAAATGGAGCTAGTAGTATGATCTACACAATGTATTTAGGTAGACTTCAAGACATCAGCATACAAGGCCAAAAGGTAGAGGCTGTTAAAACACATTGTGTACTGCTCACGAGTTTTCTCGTGTTTCGCGTGCCATCTGTTAAGGACTTTAGATGTCAACACACTGTCTTGTCCACATCGAATGAAGTGATCTCATTGGTGGAAACCATGCAGGTCAATCTACGAAAAACTATATAATTGCACGAACCCATAAAGCATTGCAGTTACATTGTATTTTGGTCATTTGAATAGTCTTTGTCTTCAAGTTCCTAGTGCTTTTAGAAATGCCCTCTCTCAGAAAAAGGAAGGAAATGAAAAAAAACTGATATACTTCCAGAAGTATTTAACGATAATTTATCAAATACTCCTAGTGAGATCAAAGATGCGGATGACTGTTTTGACGATTCCGGAGACGATTCTACTGATTCTGCTGACAGTGAAATTATTAGACCTGTAAGGAAGTGCAAGGTGGCGGTGCTTTCAAGTGATTCCAACACTGACGAAGCTACTGATAATTGTTGGTCTGAAAGTGACACACCACCACGCTTACAAATGTTTGAAGGTCATGCTGGGGTCACTACATTTCCGTCTCAGTGTGACTCTGTACCCTCTGTGACCAATCTCTGTTTTGGTGATGAGTTGTTTGAGATGTTGTGCAAAGAGCTGCCCAGCTATCACGATCAAACTGCAATGAAACACAAAACACCATCTGGAACACTAAAGTGGTCTCCGGTTACACAGAAGGACATCAAGAAATCCCTTGGCCTAATTATTCTGATGGGTCAAACAAGAAAAGATAGCTTGAAAGACTATTGATCAACAGATCCTTTGATACGTACCCCTATATTTCCACAATGAGCTGCCATAGATTTGAGCAAATATGGACATTCTGGCATTTCAATGATAACGCCAAAATGGACAGTCGCTCGGGGAGACTTTTCAAGATCCAACCCACGCTGGATTACTTCCTGCATAAATTTTGAACGATATACAAACCAAAGCAACAGTTGTCTTTGGACAAGGGAATGATTCCATGGAGAGGACGTTTAAAATTTCGCACGTACAACCCAGCAAAAATAACAAAATATGGTTTACTTGTTCAGATGGTGTGCCAGAGTGACACTGGCTATATCTGCAATATGGAGATACACACTCCTGAAGGAAAGGAATTGCAAGAAACTGTTCTTTCAGTCCTTGGACCCTATCTTGGCATATGGCACCATATTTACCAGGATAATTATTACAATGCTACATCTACTGCCGAATTGCTGCTACCGAACAAAACTACAGTCTGTGGGACTATCAGGGAGAGTAGAGGTTTGCCAGCAAATTTCAAAATGGAAACATCAAGAATGAAGAAAAGTGACAATATTTTCCAGAAAAGATGATGCTCTTCTCCTAGCATGGAAAGACTAGCGGGTTGCCCGAATGATGTCAACGATCCATGACACTTCTGTCTCAACAACAGGAAAAAGAATAGGAAAACGGGAGAGAACGTTGTGAAACCTCCCTACATCGAGGAATACAGTGCCCACATGAAAGGTGTTGGCCATGCGGATCAATTCCTTTCGTGTTGGTCCATTCTAAGGAAAACGATGAAATGGACAGAAAAAGTAATGCTGTACCTTATAAACTGTGGACTTTTCAATTCATTTAGAGTGTACAATGTCCTCGATCCACAAGCAAAAATGAAGTATAAACAGTTTCTGCTATCGGTGGCGAGAGACTGGATAACGGATGACAATAATGAAGGCTCTCCGGAACCAGAGACAAATCTGTCCAGCTCTTCCCCTGGGGGTGCAAGGAGAGCACCTCATAAAGATCCACCCAAAAGGCTGTCAGGTGATATGAAGCAGCATGAACCTACGTGTATCCAGCAAGTGGAAAGAAAAAATTCTGTACGAGAGCCTGCAGAGTTTGTGCCGCCCATGGAAAAAGGAGCGAATCTAGATACTTATGTAAATTTTGTTTGGTCCCTCTTCATAAAGGAAAATGTTTTACACAGTACCATACGTTAAAAAAGTACTAGGAACTTTAATTGTTTAATTAGTTGTTTACTTGTTTTTGTAAATAAAAATGTTATAATTATTGAAAAACAACACCTAAAGTGCATTATGATCTGTAGTTATGATGATTTAAGTAACGTGCAGTTTGCCCAAAAACGAGCGGTCCCTGGCATATGTCTTAGAGATTTCTATGTGGTACGCAGTGTGTTAAGAGGATTAGAAGTCCAACCAGGCCAAGCACAGGAAAACTAGTCAAGTGTAGGGTGTGGCAGTAGCTTTAGGCACTTGCAAAAATATGGTTTAAAAGCATCAGGCACCTGTCACTGAATTTCTAGGATTGCCAACAAGACTGGAGATAAAACGAGATAATGATGCAATCTCCAATTTCGGAGGAGAGCCCTAAGGATTCATGACCAGTCAGTTGGTGGTGATCTTCCTCATTCACAGCCTTTCCCAGAGAGAATTAAGCTTGAAAGCCCTGACGCAGGGCCTAACCGAAGGCATCCATTACATGTAAGTACCTGTTCTAGAAACCACCTAGAGTGGTACTTGTTGTGTATCATCCTTAGGGAAACTGAGAAAGTAATTTCTCAAATCATTTTCTGTGGTCTATGATTCATGTGAGGAACCCAGCATAAGAAAGGCAACGGGGGTCGGGGGGGGGGGTTGCTATGTTCTCTCTTGCCTCAGGACTTTCACTTAGTCTCATTCCATTACTTGAGACTACTTTCACCTGACCCACCCACTCCCTTGCCTAGCTCTCTCATACTCATCCTCCAGCTTTCAGCTAAAGCCAAAGGCCTTTCCTGATTTCTTATACTATGTGAGTATGACTTAAATTTGGACAGTAAAAAATCCAGGTCATAAAAGCCCTTCCATGCCATGCACAGGGAGAGAGATTTCACCCTATACTAATGGAAAGCCATTGAAAAACTCTGGGCAGGGTGACGTGATTTCCTAGTTTCAAAAACCTCATATCTTGTCTTTGCAATCTTGTTTTTAAAACCCATTCAATTAGGAAGAGTCTGAGACCCTGCTACATCACATATATTCAGTGCCCAACCTACTAAAACATATGTTGAATTGACGTTAAAAGTGGTGAAAGAGAGAGAGAGAGACAGAGACAGATATCTGGCATTTGGACAAATGTGTCTTGACTAGAAAGTAGGAAAAAGGGCATTTTCAATTTTAAGAGACATTGTTAATATAAATATGGGAAACTATTAAGAGCTCTTACTGAAAACCGCATGGAATACCTCACAAGGAGTGGGAAAAGGAAATTAGTATCCAGGGGTACCATGACAAATGCAATTAGACAGAGCTAGCTGTACTTTTAATATGCTAGTTCATGAAAAGGCACAGCCATTTTCAATCCTAACTATTAGCCTATCCAGTTAATTATATATGATCTTAAACTACTTAGAAACCTTTGAACACGGCATACGATTTCAAAGCCCACAACAGGCAGATTGGAGGGCATAGGTGAAGGCAAAAGAAAGTAATCACTTATTCTTCTACATGATGTAGGTATTGGGGTGGCTGTTCTTGAACATTTTCAATGAACCTTAACAATTGTTTTTTTTAGTAACTTTAGTGGTTTCTCTTAAGCCTGCTGCTTAATATGATGGCGCTTTTTTAAAGGAACCTGCCAAAGCACTAGCTAGGAATAATTGGAATGGGCTTAATTGCAAAATATGCAATTAATATGCAAATAACGATAACAACTGTGCTATTAAAAATAAAATTAAAATAAAAAGAGTTCGGAATTGAGTGACAGTGTTACTATATTAATGGTCTTATGAACACAGGCCTGAATTCTTGACTAGGTTCTCCCACAGGAGATGTGGCGTAATTAATCTAGGTGCTGACTTTCTAAACTTGTCTCATCTGTAAAATGATAGCACTGAACTACAGCATCTTTATTATTCTTATTTCAAATGCTAACATTCTGTTCCTATAAAATCAAATCATGATAAACCACACCCTCTGTTTTATATAGATGTATATAGATTTACTATATATACTCAGTATTTACTAAATATAAAGCTATAAACATAAAACATATAAATATATTCTAAATAATCTTGTTTACAATGACTGAATCAGTAAATTATGAAGTAGCAGTACAACAATAATTCTTTCTTCCATTTCATCAATAATCACATTTACACAGGGTGCAGCAAAAGTAGGTTTACAGTTGTGAGTACATGAAACAGTTTATTCTTGTATTATTATTTTTTATTGTATTATTTTCCACACAAACTGTAAACCTACTTTTGCCCCACCCTGTGTTTTTGTCTTTCCAAAAGGCACCTATGATTGAATATATGAAAACTAAAAACAGCTTATAAAGGACATTTTGTGAGAATTTAAGCATTTGCCAACTTAATGATCAAAAAGATGTGGTGATCATTACAAATTTTTCAAAGGAAGAGTAGGAAGTTTGCATTCATTTGTACATGTGGGGTTTTAAGAAGCAGATCTGAGTATAATAGGCAGCATATGCACAAAGGTTCCATGGGTGACCACAGCAAGGACAAACATTATTCTACTACAGAATAGATTCCTAAAACTTAAGAGAAACAGCACAAGTAAGACTTCCCTATGGAAAGCTCATGTCTCCATTCCTCCAAGCTTCTCTGAAAGAAGACTGTCACTAATCAAAAAAGAATTAAAGTCTTCCTGGCATATTCAGAGATAGGACAGCCTACTGTTAACTCTATACATTGCTTACTTCTACAACTGCCATTATTATGTAAGTAGGATAAAGAGACTTAATGATTACTGGATCTGAAAACAGTAATCTATTTTGCTGAGCTTTACTTATTTTGAAAGTACACTTAATTGAAAATCTCACAATGAGCACAAAATAAGGCCAATACTGTATATCAAATATGCAACTTCATAAAGGGAGGGGAGGTCCCTGGCAGTAATTCTGATAATCAAGACCCAACTGTGTGTCTCAGTTTAGAAAGCTCTCCAGCAAGTTTCACCTGGGGGAAAGGTTAATGGGAAAAAGCCAGACAGGGCAGCAAATATAAATCACACACTCATCCATTCCATGTCATTTTTATCTCTACTCAGTTTATCTGTTACAAAGATGAGCTAATCTGCTAATGAGAACACAAATAGTTACAACCAGAAATGACTGAGTGTTTACTAAATTATGACAGGAATTATGCTAAACCCTTTAAATCATTTAATCCTCTTAATCTGATAAAGTTGGCACTATTATTTTACATCAGTTTTAGCACTGATATAATTTAGGAGAAATTATTTAATTTCCCAAGATTACACAATGAACAAGTGGCTAAGCTGGGATTTGAATCCAGAGCCCATGCTCTTAAATATCTCCCGAATAAAATCCCAGCAACTGTTGATCTGGTGCCAACCTGAAACAGCATAGGCAAACCTAGTAAAATATCAACTGGGTAAATTCTTTGTAACATATATGATGATATCCTTAATATATAAAGAGAACTTACAAAGCAATAAAGTATATAAATACCTCAATAGGAAAACAGGCAAATGACATAAACCAGAAATACATAAAAGGAAAATATTCAATAATTACATTAAAAATTTTGAACTCATTAATAATTAAAGAATGCAAATTAAAATGTTAATGAGATACTAGGTTTCAAGTATGACCTACATAATCAGGTATTAAATAGAATGCAAATATTCAGTATTAAAGAAAGAGAGCATGGAGAAATGAAAATACCCACAACATCTACATGGAAGTTAAATTCGCACTGATTTTCGGAAAGTAACGGCAATAACTGTCACAAGTTTTTAAATTGCTCATACCAAGATGTGGAAACACTTGGAAAATATAACACACATGTTCTGGTTCTAAATATTCTGTTCTTTAAAAATTAAAAAATGAAGCTCAAAATAGAGGATGATTCACTGTCTGAAAAGTAGCTGTAAGAAACATAAAAGTTATTATAATGCTAAATCTACATAACTATGTAATACAGTTTATGTAACATATAAAAAGAATTTTATAAATTAAGGAGCATTTTGTAAGAAAAAATTACTAATAATACAAAACCATAATTCCCAATTATCTCAGTGAGGTCATAAAGGTAGAAGGGAGAAACAGTGTATATTTATACATATACACATAAAATACACACACACTCATGAGCAGTCACTCCCTATTTACCACCAAATACTGCAGCCCTAGGCAACCACTGATCTACTTTCTGTCTCTACAGTTTTGTCTGTTCTGGGTATTTCATATCAGTGGAATCATGTAATATGCCCTCTTTAATTACTAACTTTCTTTCACATAAGATAATGTTTCCAAGGTTCATCATGTTGTAGCCTGCATCAGTGCTTCATTTGTTTTTACGGCTGAGTAATAATCCATTAAATAAATATACTACATTTTATTTATCCACTAATTAGTTGGTGGACATTTGGATTGTTTCTATCTTTTGGTGATTATGAACAACTATGCTGTGAATATTTGTGCACAAATTTTTGCGGGAACATATGTTTTCGATTCTCTTGGTTATAATCTAGGAGTGGTATATGCCAGCCAGGTCATATGCAAACTCAACAGTTAACATTTGAAATACTGTCCAACTGTTTCTCAAAGAGGCTGTACCACTTTACATTCCCTCCAGCAATGCATGAGGGTTTCAGTTTTTCTACCTTCTTGCCAACATTTGTTATTGTCTGTCTCTTAATTATAACCATCATAAGATGGGTGAGAAGTGGTATCTCAATGTAGTTTTCACTTTCCTTTACAGATGGCTGATGTTTTATATTTTTTAAAACTGCATATTGGTCATTTGTATATCTTTCTTGGAGAACTATCTATATAGATTTATTGCCCACAATTTTTTTCCTCCAGTCAACAGAGATTTAATTTTCTAAACTCATAAAAATTAAGCTAAGTATATATAGTTCTTAAGTTATGTGTAAAAGTAATTATTATTATTTTTAAATATTTTATTTATTTTTAGAGGGCGGAGGAAGGGAGAAAGAGAGGGAGAAAAACATCAATGTGTAGTTGTCTTTCACAGGCCCCTTACTAGGGACTTGGCCCACAACCCAGGTATGTGCACCAACTGGGAATCGAACTGGTGATTCTTTGGTTCACAGGCCAGCACTCAATCCACTGAGCCACACCAGCCAGGGCTAAAAGTAATCATTTTTTACAGCAGAATTCTATGCAAGTGAAAAGCTAAGAAAAATTATTTTGAATTACATTTTCCCTTTAAAAAATGTATTTTATTGATTTTGCTATTACAGTTACCACAATTTATCCCCTTCCTCTGTCTCCACCATGTACTGCCATTCCTTCGAGCAATCCCTTCCCTTAGTTTATATCCATGGGTCACACATGTAAGTTCTTTGGCTTCTCCATTTCCTACTGTTCTTAACATCACCCTGTCTATTCTGTACCTTCCAATTTGTACTTCTTAATCCCTGCACCTTTTCCCCTATTCTCCCCTTTCTCTTTCCCCTTCCCAGCTGATGGTCTTCCAAATGTTCTCCATATCTATGATTCTCTTCCTGTTCTGCTTGTTGACTTGGTTTGTCTTTCAGATTCAGTTGTTGAGAGTAGTGCATTTGTTACCATTTTAATGTTCACAGTTTCGATCTTCTTTTCTTCTATAGTTCCTTTTAACACTGCATATAGTAATGGCTTGGTGAGGATGAACTCCTTTAGTTTTACTTTGTCTGCAAGCACATTATCTGCCCTTCCATTGTAAATGATAGCTCTGCTAGAGAGAGTAATCTAGGTTGTAGGTCCCTGATTTTCATCACCTGGATACTTCTTTCCAGTCCCTTCTTGCCTGCAAAGTTTCTTTTGAGAAATCAGCTGACAGTCTTGTAGGAACTCCTTTGTAACTCTCTGCTTTTCTCTTGCTACTTTTAAGATTCTCTCTTTGTCTTTAGTCTTTGGCATTTTAATTATGATGTGTCTCGGTGAGGTCCTCTTTGGGTCCATCTTGTTTGCAACTCTCTGTGCTTCCTGGATTTGTATGTCTATTTCCTTCATCAAATTAGGAAAGCTTTCTTTCATTATTTTTTCAAATAAGTTTTCAATTTCTTGGTCTTTCTCTTCTCTTTCTGACACCCCTATGATTTGGATGTTGGTACATTTGGAGATGTCCCAGAGGCTCTATATCCTATTTTTTTTTAATTCTTTTTTCTTCTTGCTGTTCTGATTGAATGTTTTTTTCCCTTATGTTCCAAACTGTTGATTTGAATCTCGGCTTCAGCCTCTCCACTGCTAGTTCCCTGTGGGTTTTTCTTTATTTCACTTAGTGTAACCTTTATTTCTGCCTGGGTCTTTTCTATGCTGTTGCAGTATCCAATGAGTTCTTTGAGCATCGTACTAAACAGAGTTTTGAACTCTGCATTTGATAGGTCACGTATCTCCATTTCATTTAGCTCTTTTTCTGGAGTTTTGTTCTGTTCTTTCATCCCTCAATATCAGCAGCCTCCCTGTTTTTGTTTCTGTGTATTAGCTAGAGGTGCTTTGACTCACTGTCTTATTAGTGTGGCCTATTGTAGAAAAAGCACCTGTCTGGATGAATGTGGCTTCTTCAAATCCTTGGTTGTCAGACTCCCATACAGCTCGATTTCCTGACAAATATGAGTAATGTGTGTTTTGTAGTTAAGTTGTAATTTTTACTGTAGTTGTGCGTGGCAACAAAGCCTGTTTACCTGCACCTCCATCTTGGCCAGAAGTCTCTTAATCTGCCTGTGGCCAGCCAGGTGGTCCAGGCAGCGGCCCCTTGCATGCACTGTGCCACCTGAATTACATTTTCTATATTACCACTTTTTAAAAAATGATAATGATGATTTGATAAACCAGTAAGTTCAGTAACAACTTAAATGAATACTAACAGGCAATTCCTAAGCTATCACTATTTACAGTAGTAAAGACAAATCTATTTTTTGACAAACAAAATTGTGTTTATTTAAAATGTGTGCTGTGATGACTTGACATACCTATACTTTGTGAATTGAGTACTACAATCAGATTAATTAACACTTCCATCACCTTACACAATACCCTTGTGTGCGTGTGCATGTGTGTGCGTGTGTGGTGAAAACATGTAAGGTCTACTCCCTTAGCAAATTTCATGTAAGAACTCAGTGTTAACTAGTCACCATGTTGTATGTTAGATCCCAAGAGCTTCTTCATTTTATAACTGAAGGCCTGTACCCTTTACCAGCATCTCCCCATCTCCTAGCTCCTAGTAAGCACTCTAATTTCTGATTCTAACAGTTCAACTTTTTCTTTTTAGATTCCATGTATAAATGACCTCATACAGTATTTGTTTTTCTCTGTTTGGCTAATTTCACTTAGAATAATGTCCTGTAGGTTCACCCATGTTATTACAAATAGCAGGATTTCCTTCTTTTGTATGGATGAATAATAATGCATTGTATACATATACCACATCTTTATCCATTCATCTGTCGACAAACACTTTGGTTGTTTTCATAACCTGGCTATTGTGAATAATGCTGCAATGAACAGGGAAATGCAAACATCTCATTTCCTTCAGAAATATGCCCACAAGTGGGAGTGCTGGATCATATGGTAATTCTAATTTACATTCCCACCAAGAGAACAACAGTGTTCCTTTTCTGCTCATTCTCATCAACACTTGTCTCTTGCCTATTTGCTAATAGCCATTCTAACAGATTTGAATCAATATTTCATTGTGGTTTTCATTTGCATTTCCCTGATGATTAGTGATGTTAAACATCTTTCCGTGTACCTGACAACCATTTATATGTCTTCATTGGAAAAATGTTTATTCAAGTCTTTGCCAATTTTTTAATTGAATTATTTATTTTTTGGCTATTGAGTTGTATGAGCTCCTTACAATTTAAATATTAAGCCATTATCAGATATAGTTTGCAAATATTTTCTCCCATGTCATAGGGTTCCTTTTAACTTTTCTGATTGTTTCTTTTTTTATTTTTTCATTTAATCTTTACTGTATTTTTAAATTACCATAAATCACATTATGCCCCTTTCCCCCCAGCAATCACCACACTGTTGTCCATGTCCATGAGTCCTTTTTCTTTTTTGCTCAATCCTTCTATATCCTAACCTTCTCCATACCTCATTAGCTGTCATCGGCTCTCCATCTATGAGTTTGTCTCTGTTTTGCTTGTTAGCTGAATTTGTTCATTAGATTTCACATATGAGTGAAATCATATGGTATTTGTCTTTCTCTGACTGGCTTATTTCACTTAGCATAACGTTCTCCAGGTCCATCCATACAGTTATGAAGGGTAAAAGTTTCTTCTTTTTATGGCCAAGTAGTATTCCTTGTGTAAGTGTATCATAGTTGTTTTATGCATTCATCAATTGATGGATGCTTGCACTGCTTCAATATCTTGGAGATAGTAAATAATGCTGGAATGAACATAGGAGTGTTTATATTCTCTTAAATTAGTGTTTTGGGTTCCTTCAGATATATTCCCATAGGTGGGATCACTGGGTCTAAAGGCAGATCCATTTTCAAGTTTTTGAGGTATCTTCATACTCCTTTCCACAGTGGCTGCACCAATCTGCATTCCCACCAACAGTGCCAAAGTGTTCCCCTTTCTCCACATCTTCACCAGCACTTGTTGTTAGTTGATCTACTGATGATAGCATTTCTGACACATGTGAGATGGTACCTCATTGCAGTTTTAATTTGCATTTCCCTGATGATTAGTGATGTTGACCATCTTTTCATATGTCTATTAGCCATCTGTATGTCTTTTTGGAGAAGTGTCTATTCAGATCCTTTGCCCATTTTTTAATTTGGTTGTTTGGTTATTTTGGTGTTGAGTTTTGTAAGTACTTTATAGATTTTGGATATTAGCCCCTTATCAGATGCATTGGGGAATATGTTCTCCTATTCTGTGAGTTGTCTTTTTATTTTGTTGATGATTTACTTTGCTATGGAAAACTTTTTAGGGTGATGTAGTCCCATTTGTTTATTTCTTTTCTTTTGTTTACCTTGCCTGGGGAGATATACCCAATGAAAACTTGCTATGCAATGCTCAAGATTTTGCTACCAGTGTTTTCTTCTAGGATTTTTATGGTTTCAGGTCTAACAGTTAAGTCTTTGATCCACTGATCCATTTTGAATTTATTCTTATGTGTGGTGTAAGAAGGTGGTCTAGTTTTATTTTTATGCATGTATCTGTCCAATTTTCCCAACACCATTTATTGAATAAACTATCTTTAGCCCATTGTATATGCTTGCTGCCTCTGTCAAATATTAATTGACTATAAAGGTGTGGGTTTATGTCTGAGATCTCTATTTTGTGCCACTGATCTATATGTCTTTTATGCCATTACCATGCTGTTTTGATTACTATGGCTTTGTTGTATCATTTGATATTAGGTAGCATGATTCCCCTAACTTCATTCTTTCTCAGGATCACTGTTACAATACAGGGCTTTTTGTGGTTCCAAATAAATTTTTGAAGTATTTGTTCTAGTTCTGTGAAATTAGTCATTAGAATATTGATAGGAATTGCACTGAATCTACAGATTGCTTTGAGTAGTATGGACATTTTAATGATGTTATTCCTTCCTATCAGTGAACATGGTATGCACTTCCATTTATTTGTATCTTCTTCAATTTCTTTCCTTAGTGTTTTATAATTTTCTGAATACACGTCCTTTAACATCCTTGGTTAAGTTTATTCCTAGGTATTTTATTCTTTTTGTAGCAATTGTCAATGAAATTATTTTCTTAATTTCCTTTCTCTGAGTTCACTATTGTCATATAAAAATGCAACTGATTTCTGGATATTAGCTTTGTATTCTGATGTTTCGCTGAATTCACTCATCAGTTCTAGTAGTTTCTTGGTGGTATCTTTGGGGTTCTCTATGTATAATATCATGTGATCTTCAAATAAAGACAGTTTTACATCTTCCTTTCCAATTTGGATATATTTTATTTCTTTTTGTATGACTGCTGTGGCTAGGACTTCCAGTAATATGTTGAATAAGAGAGGTGAAAGTAGACATCCCTGTCTTCTTCCTAATCTTAAGGGGAAATGCTTGTAGTTTTTGCCCATTGAGTATGATGCTGGCAGTGGCTTTGTCATATATGGCCTTTATAATGTTGAGGTACGTGCCCACTAATCCCACTTTGCTAAGAGGCTTGATCACAAATGGGTTCTGGATATTATCAAATGCTTTTTCTGCATCTTTTGATATGATCATGTGTCTTTTATCCTTCATTTTGTTTATATGGTAAGTCATATCTATTGATTTGCAAATGTTGAACCAACCTTACATCCCAGAATAAATCCCACTTGATCATGGTATATGATCTTTTTGATGCATTGATGTATTTGGTTTGCTAATATTTTATTGAGGATTTTGGTGTCTATGTTCATCAGGGATATTGGCCTATAAATTTCTTTCTTTGTAGTGTCTTTATCTGGTTTTAGAATTAGGATAATGCTGGCCTTGTAAAATGAGTTTGAGAGCCTTCCCTCCTCTTGAATTTCATCAAATAGTTTGAGAAGGAGAGGTGGTACTTCTTCTTGGACTATTCAGTGGGATTTACCTGTGAAGCCATCCAGTCCAGGGCTTTTGTTTGTTAGGAATTTTTTTTGTGTTTGTTTTTGATCACTGCTTCAACTTCACTAGGTATAACCTGTCTATTCAGATTCTCTGTTTCTTCATGATATATTTTTAGAATATTGTATGTTTCTAGGAACTTATCCATTTGTCCAGGTTGTCCCGTTTCTTGGCAATAATTTTTCACAATATTTTGTTAAAATCTTTTGTATTTCTTTGTCAGTTGTTATTTCTCCTCTTTCATTTCTTTTTTTAATTTTATTTTAATCATTGTTCAAGTACAGTCTTCTCCCCTTTACTCCCAATCTAGCCCACCCACCCCTCCCTCCCAATTTCTCTCCCATTACCACCCTCCCCCTAGTTTTTATCCATGTGTCTTTTAACTTTGTTCCTGTTCCTCTTTCATTTCTGATTTTATATACTTGGGTCCTTTCTCTTTTTTTCTTGATGAGTCCAGGTAAAGTTTTGTCAATCTTGTTTATACTTTCAAAGAAACACCTCTTGGATTCATTGATCTTTTGTATCATTTTTTTAGACTCTATTTCTTTTATTTCTGCTCTAATCATTATTATTTCCTTCCTTCTACTTACCTTTGGCTTTGTTTGTTGTTCTTTCTGAAGTTCCTTTAAGTATGAAGTTAGATTGTTTACTTGAGCTTTTTCTTGTTTTTTTGAGATAGGTCTGTAATGAATGCTAAGAATTTCTCTCTTAGGATTGCTTTCCCTGTGTCCAACAGATTTTGGACTGTTGTGTACTCATTTTTACTTGTTTCAAGGTATCATTTGACTTCTTCCTAACTAAATGTCACTGTTGACCCATTCATTGTTTAATAACAGGATATTAAGCTTCCATGTCTTTACATGTTTTTCAGTGTTCTTCTTGTCCATTTCATCTAGTTCTCCATTTCATCCAGTTCTTCTGGAGAATTCTCTTATTCTTTCTTTTGGAGTCTGTTTCTTTGTTTTCACATTTTGGCTGCTTTTTTGTATCTGTAACTTTACTGAATTCACTTATCCGTTTTTTAAGTGGAGCCTTTAGAGTTTTCTACATATAAGACCATGTCATCTCCAAACAAATATAATTTTACTTCTCTCTTTCCAATTTGAATGTCTTCTATTTCTTCAAGCACTATGACTTCAAGCACTATGTTAAATAAGAGTGGTGAGAATGAGTACACTTGTCTTCTCATCTTAGCAAAAAATCTTTCAACTTTTTACCACTGGTATGATGTTAGCTGTGGATTTGTCATATATAGCCTTCCTTATTTCCAGGTACATTTCTTCTTTACCAGTTTATAAAGCCTTTTTTTTTATCAAAAGAGGATTTTTAATTTTGTCAAATGCTTTTTTTATCATCATCCAAGGACATTTTTTCATTGCTTTTAGAGAGAGAAGAAAAGGGTGAGCAGAGGAGAGAGGCAGAAAAAATGGGCGGGAGGGAAAGAGAGAGAGAGAGAGAGAGAGAGAACAGTGATGTAAGAGAGAAACATCAATTGGTTGCCTCCTATATAAGCCTTGACTAGGGATCAAACCCTAAATCTATGTATGTGCCTTGACTCAGGATCATACCCCTAACCTTTTGGTTTATGTAATGATACTCCAATCAACTGAGCCATACTGATGAGGGCCAAATGCTTTTTATTCATCTATTGAGATAATTGCATGATATTTATCCTTCATTCTGTTAATGCAGTATATCACATTTAGTGGTTTGTGTATGTTAAAACATTCTTGTATCCTAGGGGTAATTGCAAATTGATCATGATATATGATCCTTCCAATGCACTGACTTTGTTTTGCTAGCATTTTGTTGAGAATTTTTGCCTCTATATTAATTAAGAACATTGGCCTGTAATTTTCATGTAGTGTCCTTATCAGGTTTGGTATCAGGATAATGTTGGCCTTGTAAATTCAGTTTGGAAGTATTTCCTCCTCTTCAGTTTTTAAAGAGAGTTTTGGAAGGCTAGATATTAATTCCTTAAATATTCAGCAGAATTCCTCAGTGAAATCATCTGGTCCTTGGCTTTTCTTGGCAGATTTTTTTTTATTAAAGTTTCAGTCTCTTGTATTGGTTTCTTCAAATTTTCTGTTTCTTCATGATTCAGTTTAGTTATAAATTTTTAGGAATTTGTCCATTCTTGAGGTTATCCAGTTTGTTGGCATATAATTGTTCAAAACAGTCTCTTATTATCCTTTGTATTTCTGTGGTGTTAATTGTAACATCTCCTCTTTCATTTCTGGTGTTATTTGAGTGTTCTCGTCTTTTTCCTTAGTCTAGGTAAATGTTTGACAATTTGTTTATCTTTTCAAAACACAAGCTCTTAGTTTTATTGAGCTTTTCTATTGCTTTTCTGAGAAATTTACTTTAAATATAAAGACATAGATAGATTAAAAATAAAGGAATGGGAAAAGATATACCATGCTAGAATTAATCAAAATAAAGGTACAGTAGCTATACTAGTTTCAGCCAAGGCAGACTTCAGAGGAAAAAAAAATTATCAAGAATAAAGAGTGGCATTACATAATGATAACTGGGTCAGTTCTCTAAGACGGCACAGTAATCCTTAATGTGTATGGTCCTAACAACAGAGCATCAAAATACATGAGTCAAAAACTGATAGAACTTGGAAATAAAGAACAAACTCACAGTGACCATAGGGGAGGGAAAAGGGGATAACAAGGGAAAGGATCAAGTCAACGTACCTAAGTGTAAAGGACCCATGGACAAGGACAAAGGATGGGGGAGAAATTGAACGTGGGAGGGGGAATTGGCAGGGCAAGGAAGAGCAATGGGGGGAAATGAGGACAACTATAATTGAACGACAATAAAAATCTTTTTTAAAACGAAAAGGAAATAGAAAATTCCTTATAATAGCTTGAAATTTAAATACCCCTCACTCTGCAACTGACAAGTTCAGCAGATATAAAATCAAAAGCGACATAGTTGAACTGAACAGTACCATCAATCAAATGGATCTAGTTGAAGTTTATTGAATACTTTGTCCAATAGCAGCAGAATACACATTGTACTTAAGCTTACATGGATCATTCACCAAGATCTGGGCCACAGAGCACATGTCCACAAATTTAAAAGAAGAAATCATACAAAGTACGCTTTCAGACTACAGTGAAATTAAGCTTAAACCCAATGCCACAAAGAGAGCTGGAAAACCCCAAAATACTTGGAGATTAAACAACATACTATTAAATAACACATGGTTCAAACAGAAGTCTCAAGTGGAAATTTGAAATATTTTTAACTAAATGAGAATGAAACACCTTGTCAGAATTTGTGGGATACAGCAAAAGAAGTGCTAGAGGGAAATTCGTGACGCAATGCATACACTAGAAAAGAAGAAAAAACTAAAATTAATAATCTAAGTTCATTTTAGGGACTTAAGATTAGATTAGAGGGAAAAGGAGCAATTAAGTCTAGTGTAAGAAGAAGAGCATAAATATAGCAATATTTTTGCTGATATCTCCTAGGGCTAGGGAAACAACAACAAAAAATAAACAAATAAGACTACATCATATTAAAATGCTTCTGCACAGCTAAAGAAACCATCATCAAAATGAAAAGGGAACTGATTGTATGGAAGAACATATCTGCCAATGATCCTTAGACAAGGGTTTGGTTTCCAAAATATATAAAGAACTCAGATGACTCCACACCATTAAGACAAGCATTCCACTTAAAAAATGGGCAAAGGACCTAAAGAGATACTTCCCCAAGGAGGGCATGCACAGAACCCATAAACACATGAAAAAATGCTCATCATCACTAGCCATCAGAGAGATGCAAATTAAAACCACAATGAGATACCACTTCACACCGGTCAGAATGGCCATAGTTAACAAATCAACAAACAACAGGTGCTGGCAAGGTTGTGGAGAAAAAGGAACCCTAGTGCACTGTTGGTGGGAATGCAGACTACTACAGCCACTGTGGAAAACAGTATGGAACTTCATCAAAAAATTAAAAATAGAACTTAGTGATCCCACTGCTGGGAATATATCCTAAGAATCCTGAAACACCAATTCAAAAGAATATATGCACACTATGTTCATAGCAGCACTATTTACAATAGCCAAGTGCTAGAAACAGCTTAAGTGCCCATCAGTAGATGAGTGGATAAAACCAAAACAAAACTGTGGTATGGTTATGTAATGGAATACTATGCAGTAGTAAAAAAAGAAGGAATTCTTACCTTTTACAACAGCATGGATGGAACTGGAGACTATTATGTTAAGTGAAATAAACCACATGGTAGAAGACATATACCTATGATCTTATTTATATGTGGAATCTAATGAACAAAATAGACTAGTGAACAAAATGGAACAGACTGACAGCTGTAAGAGGGGAGGGGGGAGGTGGGTACTGGATGAAAGAAGGTGAAGGGTTTAGTCAAAGAACATCTATGGATGGCCTATGGACAACGGTGTAGGGAGTGGAGTGCAGGCTGCATGGAGGGGGACAAATGGGAAAAAATTGGGACAACTGTAGTAGCATAAATAATAAAATATTTAAATTATTTTAAAAAGAACAGAAATAATACAATAGCACAGAAACCAATAAAATTGAAGATAAGCAATACAGAAAATCAAAAAATCTAAAGCTGATTCCTTAAAAAGAATACAATTTAGAAAACTCTCCCAGGTTAACTAAGAAAAATGGAGAGAATAAAAAATTACTAATTTTGGAAATGAAAGAGAGTCTATCACTACCAATCTTGTGGACGCTAATAAGATAATAAAGTAATATTATTAACAACTCTATGCCCACAAATTTGATAACCTACATAAAACAGATCAATTCCTTGAAAGACCCAATCTATTAAACCTCATACAGGAAGAAACAGATAATCTGAATAGGCCTATATCTATTAAAGAAACTGAATCAATAATCAATAACCTTTCAAAATGGAAACCACCAAGCTTAGATGGGTTCACTGGTAAATTCTATCAACCAGTTAAGGATGAAATGATACCTAAGCACTACAAATTGTTTCAGAAATATAGTTGATTTTGTATATTGATCTTATACCCTGTAACCTTAATGGACTTATTAGTTCTAATAAATTTTTACTAAATTCCATAGAATTTTCTATATATAAAATCATATCATTTGCAAATATAGTTTTATTTACTCCTTTCCACTCTCAATGTCTGCCTTTCTTTTCTCCCTCTTCTTCCCTCTCCTTCCTTCCTTCCTTCCTTCCTTCCTTCCTTCCTTCCTTCCTTCTTCCTTTTGTTTAAGTGCTCTGGCTAGGACCTCCCAAGAAGAGGTTCATTGTAGAACAGTATGTTGAATATAGGAGGTGAGAGTGAACACCCTTGTCTCGGGAGAAAATGTTCAATCTTCTCACCATTAACTATGTTATATAAGCTTTGGGTTTTTCATAAATGGACTTTATCAGCTTGAAGAATTTCCTTTCTATTCCTAGTTTGTTGAATGTATTCGTTACAAAAGATTGTTGGATTTTCATCAAATGCTTTTTCTGTGTTTATTGAAAGAATCATGTGGTTTTTGTCCTTTATTCTATTGATGTATTAATATTATATTAAATCCTTTTATAAATGATAAAACAACCTTGCATTCCTGAAATAAATCCCACTTGGCTGTGTTTTATATGCTGCTGTATTTTGTTTGCTAGTATTTTGTTGAGGATTTTTGTGCGTACATTTATAAGGGACATTGATCTGTAGGGTTTTCTTCTTACGTTATTTGATTGGTTTTGCTGTCAGGGTAATTCTAGCTTTATAGAATGAGCTGGGAAATGTCCCTTCCTCTTCTATTTTTTGGTAAAGGTAATGAAGAATTGATATTAATCTTCTTTAAATATTTCATAGAATTCACCAATGAAGCCACCTTGGCTTGGGTTTGTCTTTGTGAGTAAATTTTTCAGTGTTAAATCTCTTCATTTGTTTATTCAGATTTCCTGTTTACTTGAGTCAGTTTCAATAGTTTGTGTCTTTCTAGGAATTTGTCCATTTCATCTAAGCTACCAAATATTTTAGCACTACAATATTTTAAAATAAATGTTAGCTGATTTTTATTATGTAAGCAATACATAAATACATTCTTAATTTTAAAAATTAAAGCAAAAAATGTATTTAATACATCAATATACATATTCAAACATATAAGCATTTGCTTCACATACGTGCCTGTTTTACATGAATGGTATCATATTCCACACTTCTATAATTTAAAGACCTCCCCACAAGGCCACATAATCCTACTTAGTAAGAGGATATTTATATATATGTATATATACACAGAATATGTGTATGAACATATAGTGAAATAAAGAATAACTTTATAATATTTTATATTAAAATGTATTTTTAAACCATAAAACTATTATAATATTTAATGGCATTCAAAATGTTCATGATATCTGTCTGCTCAGTGCAAAAGTAGGCTACAAAGCAATATAATAACAATATACTAATTTTTATTTCTTAAAAATTAAAGTTGGATAATGGAAGCATACATATCTATACACATTAATGATAAACAGAGTAATAGGATTACTGGACATTTTTCTCTTTTTGTGATTTCCATTATTTTAAAATACCTGTATGTATATGTGTGTATACATTTCCTTTGTAAGCAAGCAAATACATACGAACATATGAAACAAGAACAGCAAACAGAAATCATAAAATAAAATGGTAGGTACTTTTCAAAGTGTCTCTGATCACAAAAAAGTGAAAGGTTTAAATTCCTCAATTTAAAAGTAAAATATTCTCATATTAGGTCAAAAATAAAATGCAAAATTTAGTTATGTTTATAAGAGGCACATAAAATAAAATTACCAAAAAAGATTATGAAATAACAAAGATATGGTCTATTACTATCAGACCAAAAAAATTCTACTTGAAAACCATTAACTAGGATAAAAAGGAATATTTTTAATAAGAAGGTAATAATTCTCAAAAATATAACACTCATGCCTAGCTGGTGTAGCTCAGTGGACTGAGCGTGGGCTGTGAACCAAAGGGTTGCCAGTTCAATCCCCAGTCAGGGCACATGGCTGGGTTGCAGGCCAGGTACCCAGTGGGAGCCGAATGAGAGGCAACCACACATTGATGTTTCTCTCCCTCTCTCCCTCCCTTCCCCTCTGTCTAAAAACAAATAAATAAAATATTTTTTAAATGAAATAAAAAATAACGCTCATGAACTTTTATGTACCGTAAAGCAGTAAACTCTTAGAAATACAAGGAAACAGTAATCTTCAACTATTGTGGGTATTGTTAATGTACAACTTTCAAAAGAAAAAAATGACTGTAAACAAAAAATAGTAAAGAAAATGACATGAATGATATAATTGATGAGCCTCACTGAATAAAGGAACTGTTCCTTGTACCTACAAACTACAATTAGATCCAAAGCAAGAGGGAGTTTGCAATGGAAGGGAATGAACATGCTGAAGCAGATTCGGGGGGGAAGTAGCACTAAAGAATTCAAGACATCACCCAAACTTACAAGCCCTCAGCTGTAAGGCTGGGATTCGAGGGCAATAGTCTGTGTCCTAGAAGGTGAGTTTGACTTGAGAAGGTCACAGTTCTTGACAGGTTCCTGACAACAAAGACTGAGAAACAGGGACCAAGGACAGAAGACATGAAATGGCGTAAGTATTTCTTAGGAAGCAGGGTTGTCTGAATTGAGAATAGGTCAGAAAAAGACTCACCATAAATGTGACCTAAAGCTGAACTATAACATGTGCAATTAGAGCTAGTTAAATCCATTCATTCTTTATTCATTGAGTCATTCTTTCATTCAAGCAAATATTCATTGATTTCTTATTAACAATCAAGCACTATGCTGGGTGCAGAGGTACTATGGTGAATAAAACAGACACCCACTATTTCTACCTTGTTTGATTTGTTTCCGACTCTCACCAGCAATTCTCACTCACAATCCACATTAGAATCAACTGAGAAGCTTTTACAATAATGCCCATATCTGGGTCCCAACTGCAAAGACTTTGAGTTAATTAGGATGGGCCCAGGAAGCTACATTTTTAAAAAAAGATCCTCATTCATATGTCACTCATATATGTGTCTCATATATGTGGCTAGTATTGAGAAAAACTGCTGTAAGTAAAATTGGACCTAGTAACCAGAGCTGAAGTTGGGCTCAAACTGAGTATAAATAAGTCCAAGAATAAGTAACAGGACTACTGTGGCTGGAAAACTAGGCAGGCTTTGTAGAGCTTCATCATTCAAGAAACACTAATTTTGAAGTTCAATTATTTCCTTCTCCCCTCCATCTGTAAATTCCTAAAATACTCCCCCATTTTCTTTTATAACCTGGCTCAAATTTTCTCTCTAATTCAGCTCTTCATGGTCCTGTGTCACTTTCACAATCATGTTGGTCAGCGGTCCCCAATCTCTTTGGCACCCGGGATGGGGGCGGGGAAAGGGTGGTGGTGCCATGAAGAGGAGCTCATGCAGGCTTTACTCGCAGTCCAGTTCCTAACAGGCTGGTGTCTGCGGCCCAGGCCTTGGGGAACCCTGATGTTGGTAGTTCTTCCAGCACCCTTCTTCATGCTTCCTCAATCTCTACAACTCCAAAACCGTTATTTTCCAATCCTCTGTCCAAGCTGAAGCTTGGACAAAGCTTGCACCTAATCATCTATAAAGTCTGCTCAAAACTCCTCCAGAGGCTACCCTAGAACCAAAGAAATACTTAACATAAAATAGTGGAATGGGAAGTTGATTCTTGATATCCTAACCCAAAATTCTGAATAAATTTTTAATTGAAACTGTTATGTATTCTCAAGTACATTACATGTTAAACATGTCTGATGAACTGGTCTTGAAATCTCATTGTTCTATTGCAAAATGTGTTCTACATTCAAAAACATCAACCTACAAATGAGCTTTTAACAAACAACCTATTCATTTGGTTGAGAATGTTCTGTCTGTCATATTCTGGCAAGTGTTTCATAAGATAGTATCACCTGTACAGATATGAATTATGGGCAAAGGACAGAGCCAGGGAATCCACATAGTAATTTTTAGTCTTCTACCTATGTAGTCACAGATTAAAAGTTTCCAGCAAGAAGCATTTATCATGAACATTTCTATTTGGCCAACAGCTGCTTCTAGTCTCTAGAGAGGAATACACTACCATCACTAATCACTTTTTCTCATTTTGGGTGGAAGAAGCAAACCCATCCTTATTTTTAACTAAATGATGTTTTAGCTTTCAGTCTTAATAGCCAGTGAAATTATTATGGGACAACCTACCAACACTGATGTGCACCTACTGCCTATTAGCTGGAGATGATGCGGTTCCTTAGTTTTCAGTTGGATTTCTTCTCCATTAATGCTTCCACACATCCTTGACTGCTGGGTTCCTCTCCTCCCTCCTCTAACACTGAATGGGTCAACATATGCCTATCATTGTTCAAATACTTGATGGGAAAATCATGTTCCCCATCCATTTTATAATGTGTGCCAGCTTCTCATGAAAGTGAACTAAGGAATAATTAGAACACACTGAAAGAATATGGTCATATAAACACAATTTTAGAAAAATCTCTATTCTTTGGCTAGGGGCAGAGATGGGGGGAGTGTTAGGGGTATATATACACCTTTCTTTTTCTCTGATTGTGTGTGCAATATAAGTTCTTGTAAATCAAACTAGCTTGATTTACAGGAATGCATGTGGAAGGTAAAAATATCACCTATAATTTCACCACTCTAAAGTTACTACCATTAACCTTCTGGTGTGTTTACTTTTAGGCTTTTTTCTACGAAGAAAGAGAGAGTGGTAACCTGCCTTTATTATTGGACATTTAGGTTATTTCCCTTTTTTTCTGCTACTGTAAATAATGTTTTCTGAACATTCTTTCACATTAATCTCTGAACATTTTCTTTATAAAATCTCCCAAAGTAAAATTATTGGATTAAGCAATTACCAAACTGCTTTTCAGGAAGATTGCATCAATTTGTATTCCCACCAGTAATACTCAAGAGTAAACATCTCCCCAAATTTTTGAAGCTCTGAATTTTTAGTAAACATTTATAGTTAGATTGAATTTTTGCAAATGCTTATTGATCTTTCACAATTCTTCTAGTTCTTGTCTTTTTCTACTATGGTGATTCTGCGAATAAGGAAAAAGGAGAAACAGCGTAGGGTACTGAAAATCTGGACTCTGATGGAAAGAAGGGATACAGAGTATTCAAAGAGAACAATATTAAAGATTTTGTTTTGTTTGATTTTTTTTAAAAAAAGATGGAATGATTTGAACTCATCATCAGACTGTGGGGAAGTAAGCAGAATTGAAGAACTTCAGAATTCAGGAATTAGCATAAATAAGTTATAGAATAACATTCTATAGGAGCAGAGCTGATGAGGATACTAGAAGAAAGAGCATCTCTTCCTTCAGCCAAGTAAGAAAGGAGGTATTGGCAGAGATGTTTGCATTTACAGAAGGGAAAAGCTGATGGACTCAAGCTTCATAGCCTCAAAAATCTCTATGAAATAGAAGGCAAGATTATTTCTGAGACAGAAAAGGGTGGCAGATAAGGGGATTTGAAGAAAGTGATAAACACATAAAAGGACTGCAGAATAGTGCCAAGAGGTGATCTGAAATGAAGACCATAAATCTCTGATGGCAAATATTCCATAATTATGGTCTTTCCTTTAGCAGGGCCATGCAGCGTGGACAAAGGAGCTACGAGTGAAAGCAGATGGTTGGGGGTTTCCCAGAGAATTCAACAAAGCAAAACAAATCCAGAACCCAGAGGGTACTGGCAAAAATAACAAAATGGTCACCACAGTCTAGGATGGGTGTGGAAGAAAGTCAAGCTGTGAACAGCCTAGCACACTGGTTGGACTGTCCACGTGGTCACTGAGATCACCCATGAGGATGGCAAGCATTAGAGTGGGAGACGTAAAATCCCAAATAAATGAAGGGCATTACCAGAGAGCTAATAGACCACAGCAATGGTGAACGGCAATGAGCGGTTGAATAGGACAGCAAAACTCAGAAGAGGCCTTCTTACATGAGAAAGGGACACTGAGGCTCTGAAGAAGGTATGAAGAGTTACTACTGACCCCACCTCTATGTGTGGGGACAAACTGCAGTTACAGGATGAACCCTGGGAGAGAAACAAGTCTCCAAACAAGGAAATGAAGGAATCATTTTTGAGGAGATCTGAAGGCAAATCAGAATGTATTTTCAATGGGATGAGAGCTCCAAGGCACACAGCATAAATGGCTGCAGGATGGAGGGCAGTAGTAGGTGGAGGGGATGGGGAGATAAATGATGATGGAAAAACTGAGAGAAAAAAATAATGTAAAAAATAAATAAGTAATATTTTAAAATGGCTGTAAGGTTGGTAAGAAGATCATGAATAATAAACTATATAGGATTAGAGGGGTAAGAGAAAGGAGTACCATAGGGTGGTTAAGCACAGTTGGACGGTGACTTCTGCAAAGGACGTTTTGCCTGAGACTCAACATAATACCTATCAGTTTTCCCATAACAAGAAAAACATTCGAGAATACATGGCTGCAGATGGGTCATTAACATCACTATTTACTAGGAGGAAGAAATCAACCCTTAAGAGCTCATGAATTAATACCCAGGATAGAAGAATAGAGGCTGTATGATTGGGGCCAGTGCTCTTATTTCTTGCCCGTAATATTCAAACAAAAAGGCTTTTCTTTTATAAAAGTACCTATATAAAAGGTTATTCAATTCAGTTGAATTATGCATATGGATTTAGATAAGTTAATGACTAATTTCTTAAAATTAATCTTATTTCAAAAGCCATTTTGCGGTAACATTGAAACATGGGGCCACTGCATGACATGGTACAATCTGGGCAGTACAAAGAAAACCTGGTGGAAGAGACGAGTGGGAGGTAAACTGGAGCTCATGCTCCCCTCACTCACTGGTCTGTGTCCTGTGTACTTGCCTTGACCCAGAGAAGTCATCCAGCTGTGTGTGTGTGTGTGTGTGTGTGTGTGTGTGTGTGTTGGGGTGGGGATGGGGAGGGTGTTACTACTACTTGGCCCAAGGACAGAAGATTTTCTAATGGACACAAAGGCACTATATAAAATAGCAGAGAACTTTCCTAACATACCAATAATGTAGGGGAATATATTGTCAAAGTTTTTTTTAGTTTAAAAATAACTAGTTAAATATGCAAAATATTATTTTCTTAACATAAACCCAAAGTAAATATCATAAAAGACTACATACTACTAATAAAAATATTTTAATTTCTGTAAGAAAAAAATCTTAAAATTAAACATTAAGCAATCAGTTGGAAAAATATTTAATACATTATCACCATTTTGTTATCAGCAGCAGCTTTCCTAATATGTATCAACCACTTTGCTAAGTGCTCTATGTGTTTTTTATTTAATCATCCCAACACTGAAGTAAATATTATAATTATAAATATTCTTGCTTTACAAGTGAAGAACCTAGGCTCAGACGGATTACATTACTTGCCTCAAAATACACACACTTGAAAGATAGGACCAGGATGCAAAATGAGTGTCTGATTTAAGCCCTGCCCTTACACCTAGCCTCATACACACACACACACACACACACACACACACACACACACACACACAAGTTAATAAGCATTTACAAAAGAATACAGTATAACTGATCAGTAATACTTAAGAAAATATTAAATCTCTCTAGTCATTAAAATGCAAATTAAAACAATAAGATTACATTTTTACCTATAAGATTGGTCAATATTTTGTGAGTAAAGAAAGAAAGAAAGGGAGAGAGGGAGGGAAGGGGCAGGGGAAAGGAAAGGGGAGAGGGAGAGAGAGAGAAGGGAAGGGAAAGAGAGAGAAAGAGAAAGGAAGGAAGGAAGGGAGAGAGGGAGGGAGCGAGGGAAAGAAAGAGAAGGAGGAGAAAGAACTATATATAGCTGGTGAGAGTATAAATTGGCACAATTTTTTTCTGGAAAGCCATTTCACAGTAAAACGAAAAAGTCTTAAAAATGTACAAACTGTTATTTATTCACTTTGCCAAATTCCCCTCTTATTTCCCTTTGTTCATTGCCTTTTATTTTCATACTATATTCTTTGTTGTGTCAGACTCACTCCCTGAATGCTTTTAAAGTAAGATACTAATGTTGTACTATAACCCTGTCATCCATTAACTCTACAACAGCCTTACATAAATAAACCCATAAGTTGAAATAATGAGATAAGACTGAGAAATATCAGAAAATATAGTCTATATTAAAGGTACATATATCTGCATAACAGATAACTCTATTCCTTCCCTTAAAACAAAACTGACATGAAAGGTCTTTGCTACATTAATCTTTGTGAACTAGAAAAACAAAGTGAAATCCTCTCATCCCTTGAATTGTTCTAACATGTTGTTAATTTAGTTAATTATCCAAAATGGATAATGACATTTAAAAAGTGGTGCTATTTGTACTTTCATTTAATGAAAGATAATAATATATCTTTAAAATTTGCTATTTATGTGTTTAATTTAAAAATATACTTAAAAGCAAAACTAAAAAATTACAAAGGCCAAATTTAAGCTATAACATGAAAAATGTGTATTTTAATACATTTAACCAGTAGTGTATTTAATATGTTCCTCCTCAATACTGAACATTTGTTGCATAGAAAAATGCCTATTGTTTTTTGAAGTGCATATTTTTAACTGTATAACTAAAAAATTCCCTTTTTTTCTTCCAAGAGGATATTTTTAGTATATGAATTATAAACTAAATTCATATCATATCTATTAAAAAGTTTTAGATTTAAAAGAAAATAAAAAGTTCATTCTTAATGGAAACCCATGCAAAGATCTTAGAACCACACAAGTTCTCTTCACCAATTTTTGCAATTGGAAAATAATGCACAGTGTTGTGTGTCTTTTGCCTTGAGTTCCTTTGGGATATCAAGAGAAATGTGAGTAAATAGTCTATCTATAAAGTAACTCATGGTTTGCTATTTAAAACAATTTCTGAGAGAATACCTAAAGAACTACTACCACAAAATGAAAAATAGATCTAAGAAAGATCAGGACATAAGAAACAGCAATGAATAAATAATGAGATAAATTAAACAGGTAAGTCTAAATGGTTAACAATGTGGCTGTAATGCTTAACAGAATTCTTAAGAAATGAATTCTAAGGAAGTAGTGACATAATGAATTATAAAAATTCCAGATTGGAGGCAGCCTAAGGGCACAGGACTCAGAGATGAGTTAAAAAGTACTAAAGTTCTTATACTGGGAGAAGTGGAAAGAAGTTATAGTTTTAATTAATTCCCAACATTAACAAAAAAATATGAAGTCAAATATGTTCCTTTAAACTAAATATACATAGATAAGAAATCATATTTTTAACTCATAAGTAGGTGTTTTTTTAAGTGTAAAAATTTAATCACTCCAACCAAAGGAGGAAAAGGACAAGATCATAAAAAGAAAACAAGATGGCAGGAACAATACCAAATATATTGTTTTTTATAATAAATGTAAGTGAGCAAATATAAGCAGTGAAAGATGAATTCATTTGGCACTAGCTTAGTGAACATTTATTCAGTAATCACTTGTGACCCAACTGTGCTTACTGCTGGGGATAAATATAATAAAGGAATTAAACAGGGCCTCTGTCCCTAAAGAGTTCACAGTATAGGAAGTTAAATAGTTATTTTATTCTATTTTGTGAGATTTCAAAATTAGACATAATTAAAGTAACATGTTCCTTTTTCCTATATGGAACTATACATTCGCACACCTGGCTTTCTAGAAAATTGTGCTACAAGACACCTGATCAAAGATTAGCTTCCAGTTTCTGTCAGAGATCAGTGCAAGTTCCCACACAACGGAGTGCCAGTGGGGATGGAAGAAGCGCTGAAACAGTGTGAGGTGGGAGCGGGTGCTTCCCTTAAGTGAACACAATCAGAAAAATGTATCCAGCTCTTGAAAGGGTTTCATTCCAGTTCATATCGTGTGCAACATACTTTGCTTTGTCTTATCCATCCTCCTCCACCCCCACCAAACAAAACTATCATTACGCTTTCAAAGACAGACTGATGTGTTTGTTTAAGATGACTGGTATCTTTAGACAAAACAGACTTTCTTCCATTTGCCACTTTATGTAGTATTTACATATAACCTCAGTAAAGGAGAAAAATGAGGGATTAAAAAGACTTCCTCTAGGTAAATATGACAAAGATTGAATATACATCATTATCTCTGGATAAAAAAAGACAGAGCAACTGGAATCAATGGGCAAAACTCCAGCATGAATAGTTACACTTGCCACCTACTTACACACTATAGATCACATTTATAGTTAAACGTTCTAAAATGGCCTATTTCCAAATGATGACAATCTACAGGTTGGAAAGATAAATTTTAAAATTACATACTGACTGAAGTGTTACTGTCTAATTGAAAATAGTAACCTTAGCTCTTTTCTGCTGAACTTAATAAATATAAACACTAATGAATATATTCAAGAATAGCACTAAAGCTATGTTGTAGTTAAAATTTGTTTTTAATTTATGCTAAATTAACAGGCACAAATTTGGCTAAATAACAGGCACCATTTGATAAGGTAAAATACAACTTCAATTATGAATTATGAATGATATATTTTTCCTGCAATATTTTACTAGTTATAAATTTAAAGCAGAAGCTTAAGATAATGGTCATTAAAAACAGAATGTGAAAATATTTTAATCTTCTTCCATCATTAATCACGTCGCTTTTACCAGATTGCCCTGCTAAAGTATTTGAAACAGATTAAAACATTTCTAAACCATAGCTTTCCTGTTTCTGACAAGGTTACATAAAACCACCCCACTGACTCTTAGTGAGAAATACAGGTAACAGATAAAATGCAGAACCTTGATCTTTTTGTTACCTAGCCACATGACTTGTGTGGCAATATCATGTACATCAAGATTCATATGAAATGGGAAAAAAAATATTTTTGAAAGATTGTGCCAAAGAGAAAGATTATTAAATCTAGCAGTAAGAAGAATAAAGTGAAAAACTAAGTTCCTACCAATTACTTTATAAAAGTAAGACATGGTACCTTTTAGATTTCTAAGGTACAAATTTGAAATATTTTGAGAGAATATGAAAATATAAACCAGGTATAAGATAGAGATGAAAATTAACAATTATTTTTTCAAACTAGGGAATTTCTAGAAGACAATTCAAAAATAACTGCTAAGATATGATATACTTTGGATTTCTATAAAACAAAGTATTTTTTTAAAAATCACAAAAGATTAATTTCTTAAAAACTGGTTACAAAAATAGAGATGAGAATTAATCACGCATAAGAATATAATGAAACTGCCTTTATTTCCCCATAATCTATAAAGGCATGCCTATTAAGTAATGAAGTTGGTTAATATTGAGCTCTGTATCTTTAAACTTAAAATAATTCTGCTAACAATGCAGCTTTGTTCATTTATATAATTTTCTACTTCAGGAAAAAATATTTACTTATTATGACTTTCTTGTCACTGATATCACCAAGAAGTTTACAAATGCTAAAATATTGTGAACAGTAACTAGCTGTAGAATCAACAGTATTCAGAAGGTATCCAGCCATATAATATGAAAAATAGAGACATTTATTAAAGAAGATACAAGAAACATTGTACACAGGACAATGACACCTCAGTCTCCTTCAAAGTAGGCACCTTGGGACCTCACACAGTTCTATGATTCATCCAGTTATGACCTTCTTGAGGAAATCTGGTTCACTGGCAGAAATTTGAATCAAGTCATTAGCAACTGCAGCATGATATTCCTTCTGCTCTTGTAGCAGAAGCTGCAGAACAAATTTTGCCACAGCACGTTTTATGCCAAGATACTGCAACAAAATCTTGGACATAGTAGTTTTTGGAATTCCCAGATCAATTTCTAGTTCTTGCTGTCAGTCACTGATCTTTGTTGATTGCAGCCCATACACGTTCAATATTCTCAGGTGTTCTGCTTGTTGCAGGCTGTGGATCACTTTCAACAGATTCTCAATCACCTGTGAAGCACTTGTGCCACATTTTTATTTGCACTGCACTCATTGCATCATCCCTGAAAGCCTTCTGAACTATCCGAATAGTTTCCTTGGAGGAATGTTCAAGCTTAAAGCTTAATTTGATGCAGATTCATTACTCTACTTGCTCAGTCAATTTGGGTGTAATGGCCACACAGTACACATGCTACTCAACAGCATCTACTGCCCCCACTGACTAGTACAGTGAAGTCATCTTTGTTCACACATGTCCATTCCAGTCCACTTAGCTGTCATGTTACATCAATGTTGCACAAACCATACTCATTGTACGAACAATGGCTGCACTTTTTCCGGACAGACCTCATATAATTAAACTGACACTTTGATTTGTGATTATTTCTTCCCTGGTATGTGTAGGCACACAAGTACAAGATAATAAAAGCCTCCTTGTTAACTATAAAATAACAGGCAGCAAAGAGAGGTGACTGTCTTTCATGCTTATCATAACCATGTAAGAATACCCTAACAGTAATATATTTTTAGGCAGAGTTATTTCTGTTAGATACTAAATTATTCTAAAATAATTTACAAATAACTTGCTCAATGTTTAAAAGCTTTACCTGATTGTGTAATCAACAAACATTTGTGAAACTGAACATGATTGAACTTCCTAATTGATGAAATAATATTAAAATTTCCCATTTAGTGTTTCATTAATAAAAATTTATATATTTTTTTGTTTTAGAGAGAAGGGAAGGGTGGGTGAAAGAGAGGGAGAAAAACACTAATGTGAGAGAGAAACATCGATTGGCTGCCTGTCATACGTGCCAAACCAACAGCCCAGGCATGTGCCCTGGCCCAGAATTGAACCTGCGAGTCTTTGCTTTATGGGTCAATGCCCCCACACCATAATGTACAGTTATCTTTGCTTTTGTATCTTTGCTTTCATATTTGCCAGTTTATAAAATTCTTAGGTTATATAAAATGCATGCTAGTGTTACACAGAACACTTTCAGGAAAAAAATTATATTTCACGATGAAAAAACTTAACGTGATTTTAAAATTGGACTTAGAGGGAATTTTTCTCTATGTATTAGCATATATGCTGGAAACTAGGCAATTTTAAGTTCTAGATATGTAGTATTCTGCAATTGTGAAAAAATATAAAATCTTATGGCTAGAAAAATACATTCATACATTGCTCTGATTAAAAAACAACACATTTCCCAATAAATAAATCAGCAAAAGTTACATATCGAGATAATATTTTACAGAATACTGCTAACTGTAAAGTAGTTGATGATAAATTGAATAAATTCCCATGTAGTATAATTTAAAAGGCAAACATGTAGACACAATTTAATATAAAGCTAGCAATGAAATACACTAAATTTGAAAAAGTTTCTACAAAGATAATTCTAATGTATTACTTCTAAATGAGTTTCAATGCCAATTTCATTCATCCAGTAAAAGCATATTTTACTATTAGAACACAAGAACACAGGGGAAAACTGTATTTATTTTAATAAAATATTATGGCATAGACACAAATTTAAATCCAAAATGTTAGAATAACACCCCAAAATGCTCATTTTGATATGCTGTAGAGTCTAGGGTTAACTATTTTTGGTAGGAAAATTACCAACAGGCTATAAATCTTGGACCTTTGTATTGTTTTGTGTTGCTACACTCTGCCTAAAAACATTCACATTGTTACTGATTCTTTTTGTCCTTTATAACTCTCACCTTCTAATAATGGCCTTTCATTTATTGTAAATGATTTGGGTGAAAAAATCTATAGACACCCTTTTTGAAGAAAAGTATGATTTTTATCAGTGGAAATAGTGTATATTATTTTGGAAATGGCAGAATACATTCTTTGCGAAACTTAACATTTCACTTACTCATTCACTCATCGCTTACTAGACAAACATTAACACATGCTATTGTGTGAAAATATACATTGGCTAAATATATCTTTAATATTTATCAATTAAATATATCTTTAATTTCAACAAAGCAAAAAGTATAACTAAAGAAACTTACTAATCTGCAACACTTGAATACTGTATATGCCATCTAACCACTTACATTCTTAATTATGGAAAAGTATTTGAATCTCCAAAACATATATATATATATATAATTCACTAAAAGACTAGTGGTCATCAAACAAATATTTAAATTTATCAAAAGAACCTCTTATAAAATGCTCTTTCCTATAGCATAGCTCTATAATACAAAAGGTAGGACCAAAATTTATTGAGACATAAAAAGAACTAAAAAGTCAATGTCATTTTAAACTATTTCAATGGAACATTTCAATATAATAAGCAAAAACTTGCTAACTACATTTCTACCTGTTCCTTAAATAAAATATTTTCATGCTGGAGCAAAACATTAAAAATCTTAGACCTTTTTATAGCAAAATTTTCTTATACTTTTTAATTGAATGTATCTTCTTTCTGCCCAGGCATGAGGAGGATACATCGACATTAATGAACAAATAATCCATGTACTGTCCCCAAAGAAGTTGAAAATGACCATCAATTTATTCCACTGATGAATAAAGTGAAATATAGCACTTTCATTTCCTGTCAATGCTACAGTAACTGTATTAATTGAATTATATTAATTTTGAACTATATTAAAAATAAGGCACTAGTCTAAAACAAAATGATTATCAGTTCTCCATAGCCAGTTAATTCTTTATCTATCATTTCTTTACAGCAAATCCTACATGAATATCTTTTCCAGCAAGTGACTTAATGCTGGAGGGGTAATCTGCACTGGGAAATTAAAATTCTACATCACCTGCATGATCCACTTCTTAACAGACTAATGGAGAAGAAAATTTCTACAATCATGTGTGGCTGTTTGGACAAGTAGGTCATACATATGAGTAAAAATTGTCATGTGTATGACTAAAAGGTTATGAGTAAAACATTCATAAATATTTATTTCATCACATCAAATTATATTGTAGGATTTGGAAGGGTTAATTGCATAGTGGTTAAGACTAAAGGCTCTGAAATCAGGCTGCTTGGGATCAAATCCCAGTTCTGTCACTTACAAGCCACATAACTGGACAAAATACCCAACCTTTCTTTCCACTCATTTGTAAAAAGGGAATAATGATGCATGGTTATACAGATTAAATGAGTAGTATAAAAGCACTTAGCACAGTGTGTGTCACATAGTACACATAAAATCAGTGTGAGCAATTATTACTGTTATTATTATCTACAGAGTTAGGTTCAAATTCTTTAACCTGTGATCTCTAATAGACTCCCAACTATAACATTACTCCCCAAGAGAAAACCTCCAAACCTGGCAAGCTGATTTACTTACTATTTCTCAAACATATTTTGTACCTTTGCCTCTGTACCTGACTTTAAGTGGCTTTCTATATAAACTGATCTCTCTCTTAACATTTATCCCCAGAAATCCAAATTCTACCTCCTGAAGTAGAAATTCTATCTCTGAACATCCAAATTCTATCTCCAACGAGGAACCTCCCTAATCCATCACAGGAGCCTAAAGTAATTCCTCTTCTTCTAAACTCCATCACTAAAACCACTCATGTTGTCCTGCACCTACAGATGTGTGTGTGTGTGTGTGTGTGTGTGTCCTCTCTTCAATCACAGTGCGAGCTCTATGAGGGCAGAAACTGTGTCATACTTATATATCCTCCACCACTTCTTACACAGAGTGCTCTACATGCACGTGCAATCTGACCGATTGTGCCGAGTCAAAGTGAAAGTGTCTACGGACTGGCTCAATGCACTGACAACAATATTCTGGGCCTGACGATTTTAGAAAACAGAGACTGACCAGGAAACAAACTGCATGAGTGGCAGCCAGATTTAGACCAAAATATGCATTTCAACTCACCAGGCATTATTGGGAAACAATGGCATTATTGCCTGGTAATTACAGAATCTCAAGAACACTATATAAAGCAAAAGACAGCACACACACAAGAGTATGATTCTACATACATGAAGTTTGAGAATGGACTAATCTAATCAATGGTGACTGAAGTCAGAATAGCAGTTGCCTCTGGGGAGTAAGGATGGACTGAAGGAAAATTGAGGGAACATTCTAGAATAATGAAAATGTTCTATATCATGATCTGTGATACTACAGGTGTATATTTTAATTTCAGTATGGTGAAGTGGTTTGTTAAAGCATTGAAATTTTAGTATGTTTGTTGGAGTAGCTAAGAAACATTTACATTGTACCTCTTGAGTTCAGAAATTGCTACACATGGTCTCCTGCTCCCAGACCTTGGAAACAAAGCCTTGTTCATTGGGCCTGTAGGTTGCTTTCCAGACCCAACCACAAAGCTCTCTTCTACATGGGTGAGTGGGTGAATGGATAAAGGTGAAGCCAAAGAATGTCAGGTTATATAATGTCTCACTGTCCAGGACCATCCCTGTTTTGAGATGGATAATTCATGTTAACTGAAACTTATGAAGCTAAACACTCAATTTGTCTGTTTCCCATTGTCCTATTCAGTGCTGGTTATGATCTGACTCCTCATCTAGGTCAGTCTTTAGGGTGATAATATACTATAGCAAGGAAATTTCGGTCCCAATGTGAGTGATTTATTTTGGCAAATTGATAAAGTGAGTTCTTATTGTAATTTTGTGAGTAATATAGCTTCACCACTTATAAAGAAGACACTGACAGGCAGATGTAAGTGTTCTGAGCCACTGAAAATTTTATTTTTCATCATAAGCAAATGCATTGGCATTCTAGCTTCATCTATCTGTCTTCTAAGTTTCTTGATTTCGGTCCATCCCTGAGAGACAATGAAACATCCAGGTTTCTGAGTCTGGAAGTTTAAGACTAGATAGTAGAACACAGAAAAATTACCAAGGCAATTAATCCTATCTTTTAAGGCCTCTTGAGAAACTGCTAGAAACTTTATCAATAGCCTAATTGCAATCTTATATAAATCTCTGTTATACTTTATATTTTCAAGGAGTGCTTATAATCATATTATGTTAACTTTGAGGAAAAATTTATAATTATAATGTATAACAGTTACTAATTATACTAATTATAGGAAAATAAAAAGCTAATCATAGAAAAATTAAAATTAAAATAAAAGTTGCTCATTGAAAGAACTAACTCATCATCTAATACAAAGGACACACTATTTGGAACTTGGAGACCTGAACTCCAATGCCAGATTGGCCATTTACAAGCCAAATGGCTTTAAGTGAGTCTCTTAGCCTTTCTCTATCTCAATTCCTTCATTGGTAAAAATATCCCTGAGTTATCTTACTAAGATTTTTGTGAGTCCTATCTTGGTGAGAGTCATTAAAGCACTTTTAAAATATAAAGCATTATACAAATATTCTCATCATTATGTAATGCATTAATATCACCTTTGAATTTAAGTTACCAAATAATGCAATTACAAAAAGGAATTGGAACCACATTCAAAATATAACCACTCTAACTCTATAAATATTTTACTAAATAATTGATCTAAATACATGGTATTCTAATGTTGTGGATTCAATTATTGGCTCCAATTCTTCTCCCTTCTTATCTTTACACTCTTTACCATGTGACTCAGCAGCTCTCTCCCCACTCCTTTACTTTTGGCCATGTGACTTCCTTGGCCAATGAGATGTTAGCAGACCAGACCTGATGCAAACGGAGGCTTGAAATGTGCTTGCATAGTTGGGCTTGCACTCTTTCCTGGACCTCACTTTTGACCAGCCTGCATAAGGCAACTCCCAATCAACCCATAGACATGTGAATATAAATAAATTATTGTTGTTTTAAGTCACCACTTTTTGAGGTATCCTGTTAATACTGTATTATTGTGATAATCATTGATAGGCTCAGTGATTATATAGAATATAATATACTATATTTGTATGATCCTTAGTTTAAAGAATCATTTTCAGGGTAGATTGCATAATCCCTAACCATTAATTTTGTCATTGATCCAATGATAATCAATGATTACCAACTATTTGCCAAGGAGTATTCTGGGTGCTGGGCTAGTCAAGGTATGTAACACCAGCTGCCATAATAAGCAATGGCACAATCTCAGTGGCTTGTTACAGTAAACATTTATTTTTCTCTCTCTACAAAATCCAACGAGGATGTTCTTGGATGAAGGGCTCCCTTGAGTGGATCTCTTCCAAGTATGACTCAGGATGCAGACGCCTTTCGTATTTGATACCATCATGTTCAACATGCCCCTCTGATGTAACCTCAGATGAGGAAGAGAAATGTGGGGAAGCATGTTGGATACTTAATCCCATTGGCCCAGAAATGACACAAACTCTAATGGGAGAATTAGTCATATGTCCCCACACAGATGCAGGGGCTGGAAACTGTAATCCCTGGCCAAGTGGCCACTTCTCAACAACAACTCTATACTATGAAAAAGGAAAATAAATCTTTGGTCATTTGTTAAGCATTTCCACCACAACTGGGAACAGAATAGACCGAGACTCCCAAACCAATGGAATTTTTGTTTGTTGACTGATTATTTCAAATCAGATACCAAAGTTATAAAGCTGAATAAAACAAGGTTCTTGCCTTCAAGAAACTTATAGAAGTGGAAAGAAGAAATCCACACAAATAATCATAGCAGATGACAAGTGCCATAATAAATGCAAGTATAAGACCCAATGTTTACACAGAGAAAGAGATCACTAACTGCTGGGAAGATGTTAAGGAAGACTATATTTATTTAAGAGAGTAATGCTTGTGCTGAGTCTTAAAAGACAAATAGAATATTGCCAAATGGATGGAAGAACAGGGGAGAAAACAAAAGTTTGCATCATAATGACTGGCTCAGAGCCTCTTTTTTATTTTATTTACTGTTGTTCAATTACAGTGGTCTGTCTTTTTCCCTATTACGCACCTCTACCCTATCACTCCCCACTCCCACAGTCAATACCTCCTGCATTGTCCATGCCCATGAATCTTCTATTCACATTCCTTTGCTTGCCCCTTCCCCTGCTTTCCCCCGTTACCTCCCTCCATTCTCTCCTCTGGTCACTGTCAGTTTGTTCTTTATTTCCAAGTCTCTGGTTCTATTTTTCTCATTTGTTTTGTTGATTAGGTTCCACTCATAGGTGAGATCATACGGTACTTGTCTTTCACCGCCTGATTTATTTCACTTAGCATAAGGTTCTCCAGTTCCACCCACGCTGTCACAAAGGGTAAGAGTTTCTTCTTTCTTTCTGCTGCATAGTATTCCATTGTGTAAATATACCACGGTTCTTTGATCCACACATTTACTGATGGGTACATAGGCTGTTTTCAGCACTTGGCTATTATAAATAATGCTGCTATGAACACTGGGGTGCATAGGTTCTTTTTAATTGGTGTTTCAGAATTCTTAAGGTACAATCCCAGCAGTAGAATTACTGGGTCAAAAGGCAGTTCCATCTTTAGTTTTTTGAGGAAACTCCATACTGTTTTCCACAGTGTCTGTACCAGTCTGCATTCTCACCAACAGTGCACTAGGGTTTCCTTTCCTCTACAACCTTGCCAGCATTTGTTGTTTGTTGATTTATTAATTATGGCCATTCTGACTGGTGTGAAATGGTATCTCACTGTGATTTTAATTTGGATCTCTCTGAAGGCTAGTGATGTTGAGCATTTTTTCATTTGTCTCTGGGCCCTCTGCATGTCCTGCTTGGAGAAGTGTCTGTTTAGGTCCTTTGCCCATTTTTTAATTGGATTGCTTATCTTTCTGGTGTGGAGTCATGTGAGTTCTTTATATATTTTGGAGATCAAACCCTTGCCCGAGGTATCACTGGCAATAGGTTTTCCCATACAGTTGGCTCCCTTTCCATTTTGTTGATGTTTTCTTTAGCCATGCAGAAGCTTTTTAATTTGATGTAGTACCATTTGTTTATTCTTTCTTTTATATCCCTTGCCCTAGGGGATGTATCAGTGAAAATACTGCTGCGTGGGATATCTGCATGGGACAGGAAGTCCTGTCTATGACTTCCTCTGGGACTTTTACGGTGTCACAACTTACATTGAAGTCTTTTATCCATTTTTAGTTTATTTTAACATATGGTGTAAGTTGGTGCTCGAGTTTCATTTTTTTGCACGTAGCTCTCCAGTTCTCCTAACACCATTTGTTGAAGAGGTTATTTTAACTCCATTTTATGTTCCTTCCCTCTTTGTCAAATATTAACTGACTATACTGACATGGGTTTATTTCTCAGCTCTCTATTCTGTTCCATTGCTCTATGTGTCTGTTCTTACGCCAGTACCAGGCTGTTTATTACAGTGGTCCTGGAATATAGTTTTATATCAGGTATTGTGATCCCTCCTACTTTATTCTTCTTTCTCAAAATTGCTGAGGCGACTTGGGGTTGTTTTATGGTTCCAAATTAGTTTTTGAAATATTTGTTCTATACCTATGAAATATGTCATTGGTATTTTGATAGGGATTGCATTGTATCTATAGATTGCTTTGTGTAGTATTAATTCTTCCAATCCATGAACACAGTGTATGCTTCCATTTATTTATGTGTTCTTTAATTTCTTTCTTCAGTGTTATGTAGTTTTTTGAGTATAGGTCTTTTACCTCCTTCGTTACGTTTATTCCTAAGTATTTCATTTTTCTTGTTGCTATAGTAAATGGGATTTTTTCCCCTAATTTCTGGTTTCTGTTATTTCATTGTTAGTGTATAGAAATGCCATTGACTTCTGAATGTTGACTTTGTATCCCACCATTTTACCAAATTCATTTATTAGGTCAAGTGGTTTTTTGGTGGAACCTACAGTTTTTTCCCCATGTACACTATTACGTCTTCTGGGAATAGGGGCAGCTTTACTTCCTCCTTTCGAGTTTAGATGCCTTCTATTTCTTTTTCTTGCCTGATCACTGTGGCTAGAACTTCCAAAACTATGTTGAAGAGAAGTGGTGAAAGTGAACACCCTTGTCTTATGCCTGATTTTAGTGGGAAATCTTTTAGTTTTTGCCCATTGAGCCACTTTCTTTATAAAGCTATGAGGTGGCATTGAGGGCAACAGGGAAGGGGAAAGCACAGGTATTTGCCGGGGGTAAAACAACTTCTGGCTTCACATATGGATATGGAACATAAGTTTCCTATTTAGAGCATACTTCATCCCCACAAGCACTGATTCATAATAATGTTGGCTACAAGAGGACTAAGTGCAATACACTACCCAAGCAAGACGGCTAGTACCAGCAAACAGAGAGTCCACGAAGCTGATGGCATCGAGATGGAAACAGCTGAAGAAGTAGAATTCAGGCTTGTATATGTATATGTATATGTACATACACAGACTACCTCTCCTCTCACAGTTCTTGTCAGATAAAATAGAAACCAACAAATGATGATATAAAACAAGAATTGGGTTGGTCTAGTAAATAGGCATCAAATAACTATATTGCAAAGAATACAATTTTCAAATCACCCATGGAAGTTATGAAACTTAAACACATATTAGGCCAAAAAATAAAACTTTAATAATTACTGAATAACAGGTTTACTAAAAAGCAGTAAGTCCACATTCTTTGACCACCAAACAACAAAACTGGAAATAACTAACAAAAGTAGAGAGCAGAAAAATTCGGGCACTTTCCTAAATAATCCTGTGTTCAAAAGAAAATCAAAACTGTAACTATTTAAGTAGAATATAAAAAATTTCTGGGATTCAGCTAAAGCTTTAATGAAGAGAAGTCACAGCTTTAAATGCTCTAATGCTAGACTGGAAGGAAAGGAAATATAAAATTTAAGTATGTGACATATAGTAAACATGGAACCCAAGAAAATCAATTGAAAAATATTAGAAGTAAGAAGAATTTTCATTTAAATCTATCTGATCCAAAACCTCTGCTCTTAACCAACATGCCTTGCTGCCTCCTGGTCTTTAGTTTATCAAAGGAGACGAAGGGTTTTGTCCCCTCTGCTTGTTTCTATGCAATCCAGTAAGATTGTTATCAAGAAGGTTGCCTGATTTTTCAGGCCAACTTTGAATAGGATCCAATGAATGAATGAATGAGAAGAAGAAAACAGTATTTGCAAACATTTGCCATCGTTCTAAATTAATCTCTTTTAATAATAATCAAATGTGAACTGTCAGTTCTTATTAAAAAGGTATAGAAAAACTACACACTAATCATTGCATTATTAAGCCATTCTCTTAAAAGTGAAAGTGGAAAACAAGTGACATAGTTAAAATAAAGTACAAAAAAGGTGAGTTTGTCAAAGTCTAAAAAATATTAGTTTATGTTTTAATATCAAGATTTAATCAGCATCTGGATATGGATTTAACCTTGTTAGCCCTTCTCAGCTAAATATGCTAAGAGATCCACGTGAATTTATATAATGGACCAACTAGCTGTAAAATTCCACGAAAGAAGAAACTGTATCTATCCTGTTCACAGCAATAAGCTCTGCATCAGGCATGTAGTGTTTGTTCCTTAATACATCCATGTTAAACTAATGAATGGTCATTTCTATTAGAGAATGGTGACAAATGACAGATTTCAATACTCTTATATTTATATATTATTTCCTTGTCTTTCACTGTTACAAGACCTCCGCAATTAAAGTTTAAGATGACAAAATTGATTTAGCAATTAAAAAGTATTATTGACATATCCTCACATTTATAAGATCTGAAAATGTTTTCCTTATAAATATTCCTTGAGAAAGGCTTACTATATTAAGAAAATTGTGTCATTTACTTATAAACTTTCAAAATTCTAGTTCTACTATATTTGAATTCCTCATTTCCCTTCAACTTAGCGACCAACATTATCAGCTTACTCTATTTTTGCCTCAAGCTTTAACTGATTATATTCTTTGATTTCCTTACCCTAGTGTAGATTCCTTTTTAACTACAAGTCTTAAAAGCGACACTAGCTGCTTTTGTCCCTTGGAGGTTTTTTTTTTTCTTTTGCCTGAACAAGATAATTATATTCTGTTGTGCCTTCATTATGGTGTCTTTTAGGGTCTTCTAACCTTGTACACTCTTGGGCTCTATTTAATAGTGAGCTCCCTCCTCTCCTCTCCACACTAACCCATGCTCATTAGGTTTCTTAATCCTCTATAATTTGCTTTCGTGAAATTTTATACCTTTCAGTTGCTGTGCTCTATGAGTCCATTTCCTTAGTATAGCTGCTCCAAGCAGCCCAGAATCAACAAGCACTAAACATAAGCTTATTCACTTTCTGAGCCAACATGACTCTACAGAAAAAAAAAATCTTTGTTTTGAATGTTTATGGACCATGAAACTATACCATTTAACTTGGTATTTCATTTTCTCACCCAAACACTGCCTGAGCAGGTTAGAACTGCAGCATTAGACACCAGGCCGTCCTTCACATACAGTTAGAGGCTTCAGGTCTTTCCTGGTCAGAAAACTATTCTATTTTAATGGAACAGGAATAACAATATCCTGATGTTATGTAGTGACTAGTAAATTCAAACTATATCTTTGTCTCATACCCAGAATTCAGAAGAAAAAAAACATCTTTTTTTCAGTTATTCTGCAAAAGCTCTGCTTTTCCAAATGGGTTGTTTTTAAAGACATGTGCATGCTCTTGAAACCTGACTACACTGCCAACTCTGGTCTTTCCAGCATTCATCCTCTGCTTTCTCTGCCGTTCTACTCATCACTAGCACCTTTGCAGAGGGGTACGCACAGAGGGCCAACAGAGCATATATTTTGTTGTTGCTGTTGTTTGTTGTTTGTTGTTAATTTCCTAAGGACTTCAGTTAAATTTTTGAAAATCTGTAAATGAACTGAAAGAGTTAATGAAGTTTCCAAAGGTGCCTAGCTTATTCAAGCCAAGTTTACACTTGAACCCTGTGCAAGTTAACTTGTGATCCTCCCCATCCAAATGATAGAAAGCAAAGCCACTAAGTTCTTTATTTAATTGGTTTGCATCCACACACTGACCTCCAGGGCTCTGTTTACATAGCCTATCATGCAATATGCTCCACAGTTCCCTGCCTCTTTCAAAAGCATGTTTCTCCTGAGATTTGATATATGGCTTTCATGTTTAATCACTACATTAAACTCAATGCTCTGCTTCCTCCAGCATCAACTAACTTCCCTTCTTGGGCGGTGGGGAAAAGAGCATGGCTTCTTGCTACTTCTGAACATAAAAGGAAGTCTGTTTTACTCTATTAGTAAAATCACCAACTCAACACAATCATAGGCAAGCAACACTAATACATCAACTAGGAGACAGTATTAAAATGGGAACCTAAAAACTCCGTTAGAAAGACTTTAGACAATTGAGTTATGCTAAACCAATAGAAATGGAGTTTAATCAGTATATAAGTCAGTACGTAGAGGACATAGCTAGATGGTAGCTTAAGTTTTAATCAAATTAACTGAGGATAGAACATTCTTTGGGTTCTCAGGTCAGAATTAATTCAACACCTCTGCCTTCTGGTTGAGGTTTTCTTAACCTTCACCACAAAAAGAACTTCAGTCTCTTTAATTGAATGTGGACACATTAATGCCACAATCCTTTCTGTAAAAATTTATATGTAACCCAAATTTTTGTTTAATTTTAAAAATAAACATTTTTTAAAATAATTGATCTCTTTCAATAAGTCAATACAGTCTATAATTTCCAGGTTTTAAAATTCATGTGAAATATTTGTATTTTACATTAAAATATTTTAAGAAAAAAAGAAAAGTGAAACAAATTGGAAAATTATTAATAACAGTAAAATCCAGATAATGGATATATGGGTGCTCGTTATATCCTCTACTTTTATAGATAATTGGAATTTTTTGTTATAAAAAAATTTGACAAAGTTATCTCTGGACTTATTTTTGAAGAAAAAAATTGACACAATTTTAATAAAAAAATTTTAAATCTCTTTCTAGGTTGATCATTTTAGTATATATTCAACAACAGACATTTTTTACCATGTACTAACAATGAAACCTTTCCTTCCTTCTGAATCTCACTCCATAGCCTGAAACTCATTTACAGAAACCGCAAATGTGCAGTAAGCACTGCATAAGTTGGCTTCTTTACTTGAAAAGAAAAAAATTTATGTGTGTGTGTGTCTTGTATGTATAATTTTACTTTGAATGCTTTCTTTTATGGCTAGTCATTGACTATTGTATTTATTTTTAAGGGTTTTTTTTTTCCTTAGAAAGATGGCATCCTCCTTCATTTAAAAACCTCACTTTGTCAGGAACACTGTTACATCTAGCTGTACATAACATTAAACAGAGTTAGTCGACTTTCTGTATTTGATGAACAATAGAGAATCTGAAACTATTAAAGTCATACACTTAATTGTTCCAATATGCTACCTTTTTGCTAACCAAAATTTCTATGATATAAAATGCCAAAGATTTGCATTTCTAACTTTTTCATGATTCCCTCATTTGATAGATAATAAGCTGAAAGAGTTTATAAGAAAAAAATTATGTTTCTTAATTTGAAACCACCTAAATTCTTTCCACAACTTATTTAATTCAAAATTAAAAAAACAATCTTTTAATCAGTATTCCCCATAAGATTTTTCAGAGTATAGAACTTGATAGTTTTCGAACATGCAGATGTTGTCATGATAGGCATTAAAAAAATTAGGACTTGAAAAAAGTAAGAATCATGAACAAAATTTTTGGTCACAAAAGTGAAAGATGTGTGTCTGTACAGATGTTATAACTATTTTCAGAATAAATACTAACCTTCAGTACAGGAATTTAGCAGCACACTTTAATTTGGATTTGAAAATTTAACATAAATTTTCTGACTTTGACAATAGCTGCCTAATATTTCAGTTTTGTACGTTATTTCCAGGTTTTACCTTCAAAATGAACCTAGTGAACTTTTTTATTTTTAAAAGCTATATTCCAGACCCTGAGACTAAAACCAATTTCTGACTTGATGTTTAGGAAATTAAATTAGATCATAACAAAGTAGGTTCTTAATAAATATTTGGTGACTGGCAATGATAAAAAGACATATTTATGTAAAAATCCATTCTTTGTCAATTTTATTCATTTACTTTTATTATACTTAAAGATTTTTAACTACTAAAAACGACAAAGATTTTTTACCCTATTTTGAGGTACCTCCTACACATCAATAAAAAAGTCCCTCAGTTGATACGACCCACCATGCCTTCAGTCTCCACACAGTCAATACTGTAAGCCAGAAATGCTTATCTTATGGTATCAATGTCACATGTGATTCAGAAGCCCAAGAACACACAGAGTGGAAAGATTGTTGGAATTACAGTTCTCAAATTAGGTAAAATTGCTAACTCAAATGTACAGACTTCTTATTTATAGAGTCTCACCAAGTTGGACGAATTCATAAATCTATACAATAAAACAAAGAAGAAGATTTTGAAGAAAAAAGGCATGTTGGCTTCTTAACACCACTGTCAGAAAAATATACATATAGTCTTAGGTTCTTTGTGAACATCGTAAACAGGAACTTCTCTAAAAGTTAAAACACAATAGAACTCAAACCAGAATAGGAACGTTACTTTTAAATTCAAGATTTACATATTTTTCCTGAAAATTATTTCTCCTGGAATTAAACATTAATGTTTATTTATCTATTAACTGTTCACTAAAGAGCATAATTCCTTAGCAATGTACATAAGGTGATTTTTGTGCTTTAATTATAAATACCATCAGAAACTCTGAAGCTCACAAATACAGGCAAGTGACATAGAGACACAGCCAAACACCGGGATTATAAGGCTGTATTCACTCTTAATGGGAAGAAAACCCCTGATGAGGCCGATACACCACTGTTTGTGAGAATGCAAACTTTGTCTTGATAGATACAAAAGGACGGCTTTAGGTGACCTTAATTTTCCATACTCCCTCAATAAAGCAAATAAGAAATAATTAATAAGTCATAGACAAATATCTATTTCTGTTGGCTAAAATTCTTTATAGTTTGCTGGATCAGATATATCTATTACCCACATTTGATGACAAGTCACTTGCAGAGAATCTTCAACCAATTCAGGATGCTTTGTCCACTGAGAGACTAATATTCTATTTTGAGAAATGATTATGTACAACCCCCACCTCTGCTTTTAAAATAAAACTGCAGATAGAGAGCATTTAATGCTTATTGCAGAACTATCAAGAATCCCAGGGTGAATATCTCAAGTTATGATTCCAAGCAGCTAATACCCTGCTTTGAGGTGAGGTTCATGTTTTGAAAAGAGACTGCCTCGTCTGTTTAAAATCAAAATGGTTCTTGATCTGATGAATTACTCCTCAGAGAATAATGTAAATAAAATATACTCAGAAAAACATTATTAATGTAAACATACCTGAACCAGAGTCAAATTTGGTTTCTGACCTGCAAAGGGAAAGACATTTTTTACAATATGAAAATTGCTTGTTAAAGAATAACTGTTATTTTATGGGGAGAGTGGGGGGTAGATGCAACAGTTACAGATTTCAGAACATTGGTCAACAAGTAAAATAGCTTTTTTAAAATGTAAATACATATTTATTTTAACCATTTTAAATATAAGCATTGCCCTAAGTCCCCTAAACATGCACATATCCATAGAGATAGCACAGTATGGAAAAGATATTAACTTTTTAGCTTGTTTTTCAGAGAAAGAGGGTGAATTACGTAAAAAACAAAAAGCATCCAGACTCTACAGATTAATTTGTTTCAGTAATATAATAAAGAAAAAAAGAAAACTTAAATTTAAAACTATCCTCTTGACTTGTTATTAAGATTTTCAATTATTCAACACCAAGTAATTTTTCACTAAGTTCTTCACAGAGTAAATGAACCTAGTAACCCCATATGTTTAATAAGCAGGAGAAAAAAATCTGAGCCCTTGTGGGAACATTATGTTTCAGATATAGGTTAATACTGGTTGTAAATTCAGAAGCCTTTGAAGTTCTCAGTTCAGCTGTGGGAAAACTTCTGTTAGGTAATTACTCTCAAGATGCTGCTGATGTGCTGTCAAGCAGAATTAACCCTAAGACTAGGCCTATCTACACAAGCTACTCTAAGACAGCATTGTCTATATCTAGCTCTCAAACCAATTAGTGGGCATGCTCCAGTCGGATTTATATCACACATTAACAATCAATAGCATATATGTTCACAGCTGCCACCCCAAGATACAAGAACCGACCAGCAGGAGTCCTGTTAAAGGATGTTACATTGACAGAGAAGTTTTTCTCCCCCCTGGGAAATGTAGTTAACTGAGTGGGAAAGGAGGTTTCTTTGAAATGATGCCAGGGTACCAAAGCACTTTTGGAAGCCATGGTTTTCTTTACCTAAATTAGCATCAAGAGAAGTCACCAAAAGGGGGAGGGGGAGAGGATAAGCAAGAAGCAGCCTCTTTTGTCATAAAAATTTATTTTCTCAAGTATTCCACAATAAAGTTCCACCTGATGCTTAAACAAAGTCAGTAACTGTAAGGACAAAAAAAAATATTATTATAACCATGGTTATCAATAAATACCACTGTAATCCAGGTCCACACTTTTCCCAAGCCCTGGGCCCACCACTGCCTGCATCTCAATACTGCTCTTAGATGTCTCTAACTCCTGCTTCAGGAAGAAAGCCATTTTCATTTTTTTGTCTGTTCTAGAAAGCCTTGCATTATGCCTTTGTTTCCGCCTCCCTGAGCATTACTATAGATGATAATGACCACACCGTGTCCTGCTGATTTCCTTGCCCATCTTACCTTCCCCATCTTACCTTCCCCACTAGACTACATCTTATTAACATTTGTAGCCACAGCCCCTACATAGTGCCTACTGCTTGTACGCAACAATTATCTGTTGAGGAAAACTTCTGCCTCCACATACATCCTTATCTCCTTCTTACCTGTGTGCTCTTTATGTTCTTCCTTCTGTTTAAGGTTCTCTCCTACTTATGTCCTAAAATGCATTCTCTCATCTCCCTTGAAACCAGACTGTATCAATTACTCCTCTCTCCGCCACATCTTCAGTATCTTGGTCTCCTCTCTTCTCCTTAGGAGTGCTCCAGAATTAAATAAACACCTTCCTTCCAGTCTGTGACCTGCTCTCGTCCTCCCTCTTTCCTTCTGATTTTTCAATCAAATTTATTGAAAGGACAGAGTATATCCTATGTTTTATGCCATCCTTTCCTGATCTTCCAACATAGTCACTCTTTGAACCGCTATGATCTGTCCTCGCTAAGGCTGTCATTGTCTTCCGGATGCTAACCCCGAAGGCCCTGTTATAGTGTCTACTCCACCACACTTGTCTCCAAACCAACACACAATACTGCCTGAATGTCACACTGCAAGCTCAATGGCCACATGTACTAAGCTCAAGTCATTTTCTTTCTCTCAAATATACTTCTCTGCTAATTCCCCTACCATTTAGGTTGGAAATTTTGGCATTATCCAAGTTTTTCTGCACCCCAATATCTAACTAGCTGTCAAGTCCTGTTGATTCTACCACCTTCCCTTCATCTCTGTTCTCACTCTAACCATGTTTAGGCCTATCTTTGAGTCAATAATCTCACAACCAGCATCCCTCCTGCTTTTCAAACTGTCACCTAATCAGCTGCTAGATATTTCCAAAACATCAATGTGATCACATGAGCAGAGTTTTTCAAACTGGGCTCACAGGTTGATCAATTAGTAGATTAAAAAATCAAGTTAGTGCATTACAACTAGTGTTTTTAAAAAACTGAAATGGAACAGAAAAGACAGAATTCACTTAATGTGGAGACTATGTGCAATTCTGCACAACTTTTAGGCAAATGTACATGAATGTGTGCATGAACGTTCACATGTGTGTACTGAGCGGCACTACCATTACAAGTGAGCAGAAAGCCCTCTGCTCTGGCTCCATCCTCCTCTCCACCAAGCAAGGAGACCCCTTTTGTATCTGAAGTTCCAAGTAATTGGATCCCCAGCATTCCCTACCCAAATGGCACTAAGCTAGCTTCTTCAGCCTACTTCAGCCCTTTCTTCAGGTCAGGTGTGCTACTAGTGTGTGCACCTCAGCACAAAGGGTAGCCTAAAACTGTTACTTGAAGAAGGAAGTGTAGACCTCAGAGCAGACGGAAGAGGGAACAAAGAGGGCAGGGCAATATGCTTTCCCTACTCCTCTGGATTCCTACTCAGAGACTTTTAATTCAAACTCTCCTGTGAGAGTGGGAAGCTGAGGGCACCCAAGGGCAGAGGTTCCCCCTGTACAAGATTGGTGTGGTCTAGATAGCCTTGAAACTCAGGGGCCTGGCTGGTGAAGATATAGCAGGAGCCATGAAAAAGCCCCACCCATGCCCTGGCTGGTGTGGCTCAGTTGGTTGGAACCTCCTTCCTTTGTAGGTTCAACTCCCAGTCTTTGGTGGAGGTTTCTCTCTCTCTCCTCTTTCCTCTCTCTAAAAGCAATGAAAAAAATGTCCTTGGGTGAGGATTAAAAAAAAAAAGAGATCCATTCATTTACTGATGGGCACTTAGGCTGTTTCCAGAATTTGACTATTGTAAATAATGCTGCTTAAAGAAAGAAGGAACAGGAGGAGTTCCTACCTTGTGTGACAGCATGGATGGAACTAGAGAATATTACGCTAAATGAAATATGCCAGTTGGTGAAAGACAAATACCATATAATCTCATCTATAAGAGGAATCTAATGAACAAAATAAACTATGAGCAAAATAAAACCAGAGGCATAGAAGCATGGAACAGACTGACAGCTGCAGGCTGTGGGTGGGGAGTGGGGAGGTGGGTAATGGTGGAAAGAAGGGGAAGTGACTAGACAAAGAACTTGTATGAATGGCCCATGGACATGGACAATGGTGTAGGGACTGACTATGGGAGCGGGGGTGGGCTGGGCAGAGGAGGGTAGACGAGGGCAGATGAGGGGTAAATTTGGGACAACTGTAATAACATAACGATGAAAATTTTGAAAAGAAAAAGCCCCTCCACCAGTAAAGAAGAAAAGAAGATCCCATAACCATGGGAAGAGAAGGCTAAGGGAGCATTTTCCTCCTCTGCTCCCACTTGGCCTTGTTGCTGTCATCCCTCCATTTCCCCAGGATTAATAACAGCATTTTGGTGGAAAACAAAATTAATTTTAAATTTGCACCCTTCTCATTTATTTGGTATCAATGGTTTTATGCAATGTCCTTAGTGTTTTTGTTATGAGATATATTTGTCAAGGTAGGTTGGTATACCCTTTTCTAACAGTTTACCGCCTTACTTTATAACTTTTAAAGTAATTGGCTATATCATGTCCCCATTTGTCCTCTTTCCCAGGCCTGCAAATGTGTGAACCAAACCTGGTAATAAGTCACCATGTAAAAAGGCATGTTTTACTATGGGCCATAAACAAAAACTTTGAAAGGCAGTGACCTGGGACATCAAGTTCACACTCTGGTGCAGGGTATACGAGGGGTCCACCATGACCTGGTTTTCCAGCTCCACCTCTAATCCACACTGCATCCTTCACTCTCACCAAACTGAACTGCTGCCATCTTACTTCATGGCCTGCATCCAATATCTTCAGCCTTCTCTCAGCTCATCACTGACAAACTTTTACTCAACTATCAAGACTCACCTTAATCCCCTCAGCATCTTGCCTGGCCTCCTCACCTCCCAGAGCTCCTTGCTCACCCCTCTGTTACTCCACAGTATGGAGCCTGACACACAATCCCCACACTAAATAACACAGACACAAAGCTCAGTGAGGCACAGACTGGGTCTCGTCCATCTGCATGTTCCCAACACTTGGCACAGCACCTGGCATTTAAGAAGTATTAAAAATTTGTGGTGGGAACAAATGAATCTGTAAATTAGTAGAAGGTGAAAATCAAGATATAGTGACAAAAAAACTCTATAAATGCCTCTTGAGATATGAAAACTCACAGGAGAAAATTTTTATTCCTCAGACCATCTTATATTCTCTAGGTACAGCTGGTCAGTTTGTGAAATATATACATAAAGTACAGAGAAAACGTCTTCACAGACTAATTAATGGCCTTAGGTATCAGTTACCTATATTAAAAAAAAGAGTGTTTTCAGAATTCTCAAGCACAGTACTGAAACTTCAAAAAATACAGCTATTCTATTAATAACTAAAACATAACAATAGAAGTGAATGCTGTCAGTTTGAGAGGTAGGAAATTGGTTCTCTGGTATAAGCTAATTCAGATTCCTATCAGATTTCACATATATACACACACGCACAGCGACACAAAGTTCCCCTCTGCAATTATGGACTAACCTCTATTCATAAATCCTAAGAAAATAAGTAAATATAGATAAGAACAAATGGCAAACATGAAAAAGAATTCAAACAGTACAGATTGTACAAGAGAAGTAAAGGGTTCATTCATTCCAAACACCTTTCTTACGTGCTTATTTTCAGTACTATATTATGCTAAATGGTAGGCAGATAAAAAATACATAAAGTAAGGTTACATGGGGTATAAGATGCATAAATATAATTTTCTACACAGACACCCATTTTAACCTTTGAGTTCATACTTAAACATTTAAGCTTAAACCTATTCAACCAGTTCCTTTGGCAATTGCCAAAACATGGTGAATACAGCATAAGGTTTTACTGTCTTCCAATTTCCACCCTCTCCTTTTTTATTTTAGAAATAGAATCTTGGAGTTTCACATGGGCACATGACTGCCAAGGTTAGACAATTTTTCCCAGCTCTTCTGTAGCTAGCTGTGACCAGGTGCCTACATTCTTGCCAAAAGGATACAAACAAAGGTGATGTGTAGAACATCTGAATTATACCCTTAAAGGGAATGACAGTACTCCTCCCCATCTTCCTTTCTTCTGCCCATGGCTGGAATGCAGATGTGATTCCAGCAGCTGAAGCAGCTGAAGCAGATCTCATAGATCATGAGAGAGAAGCTGATAGGGCAACAGCCTTTGGCCACCTCTTGGGCCAAAGGTACACACACTAGTAGTACCATAACAATCCCAACTGTTGCCATATTTAATCCACTATTATTTTAAAGTCTTGTCAGAGAAGTTACAAAAACACTGACACATTTAAAAATCTGACACTAAAACTTCCAAATTTTTAAACTTGAAAAAAAAAATCATAAAAGGCAGATGCTAGGAGAATTTAAGTATTATTATTACTTTTTAAATAATTAAAATATATATTATATACATGCTTTGCATAATAGAGGTGCAAATTTTAAAAAAAAAGGGCAGTCATTGGTTAGAGTTCTACAGTCCTAGACAAATTTATAAAACTATTGTTCTACTTATAGGAAATAATGCAGTGTCCATGAAAGTTCTATGTGTATTGAATTTGGAACACTCTACACTTGAAACTAATACAAAATAGCATTTTTAAAAAGTTGTTATTTTATTGTATTTTAAATTTTGTTGTTTCCTGAGGAACCCCTGAAATCTCAGAGAACAGTTTTTTGCTAAATGTTCAATGGTATTAAATTTTTAAAAATGGAAATCACATTAACTATGAACTACATGTTAATAAAGTCAATGTTCCAAAAGGTTTCAGACAACATGTAGAAGAGTGTGGGTGCTGTTCTTACTGTTTTTAATTGATGTCAACTAAAGATTCTAGATACAGAAAATTACTGGAGGGAAGGAATAGAAGGGGCAGACTGATTTTTGCCTATAAGTGCATTACATATAACAACTCCATACCAAGGAATTTCTAGGGTGATCTGGGTCAAATTACCTGTCCTGATGTCCCCTTAAAAAAACTGTGGTACATTTACACAATGGAGTACTACACAGCAGACAAAAAGAAGGAACTCCTACCTTTTGTGACAGCATGGATGGAACTGAAGAATATTATGCTAAGTGAAATATGCCAGTCAGTGAAAGACAAATACCATATTATCTCACCTATAAGAGGAATCTAATGAAGAAAATGAACTAATGAACAAAATAGAACCAGAGGCATGGAAACATGGAACAGACTGAAAGTGACCAGAGGGGAGAGGGAAGAAGAGGACAATAGCGGAAAGAAGGGAAGGGACTAGACAAAGAACATGTATGAATGACCTGTGGACATGGACAACAGTGTGGGGATGGACTGTGGGAGCAGGCAGTGGGATGGGTGAAGGAGGGCAAAGGGGGAAAATTGGGACAACTCTAATAGAATAATAATTTTTTAAAAAGCATAAAAACTTTTCAGAAATTCCAACATTTCAGGATCCTACCCACAAGTCTAAGTATTTCTTCTTACCCCTACAAATAATTCAAAGATCTTCATGAGACCAGGGACTGGTGATAATTGCAGCAAACATTTCCGTGCCTTCTTTCACTATATAAACGTAACAAGCTTCCTCTGCCTGGAGAGCTCCCTCCTGCTCCCCTCCGCCCACTTCAGAACACCTTCACCCCTCTGCCCATTTGACTCCTAAAACCTTTCTCCACATATTAGCTTAATTATCAATTCTTTGAAGAAGAATGGCCAGACTAGATTAAATTCCTTTGATTTATACTTTTATATCACCAGTCACTCCTCCTTTGCATTCAAAACTGCCATTCCACATTTGTTCGTGTGGTTACTTGATCATATTAAAAGAGTTCAATAATAATTGTGGCAGACATTATTTGTGCCTAATGACCAGTCTCCCTTTATCCTAATAATAGAATTCCATTTTTTGAAGGGTGCTAAAAATGTGTCCACCCCAGAAATGAATCATCAGTAAGCTAAGGGAACTGCAGCAGACAAGCATGTAAGCAGGTCTGAGCAGTAAGAGGTACAGGGAAGTCTGCTGGGGATACTTCTTGGAAAGATATTCTCCATGAAAAGGACAGGAGTGATTTAGGGAGAAGACTCTTTTCCCACTCTCTCTCTGTTTCATGCTTTTGAAGTTATTATATGGGGATGTGACACTTAGAATTGCTGTCACCATCTTGTAACCATGAGGGAAAGGCCAAGAAAAATCACAGAAGTGCCAACCCAGAAGTCTGATATCGTTCATTCCAGAACAGCCTTTCTCTCGAGTTTTGCTGAGTTAGTTGAATCTGGCATTGTTAGGCCATTTTTACTTGTCTATTTCTCTTACTATTAACCCAACATATTCTAACTGATATTGTTATGACAGCAGCATTATAACAGCAACTATCTATGCATTATGTCTAAAATTTAGGTTTCTGTGTTATGATAATGATGTGATAAATACAAAAGACAGAAAAGTACACAGAAGAAAACAATGAATTTGAATATTTAAAAACATGTTAGCTACCCTGACTAAAAACTGAGAAAAAGATACAAATAAAAGGTGCCCACTAACTGCATGCTTGATTTGTTTAAAACTGAGAAACGTAAATTGAAAAATCAGAAATACATAAATCAAGGTAATCATGAAGAAAAAGCAACAAAGTCCCCTCCTATGTTGCTTAAAGAAGCCTCCCAGGAGCCTATTAAAGAGAATCTTCAGGTTCTGTCACCATGAGTCACCATTTCCCCTTCATTAACTGACATACTCTTCTGCTGGGCACAATGCTACAGATGGCATGCCTGTGTCAATTCCTGTTCCCCACAGGCACACTTGTGCTTCCACTGGTAGTTTTTCATTTTGTTGTGTTTTTCTTTTAACCTACCCCTGGCACTTTCACTGCGGGGTGAGGAGGCAGGTAAAAGAAAAACAGAACACACTGCTATGTTGGAGACTTTATGCAGCACAGTCCTCTACAAAGCATTTAATATTGAGGTAACAGTAATGGAAAAAGCAGCCAATGGAGACAGACAGACCAGAGTCTAGTCACAGGTCTTGTACTTGCCACCCTACGTGACTTTAGAGAGGTTAATTACCACTCTAAGACCCAGTTTTGCTATGTATAGCATGGGATAATTTATTTACCTTTTATAATTTTTTTGTGTAGATTAAATGAGATGCTGCTATAAAGGGCCTAGGTCAAGACCTGACACATATTAGAAGTTGAATGGAAGATTTTATCTAAGCAATGATACTAAATAAAGTTTACCTATGGTGACAAGTGCAACTAGCAATTTTTAACTAAGTAAATTTAAAAAAAACCCACAATCTTAAAAAAGAAAGAATGTATTGCCCTTGTTGAGCTCTTGGGGTGCAATTTTAATATGAGTGTCAAGTGATGTAGAAAACATAAGAAAGAATAGTAATAAAATAACTGAAAAAACTGGAAAGTAATTGAGAGTGAAGGCTAATGGAAAGTAATTAAATGACCTGATTACACAACATGGAAAAGGAATCTTATTTGCCCTTAAAGAACAAAGAAAACATTCTCTAACTAAATTAGTTGCACAATGTACTCTAGAGCATATTAGAATAAGAACCTGGAGACTGGGATTCTAGATTAGAAACCAGGTAAGTCATTTTGCTCTAGTTCCCAAGAATGAAAAAAAGGAAAAAAAGAGAGGAGAGAACAGAGGAAACAGTGACTGTGAGATCATTAAAATTTGCATCAGCAGAACTGGAAGCTCCAGATAGATAAGACTGAAAGAAATAGATAATCCTTAAGGTCATTTTTGGCTCCCAGGTCCTATAACTCTTCTCTAAGACACATTGATAACTGCCTTCTTTGAGTCCTAATATCATTTCCTGCCTGTATGATTTATTGTACTTAATTATATTTCCTTTAAAATAATTTAATCATTTCTTGTGTATATCTCTCTAGAGAGTATGAAGCTTTAAAAGTAAAATTTCTTTAGCTTTGAAAATAAATTAAAAGTGCTACAGCTCAAATAAACAATCTAACTTAATACTTAAAGGAATCTGAAAAAGAACAACAAAGTTCAAAGTGAGTAGAAGGAAATAATAAACATCAAGCAGAAATAAATTTTAAAAAATGCAAAAGATCCAATGAATCCAAGAGCTGATTCTATGAAAAGATAAACAAAATTGACAAACCTTTAATCAGATTCATCAAGAAAAAAACAGAAAGGACCCAAATAAATAAAATCAGAAATGAAAGAGGAGAAATAACAACTGACACCAAAGAAATACAAAAGATTGTAAGAAAATGTTATGAATAACTATATGCCAACAAACTGGATAACCTGGATGAAATGGATAAATTCCTAGGAACATAAAATCTTCCAAAATTAAATCAGGAAGAATCAAAGAATCTGAATAGACGTATTACACCTAACGAAACTGAAGTAGTAATCAAAAAACCCCAACAAACAAAAGCCCTGGACTGGATGGCTTCACAGGTAAATTTTACCAAACATTCTGAGAAGAACTAACACCTCTCCTTCTCAAACTATTTGATGAAAATTCAAGAAGAAGGCAGGCTCCCAAACTCATTTTACAAGGCCAGCATTAACCTAATTCCAAAACCAGATAAAGACACTGCCAGGAAAGAAAATTATAGGCATATATTCCTGATGAACATAGATGCTAAAATCCTCAGCAAAATATTAGCAAACCAAATCCAGCAAGGCATCAAAAAGATCATACAGCATGATCAAGTGGGATTTATTCCAGAAACACAAGGTTGGTACAACATTCGCAAATCAATAAATGTGACTCACCACAGAAACCAAATGACAGCTGAAAACACATGATCATATCAATAGATGCAGAAAAAGCATTTGATAAAATCCAGCACCCACTTATGATCAAAATTCTCAGCAAGGTGGGATTAGAGGAAACATACCTCAGCATGATAAAGGCCATATACAACAAACCCACTGCCTGCATCATACTCAATGGGCAAAAACTACAAGTGTTTGATCAGGAACAAGACAAGGATGTCCACTTTCACCTCTCTTATTCAATGTAGTACTGGAAGTCATAGCCATGGTGATCAGAGAAGAAAAGAAATAAAAGGCATTTAAATTGGAAATGAAGATGTAAAACTGTCTTTATTTGCAGATCACATGATACCATACATAGAGAACCCCAAAGATTCCACCAAGAAACTTCTAGAACTGATAAATGACTTCAGCAAAGTATTAGAGTACAAAATTAATATCCAGAAATCAGTTGCATTTTTATATGACAATAATGAACTAACATAAAGGGAAATTAAGAAAACAATCTCATTCACAATTGCTACAAAAAGAATTAAATACCTAGGAATAAACCTAACCAAGAATGTAAAAGACCGGTACTCAGAAAATGATAAGATACTGAAAAAGATGCAAATAAGTGGAAGCACATACTGCATTCATGGATAGGAAGCATTAAGATCATTAAAATGTCCATACTACCCAAAACAATCTATAGATTCAACGCAATGCCTATCAAGGTTCTAATGACTGCCCTGGCTGATGTGGCTCAGTGGATTGAGTGTGGGCATTTGAACCAAAGCACCGCTGGTTCGATTCCCAGTCTGGGGCACATGCCTGGATTGCAGGCCAGGTTACCTGTGGAGGCTGCATGTGAGGCAACCACACATTGACATTTCTCTCCCTTTCTTTCTCCTTCCCTTCCCCTCTCTCTGAAAATAAATAAATAAAATCTTTAAAGAAAAAAGATTCCAAGGACTTATTTCACAGAACTAGAATACTTCAAAAATTAAATGGAACCACAAAAGGCCCCACACTGCAACAATGATCCTGAGAAAGAAGAACAAAGTTGGAGGAATCACATTACCTAATATCGAACTATACTACAAAGCCATAGTAATCAAACTAGCATGGTACTGGCATAAAAACAGACACATAGATCAATGGAATGGAATAGAAAGCCCTGACATCAACCCACACGTTTACAGGCAATTAATATTTGACAGAGGAAGCAAGCACATATAGTGGGCTAAAGACAGTTGATTCAATAAATGGCGTTAGGAAAATTGGAAAGGTACATGCAGAGAAAATGAAACTAGATCACCTCCTTACTCCATAGAAAATGCTAAATAACACGGAAGGCAACAGTGTTAACAAGAATAGAGTATACGTTTCTGCTGTGAGCTGAATTGTGTCCTCTCAAAATCATATGTTGAAGTTCTAAACCCTAGTACCTCAGAATGTGTCTGTATTTGAAAATAGAGTTTTTCAAGTGGTAATTAAATTAAAATGAAGTCATTCAAGTGGGCTCTAATCTAATATTACTGGGGTCCTTCTGAGAAAAGGAAATTAGGACACAGACACACACAGAGGAAGACCATATAAAGACACAGAGCAAAGACAGCCAAGAAGAAAGGCATCAGAAGAAGCCGACCCATCTAACACCTTGATCTCAGACTTCTAGCCTCCAGAACTGTGAGACAATGAAGTTCTGATGTTTAAGCCACCCCATCTGCAGTACTTTGTTATGGCAGCCCTAGCAAACTACTACACTTCATTTCTTCTTCAGTCAGACATTTAGTAACCTCAGACCTCCAATAAAAGCCAACAGCCTAGAAATTAGATGGAAATAAAAATGTCTACAGCTCTTATATACTTTAACCCATTTTAGGTACTAAATATATTTGATTTCTCCATTCTTTCTCATTATTTTAACCATATTCTGCCTAAGTGCTCTACCTACATTTTGACCATTGGGCAGCTGCTTCTGTAGATTACTAGAGACCACCAGTAGGCATACCATAAGGTTCTGATCAATGGGCTCTTTGTCTCTTCATATCGCTGTGGAAGAATGTCTCCAATGGCTCTGCCTGGCCCTTCATACAGCAAGCATTGTGAGCACATTTGTCATGCCCTCTCTGGGGGATGAGGCAAACTTGGGAAGTAGTAAAATTTACTGCCCTACATCTGTTTTACAGAAAATATTTGTTTGCCTATTTTCCCTGGAAATTTTCATTTCTACTCTGGGTTGTAATCAGACAGAGAACAACAGAAGTTGTGGCTAGCAGGTTAAGGCTGGACACAATAATTGGCAGATCTAAAATTTTAAAGAGACAATAAAAGAAACTCAAAAAAGAAAAATCCAGAGTTGATTAGTGTAGAGACAAAGACTAGACACCTTGACAGATACCGATGGGAATGAAAAAATAAAGGAAGATCATCCCCTATACTTTACAGAAGTCTATAGGAATTCTTAAAAGGACAAGCAGAGCCCTGGGTAGCTTATTAAGGCCTAATTGCACCATTGTCTTATAACAGTTTAATAATTAATATTTATAATGATAGCTACAAGTCATAAAAGTAACCATTTGATCATGCCATTTAGTAAGACATGGAAATACACTATTTATTTGGCATTATATTTTTAAAATCATTAGTTAATAATCTTAGAGTTAAAATAGATGTTTTGATTGGCTAGATAATATATTTATCCAGAGCCCTTCATTTCACTGTACACAAACAGAACAGCAACACAAAATTACACAAACAGCAACACAAAATTACAAAGAGAAAAACATTAATTAAGAATAAAGAAACCATGAAGACAAAAATCTGATTTCCAGTCTTAAGTCCACTCTGTTTCAGCAAAACCCTCAAAAAAAGCCATTTGTATCTTAAAAAGTCAGTTGTGGTGTTTTCAAAGTAAGGAAAATAATATCTGTGACTCCATATAAATTTTGAGGAATAAATTAAATGATTGGAGCATAGAAAAATGTTATAGGAATAAATTTTCCTTGAGAATTTAGGATTACACAATTCAATAATTAAATTGAATATAGGAATTAATTTTCATAAGAATCTTAAATTCATTCATTATTTTACTTAAAAATTTAGCATTTTGTCCTGGCTGGGTGGCTTAGTTGGTTGGACCATCATCCCATATACCAAAAAGGTTGCAGGTTTGATTCCTGGTCAGGGAGCACACGGAAGGCAAAAGTTTAGCATTTCTAGTAGGAGCAATTAAAACCCAGCCTAAGGCAAACTTTCAAAGGCAAATGGACAAGAAAGTCATTGAGTTTTTTCCACTCATCTGTTACACATATGTATTGAACACTGAGTATACACAGGTACTGTTCTAGGTTCTCGGATACTAAAACTGAGTTCACATGCTGGTAAAGAGAATCAGATAGCAAACAACCACATAAACTAGATTTTTTCACATCAAGGTCTACATAGAGTGCCTTCTGTAATAAAATCTAGAGAGCAAGGGGACAGAGAGCTCCTAGAATGGGGTGAACAGCTATTTTAAATCAAGTCCTGAAGTGTACGCCTTAGGAAGAGACTACATTTCAGCTGACAGCTAAAGAGGAAGCAGGGGCCTGCATGCAATGCGGGTGCAGAACAGACTCTTCGGCAGAGGTTCCAAGGTAAGAACCTGGGCTTGGCATGAAGGAGGAGGAGGAGAAGGGGGACAGACGGAGGCAGGGAGAGAAGAAGGTGCAAATAAAGGCCAATACATCTGGAAAGAAGTGAAAGAAAAACAGAAGGGTAAAAGATGAAGTCAGAAAAGTAGACAAAGGCCAGCCCACAAAAAGTCATCATAAGAAGTTGTGATTTCTAAAAATGAAAATCATCAGAGGTTTTAAAGAACAGAGTATAATCTTATTTAAATTATTTATGTCCTCACCCTGTTTTGTGAAGAATGAACTTTGATGGGACAACAGCCAAAGCAGAGAGCCCACCTAGCACCCAGATCTTGGCATTTAATACTATTCTCTAATGACAGGAACCATGGCCCCTTGGAGAAATGGCTTTTTCTGAGACTGGGGCACAAAATATACAAGATGAGCCTATAGCGCCAAGTGGTTCCAGAAAGTAAGGAAGAGCTCAAAAAATCAAACACGTGAACAAACCTACATTGATGGGCATAGGTCAAGGGGACACAGAAGCAACTGCAAGAGCTCCCAAAAACCAAAGCTGGAACAATATGAACAATAACATAAATAAAGTAGCACTGGATTATAACTCAAAGTTAAAATAAATATTCATGAGTCCACACTGATATAAATGATTAATTAATCAATTAATTAATTGAGAGAACAGACATAAATCTCCCTTGTAAGAGAACTCCAAATAATTTATATAGATATTCCATCCTCAAGTTGGGGAGCACAACTCCCCACTCCTGAAATGTGGGCTGGACGTAGTGACCTCCTTCCGAAGAGTACAGTATGAAAAGTGGGAAAAGAACAACTTGACAGTGAGGAAACCTAATAAACACTACCTCAGCCGTGTGGCCAAGGCCAATATCGAAAGCGATGTCATGTTGACTGGAGACGATGAAAGGGGCATTGTACTTTTTTGATCTTCCTCCCCAAAACCCACAACCTCAGTCAATCATGAGAAAAACATAAAAATAAATACCAACAGAGGGGTACCCTACAAATACCTGACCAGTACTCCTCAAAACTGTAAAGGCCCTCAGAACTGAGGGAAGACTGAGAGACTGCCACAGTCAGGAGAAGCCCAGGGAGACAGGAAGACTGAATGGAATGGAATGGCCAAGAAAGTGCCCTGGACCGGATGAGGGATGCTAGATAAAAACCAAGGAAATAGGACTGAAGTATGAGCTTTAGCTAATAAGATGTATCAATATTAGTTCATAAATTGTAACAAATATACTACACAAGTGTACTATATTAATAACAGGGAATACTGGGTAGTGGAGCATTTGGAACTCCACGCCATCTTCTCAATTTTTCTGCAAATCTAAAACTGTTCAAAAAACAAAGTCTATTAAGAGAAAAAGCCGAAGCAGAGAGACTGTTACAGTAGTTTGGGCAAAAGATGATAAAGATGATGGGGAAGCAGTGGATATGGTGAGGAGTCAAATTCAAAATACTCATGTATCTTGAAAATACACAGCACAAAACATGGCAGCATCTTAGATGGAAAGTGAGGAAAAGAGAAAATCAAAAACGACTCTTGGGTTTTTTGCTTAAGTCACTAGGTAGATATTTTACTTTGTTCAGTAAAAAGGAGGGTGGATGAGAGAAGAATATGTTTTGTTGCATCTGAGCCATTTTGCCATCTCCGTCTGCTGCTAATTCCTGGTTTATTCTTGTGAGCTATAGAGCTTCAAGCTATATGGTCTCACACGGGATCTCAGATTAGTACAATTCTCTTAACTTTTTTTATCACAGAAATACTAAAAGTCTACTTTACAATAGAAAGCATATAACTGTCTTAAAAAGAGATGGTATCAAATGTTTCTTGACCTCATTTGGGGACAAAAATTAGTACTAAATCACTGGTTCCCTAGGCCCAATTCAACGATTCTGGAAAAATATATTATTATCTAAATTACATCAGGCTTTTAAAAAGCACAGATTAAAGAGTTTGGAAACTTATACTTTTAAATTCTCCAGATGATATTAAGTACCATGACCTGGATGGCATTCCTTTAAAGAAAAGAAAATTTCTACTTAAAATATGGAAGCATTCTGCCTTTCTAATTATTTCAATTTGTTTACATTAGTAATTCCCAAAGGAACTTTTTGTCCAATGAGGAAGTAAAAAATTTCCCAACACATTGTGGAAACTTCCACATTCACAAGTTGTTATGAATCACCATTATAAAGTTTACCTTTCTGGGCAGCACTGAACTAAACACCAAACAAGTAAAAATCTGTCAGAAAGGGCTCAGTTCCAAGGCAGAATAATATTAATAACAACGACAACAACAATAATAATAATACATTTGCACTTTCTTGGTGAACTTCATAAAAACATTTCATTTATGGTTATTGTTTCTGGCCATATGACTCAAATGGTAAAACCTTAGGTTCCATAAATCACTCAGAGTGGGACAGCAAATCACCTGAAAAGATTTGTCCCTAAAAAGACGTGTTTTGTGTGGTCAGTAAACTTACACTCCATTATACCCCCAAGCAAAAATAAAATGAAAGGCAAAGATTCAATATCAAGTAGTTGTCCCTCAAATCTGGGAACCATAAAAAGAAGGTCACTAGAAGATTTGAACTTTTATTAAGCCATAGTCCAAAGCACTTATGGAGTCCTCACTACATGAAGCACTCTGTTTAGGAAGAGGTTTTGTTTAAAGTACCCATAATTCAGCCCATAGAGATAATAGTTTAAGATCAACAGTTTGAACCTCCATCGGGAACAAATGGGTTCATTCTGGAGGGTGCAGGTGTAATTTGGTCAGTACCACTCAGTTTCTCAAACTGAATAGGCCTCTGCAGTTTGTGTAAATTCCACCTTCTGGGTGGTCTTCCAGAGCAATCTCAAAGAAGGCACACCACAGAGGTACTGAAGTTAATTTATGCTCATGTAGACTATGAGTCACGCAGCTGCCATTAACACTACATACTGAAGTGAGTCCATAGAAGTAAAATGTGAAAATCTCCAGCAACATAAAGCCAACTTGCCTTAGAGCAGAAAATTGCAACTAGAATGACCACTGGAAAACAAATCAAGACACAAATGAACAAAAGTGTAGTCTGTTCAAATGAACAAAAGTATCGTTTGTTTCGAGTGTAATGCAAAATAATAAAGATGAATTAATAGCAGAAGGAATCATGAGTTACAGTTAGCTGACCCACGAACATAAAATACAGGACTGATACACTGAACATAGTTACCTTGTTTGATCTTAACTGACTCTCCTTCCTTTGCTGGCCCACTTGTGGTTGTGTGACGCAGTGAACAATGCTCAATGCCTCCTTCACGGCAAACCCACTTACAAGCAAGGAACCAGCTAATCCCAAAACATGAATATTTTAAAACTCATCTCATAAATGGACAATTAATAATCTAAAAAAATCTTTTACCTGTCTCCCAGAAAGACAAAAGTTCATTTTCTTTCCTAAAGTTTATTCTACTTCATGATTGTTCTTCAAATCCCTTTCTCTCATTTCTAATACCTTAAATATATTCCAGTTTACACTTTTCTTCAATTTATAAAAATAAATAAATAAACTTTTGCCTTGAGTTTGCTTCCCCTCCAGTTTAAGGGGTCAGCCTCACCACTCCTATTTTAACTATAGTGACATAACTAGGATGACTGCGTTTTCTGGGATTATTCTAATTTCCGGTATTTTACCACATTATTTCCATTTTGGTTTGTGGTTTGAAAAGATAAAATTTTATCCTAAAATCTTCACAATCTGACTTTCACTACTTCTACTGAAATTGTTCTCTAACATTGCCAAACCTAACCACTGGTTCTTCTTCTTTTTCTTCTTTTGTTTTTTTGCATTTTTTATTATTGTTCACGTACAGTTGTCATCATTTTCCTGCCACCACTTTCCCCTGCCCCGCCCACCCTCGATCCTTACCCCCTTTGGCTTTGTCCATGGGTCCTTTATACATATTCCTTGACAACCCTTCTCCTTCTTTCCCCAATTATTCCCCTTCTCCCACCCCTCTGGTTACTGTCCTATAAGTGGTTCTTATTTTTTTTAAGCCTCTGCTGCATTACTTAGTCTATCTAGTTCACCCCTCCCGTGCTATCGATGTATCTCACTTTGGCCTTCATAGTAGTACAGGCCTCATGTATCTCCCCTTATCTTCCTCTTTAGCATTTCCCAATGTGTGTTATCAGTAACATAAGCCTCACAGTATGTTCCTCGATTAAGAAAAGATTCTGTGGTCAAAATGTTTCAGAAATGCTACATACAACCTTCTACAGGTCCTGGAGCTCTGTGTCAGTGAATCGTGTGTGCTCCTTAATTTTCATGGTAAAGCAACAACTGATTTATTTTAATTGAATGTTTTCCAATAACTAATCCTGTGTTTTATTAGTCCACAGAATCCTTTTTTAAAACAAACACATATTAACATGTCATGGAACTGGTATTATGCAGGAGTAGTAGTTTGACAAAACAAATATTTAGAGTAACACACTGGGGAGTATTGATATACCTGAAATTTCAGGTTAAAACCTGGACTCTACCAGGCTTCCAAACTGAACTTATCATCTTTTCTCCCAAGCTAGGTTTGAACATCAAATTAATCATTAGTAACAGCTTTTCACCAATCTCACATCCAGACAGTTGATAGATCTTTTCACCTCTTACTGTCTATTGTCTGTAGAGTTCATTCCCTCCCTTACGTGGCTGTGGACATCACCCTAAGGCCAATCTTCCTTAAGCCTCCTCTAGACTATAATAACCAAATGTAAGAATTAGGGCAGAACCTTGGGGGGAAAAAGGAAAATAATTCTCAGCTCCACCATAATCTTGTTAAATTAGGATTTTGGTGGGGGCCAGGGGGAGAATTTGGGAAGACAGTTGGAATTTGTGAGGCTAATAGTCAGATTTGTAAACTGCTGAAGAAGACCATGATGGCCCCATGACTTTTCTCCTTCCCCTGGCCTAAGCATTTTCAGTTCTTTTCCATCATCTCCTCTTCTTTTTTTTCCTTTAGTTTTTAGAAAGGTTTATTCATTTTTATTTTTATCCTATTACAGTTGTCCCAATTTTTACTTTTCCTCTCTTGCCCTCCTCTGCCCAGTCTGCCACACCCCCAACTGCTCCCAGTCAATCCCCACACCACTGACTAAGAGAGTATTATGCTAAGGGAAACAAGTCAGTTGGTGAAAGACATCTCCTCTTTTTGAAGTGACATGGTTTTGAGTCTCCTGTCAGCTGCTCTTCTCTCAATGCGGTGCATTTTAAAGTGAGGGTCTTGTACTGAACCACAGAGCACTCTGGGTATGGCTGGTCAGTTTGTAAGACAGCAGGACTATCAATGAACTATTATTGCTCCAGGGTTTCTCCCAACCTGCCTTGTTGTTACACAAGCAAAAACACTTCTCCATATTCCACCTGCCTGCAGTGAATCACTAATCATCCTCAACACCAATCTGTAGTAACTACAAAAATGTGAATCAAACAGCAAACAGACAAAACTTCCCTGAATTTTAAAGCATCACCTAGTTGCCCTTTTGGTCTCTGTTCCAACTATACAGCATGAATCCCTTCCTCCAATGAAATTTAATTCTGAAATCTGCAAGTTATGCCAATCCTTACAATGTTTCAGTATCAAAGCTTCACATTTACACTGTTTTATCCACTAACAAAATATTTCAACATTATTTGCTCAATCCTCTCAAAAGTTCTTCTGAAATGGGTATTACCCTTACAAATGAGGAAATTAAGGCTCATAGAGGTTAAGTAGCTTATTCAAAGTCACACACACTAAGTGGGGAAAGTTGTGACTTAAACCTCACGTCTTATACCTTAATCACAGCTTTCTCCACTTTAAAATCAATGTATAGTCACTGGGCCATCATCAGAAAATTAGCACCAATTAACAACAGGGTGTGATAGGGACCAGATGGTGAACTGCTCAGCAAAAAGAAGTCAGCCAGAATGTAGGGAGGCATTATAACATAAAACAGGAGCTGAGGAGCAGTTCCTTCGGGGACAGACAGACCTGAATTTGTGTCCTAGCTCCATCTCTGACTGCTAATGTTACCTTCTGTAAATTACATGCCCTTTGTGAGCTTTGGTTTTCTATTTGTCATGAAGAATAAAGGAAATTATTTTCTTTAAAGCATTTAACATAATGGCTGGTACACTGTAAGTCCTCAATCAATGCCTTTTTGAAAAATCCCTAATTTAAATACGAAAACAGATTATTCAAATATGTCAGTTTGGAAATAAATACAGATCTTCTGAACTTAGTGTACCATTCTTCATCAACTATCTCCAGGTGTCTGGGAATAGAACTATGTAAGAATTATATATAGGGCCCTGGCTGGCATAGCTCAGTGGATTGAGCGTGGGCTGTGAACCAAAGCATCACAGGTTCGATTCCCAGTCAGGGCACATGCCTGGGTTGTGGGCCAAGTCCCCAACGGGGGCCACATGAGAAGCAACCACACATTGATGTTAATCTCTCTCTCTTTCTCCCTCCCTTCCCCTCTCTAAAAATAAATAAATAAAATCTTTAAAAAAAGAATTATATATAGAAAGATGAAAGACAGTGATTAGGAAAGAGAAAATTTGAAATGATGCTTGAAGTGGAGGCCAAGAGCAGGTACATAAACTCAAGGATTGAGCTATGTCTAACCACCACGTGGCCACCTTTCATGGATTATCATCATAACCAGTCACTTAGGGATAAAATTAAAAAGAAAGAAAAAGGAACAACTTAGAAGAGAAGATAGTGGGTGAATTATATGCCTGGTATGTGAGTAGATTCATAAATAGGTGAATTTGGGCTCTCAAAAATCAACTTGCAATTACATTCCATTTAATTTCTTTCAATTTACCACTGGGAGGACTTCTGGCCAAGATGAAGGCATAGGTAGATAAGCTTTGCTTCTTCACACAACCAAAAGAAAAACAACAACAAATTTAAAAACAGAAAACAACCAGAACTGCCAGAAAATCAAACTGTATGGAAGTCCGACAACAAAGGAGTTAAAGAAGAAACATTCATCCATACTGGTATGAGGGGCAGAGATGGGCAGCCAGGGTGGGCAAGGCAGTGGCTGGAAGATTGAGCAGGCAAGGCAGTGGCTGGTGAAGCAGGCAGTCGCACATTTGTGTGCGGATAAAACAGGAGTAACAATTGAGAAGCAAGACAGTCCAGGCAACCCAAGGTTCTAGTGCGAGGAAATAAAGCCTCAAAACCTCTTGTGGTAAAAACCTGCGGGGGGATGCAGCAGTGGGAGAACTCCCAGACTCAAGAGTTCCTTGGAGAGACCCAGAGAATCCTAGGGAGAGACCCGCCCACCCAGGAATCAGTACCAAAAGAGCCCAATTTGCTTGCGGATAGCAGGGGAAGTGACTGAAAGTGGGCAAGAGCCGAGTAAGTGGCATTGTTCCTTCTCTGACCCCTCTACAACATATAGCACCACAACATAGTAAAGTAAGTTGTCCTACCCTGGCCAATACCTAAGGTTCTGCCCCTTACAAACACAACAGGTGAGCTGAGACAAAGAAATATGGCCCTAATGAAAGCACACATAAAAACTCCAGAAAGAGAACGAAGCGACAAGGAGGCAGTCAACCTATCAGATGCAGAGTTCAAAACACTGGTCAGGATGCTCACGAATGACTGAGTATGGACACAAAATAGAGGAAGAAGTGCAAAATGCAAAGCTATGCAAAGTGAAATAAAGAAAAATATACAGGGAACCAACAGTGAAAGGAAAGAAACCAGGACTCAAATCAACAATTTGGAACAGAAGGTAGAAATAAACATTCAACCAGAACTGCATGAAGAAACAAGAATTCAACAAAATGAGGAAAGGGTTAGGAAACTCTGGGAGAACCTTAAACATTCCAACATACGAATCATACGGGTGCCAGAAGGAGAAGAGAAGGAGCAAAAAATTGAAAACTTATTTGAAAAAATAATTAAGGAGAGCTCCCCCAATTAGAGAAAGGAAATAGACTTCCAGGAAATAATGTAGTCACAATTACATTACCCAAGATTAAAGATAAGGAGAGAATCTAAAAAGTAGCAAGAGAAAAGGAGAGAGTTACCTAGAAAGGAGTTCCCCTAAGACTATCAGTTGATTTCTCAATAGAAACACTGCAGGCTAGAAGGGGCTGGCAAGAAGTATTTAAAGTGATGAAAAGTAAGTACCTATAACCTAGATTAGTCTATCCAGCAAAGCTATCATTTAGAATTGGAGGGCAGATAAAGTGCTTCCCAGACAAGGTAAAGCTAAAAGAGTGCATCATCACCAAGCCCTTATTACATGAAATGTTAAAGTGACTTACTGAAGAAGAAGATCAAAAGTATGAACATTAAAATGGCAATGAATTCATAATTATCAACAACTAAATCTAAAAAAAACAACTAAGCAAACAAGCAGAACAGGAACAGAAACATAGATATGGAGATCATTTGGAGGGTTATCAGCTGGGAGGGGGCAAGGGAAGAATAGGCAAAAGGCGCAGGGATTAAGAAGCATAAGTGGTGGGTACAAAATAGACAGGCAGATGTTAAGAATAGTATAGGAAATGGAGTAGCCAAAGAACTTATGTGCATGACCCATGGACATGAACAATGGTGGGGGGAATGCCTGAGGGAGTAGGTGTTGCTTGGTAGAGGGGGACAATGGGGGAAAAATTGTGGCAACTGTAACAGCATAATTAAAATATATTTTTAGAAAATAAATCCTTTAATCAATTGCTGCTTACATATGATAAAACACAGTATTTTTTTTTCTATTTCTCTAAGAATTTTTTAACTTAAAAAATGCACCTTGAATTTTTATAAAATCTCTTAGGGGAATACAAAAATGACCATAGGTTTTCCTGAGATGTCCCAGTATTAAACTGCTCATATATTCCTGAAATCAATCCTAGCTTGCTTGTCATGGCATGTTAATCATTTACAAATAGCTATATACCTTTTACTAATATTTTATTTAATATACTTATGTCCATTTTCTTTTTTTTAATGTTTTATTTATTTTTATTTTTAGAGAGGGAAGGGAGGGAGAAAGAGAGAGAAACATCAATGTGCGGTTGCTGGGGGCCGTGGTCTGCAACCCAGGCATGTGCCCTGACTGGGAATCAAACCTGCGATGCTTTGGTTCACAGCCCGAGCTCAATCCACTGAGCTACACCAGCCAGGGCTATGTCTATTTTCATAAATCAGATTGGTCTATAATTTTTCTCTAATTGTAATGTCTTTGTCAGGTCTTGGTTTTAGAGGTATTTTGTATTTGTCAAAGGAATTAATAGCCTTTTATCTATTTTCTGTGATTGACACAGTTTGTAATAGTACAGAAATATTTTTTTCTTTTTTCTGTAAAAGTCCAAGCTGATTTGTGATAACTCTCAATTTCTTGTGTTACTGCAATTCAAGTTTATAACCCTTCTTTAGCCAAATTTTGTATTCTATTCTTAGAAAATTATGCTGAGATTTTTAATTTGTTAGAATAGGATTATATACAGTATTCTCTTATATTAAAATTGTTGTCCATGTCTTTGGTTATTTATCCCATTCTCAGACCCAGTGTTTTAAACCTATGTTTTCTTTCTCCTTTTCTATCTTGATTAGACTTGACAGAAATGTTCAACTTTATTTGGTCTTTTTGAACATCAACCTCTTAGATTTATTTAATAGTTCTGCTTTTTTTATTTTAGCTGGGTGCTTTTAAGATTTTTTCCTTGCCTTTGATTTTCATCAGGCTTATCATGATGTGCCTAGATATGGTTTTCCTCACACTCATCCTGTTTCAGATTTGTAGCACTTTCTGAACCTGTGACTCTAGTTTTTGTTTCTCAGTTTGGGAAAATTCTTGCTGTTCTCTCTTCAAATATTGCTTCTTTCTGATTATCTTTTCTTTCCTTTCTGTGGCTCTAAATGTTCTACATGAAATTGTCTATCTTGTATTATCTTTTCAAAACATTTTTTTTTAGCTCTTTAGCTTCAGTCTGGATATTTTCTACTGACCAGTTTTTCTGTTCACTAATCCTGCCTTCTTCTATGTCTAACATGCTGTTAAACTCATCTCTTGTGTTTATATTTCAATTATTGCTTTTTTCAGCTCCAGAACTATTTTGTTCTTTACAACAGATACCAGTTCTCTGGTGAAATTCTCTATCTTGCCATCTATTTTCTTGAATATATTAATCACAGTTATTTTTTAATCTGTGTCTGATGACAAATATCTGGACATATGGGCCATCTATAGACCTGTTCCTTTTGTCAATTTATCTCCGCTGGTCTTTACTTTGGAGTCTTAGTAATTTTTGATAAATGCCAGATAATGTGCATGAAAAATTAGACTCAGGATGATGTTATCTTCTACAGAGGGTTCATCCTATTCTCTGATAGACAACTAGGGTAGGGAGGAGAAGGGGAAGATTAATCAGGGACTGAGCTAACTTGAAGCTGGGCTGAATTTTTTGATAAGCTTGGTGTACCCTTGTTTTGCCCCCATTATATTGGTTTGCTGATGCTCAAGAGAACCTATTGTTAAAAGTTTGAGAACTCTAGAAGCCAGTTGCTAAACCATAGGCATTTATTAAAAATGAATTATACAATTAAATAAATTAAATAAAACAAAGGTAATGCTCAAAATATATAAATTTTTTAACTACATGTAACTGCTGTCTATGTCATTTATATCTGCTGCATTACTATTACAGAAACACTATATAACAGTGTTACTACACATCTTTTCTCAACTCCGCATTCAGTGATGCCACATTTGTAGCTTGATAGAGCCCATGATGGAAGTATTTGCACCACAGAAACCAAGAGCACTACAAATCAGAGCTTGATTAACTGTTCTGTTGATATCTAAATCAACTGTTCTCAACTGTTCTCGATTTTGCCCTCCAGTGGGTATTTTAAAATATCTGAAAAAAATGTTGTCACAACTGGGGGTTGGGGGACAGATGACACTAACATATAGTAGACAGAAGTTAGGGAGGCTACTAAATATCCTACAATGTATAGACAGCCCCCCTGCAACAAAGAATTAGCCAGTCCAAATGTCAGTTGTGTTAAGACTGAGAAATTCTGGTCTGCTGGCATTATTGCTTCTGCAATGTCTGGAATCTTTCCCTTTCTTCCCATGCCTAGATTGGCCAATGCCTACAGGAAAAAGGTGGGCCTTTTACTCCAGTTTATTATATTGTTTTGGTATTTTTCTAGAATTTTGATTTGACTACTTAGTTCAGTTATTTTAAATCCTTCTCATTTTAATAAAAACATTTGACAATGAACTTTGCTTTTGATACAGCTTAGGGTAACTGACCTTACTTTTGCGTCACTGTTTGCTCTTTTTGATGTTTCTGTGTAAAAGGTTCCAGACATCAAAATTTTTGTCTCTCCTTTATTTAGAACAAGTACACCTTTGCAGTTGCAAGCTATGCCATTGTTGAAATAATCCACTGAAAATAAGTTCCATGAGTGGTCTACAGAAAACACTTTGGGAAGTATGGTAGAGGGAATAATTAAGGAAATTCCATAAAGAAATATCTATTGACACTTCATATCAACTGGAATCATTTAACTCTGACATCTGTTATTCTTGACTTACTAGAATGAAACTATTTATTTAACAAACAGGTATATATCAAGACTATGGAAAGTCCTATGTCCCTGTAGATGGAGGTTACAAAAATCTTAAGTCACCACCTGTTCTCTCATGAACTTTATAGATTTCCAAATAACTAATGTTTTAAAACTCTCAATTACTCATCTAAGTCACACTATTTGGTGAATTCAGAATCCAGACTCAGTTTTTTAAAAATTATTCAATAGTAACTGAAAATATTTTGGATGAGATGGATCACTGAGTCAAACAATCTATTATAAAACATGTGGTAATGTTGGAGTCAACATTAACTTTGAGAACTTCAGATTTGCATGGTCTTTAAACTTTACCATACACATTTATTTAAAGCTGAACTGTATTTAAAAAGCTTTCATTATATCTTCAAGAATATGTTTCTGCAATTCTTTCATGTGATACCATAGCTCTATGAGTTAGAAAGAGTTGAAGGTATTCTCACCATTTTACAGATGAGGAGAATGCGATGGATTGTTTAAGTGACTTGCTTCTTGCTTTGGCTTGTTGGTTAAGTCCATGCTAGAACTTTACAACTGTTTCCACTTGGTACTCTGATGGCTTCTGTATTCTTCTTTGATAATGTTATGTGATGGGTCACTTCTCCATGTGTAAGATACACCGAAGACACCCATCTCAATTAAATTTATGCAATTCTTATTGAATCGGTTTTTGGAAAAAAAAGAATTACTTATTTACAAGAAGGGCAGCTTTATGGATTGCCTCAGAATTGCAAAAGTGTGTTCATTATTTTTACAAACTATTCAATATGTTTAAGCAATTTAAAAGTTTGTGAAGTAGAATAAACATTCATGAATTTTCTGATTATGCTAACAAGTTTACATGAACTATTGATAAAACTTTTGCCTATTATGTTTCCCAGTGTATCCTAACTATCCATTCTAATTCACTAAGGAGAATCTAAGCTATTTCTGTGTACTTTTGGAAAATTCACTAAAGAAATGGGATTGTGATTTAGGTAAGATAAGGCAACACTGTCCTTCCCCCACTTTTCTTCTCTCAAAACACACACACATGTACACACACTCATGGTCACACTTTCAGCTACCCAGGGATTTCATGTGCAAATATTGCTTCAATTTTTCTATATGTATATGGACATAACCTTTTAAATTTATTTATTTGTTTGTTTGTTTTAGAGAAGAAGGGGGAGGGGGAAGAGAGAGAGACTGATTTGTTGTTCCATCCATTCATGCATTCATTGGTTGATTCTCGTATATGCCCTGACCAGGGATTGAACCTACAACCTTGGCTTATTGAGCAGTTCTCTAACCAACTCAGCTACCCAGTGAGAGCTATAACTTTTAAATAGAATCATGCAGGTATAATTCTTGCATATTGTTAAACTTTCAATAATGCCTTGACATAGTTTTCTGATTTCTTGAAAAGGAGCTGTTTTTTCCTTTCTTTTATGCTATGCTTTTTTGCTATTTATGCTTTTCTGTTTTTCCTGGTGGTTTAATGAGTCACACATTCACAATTTTTTTGCTCCTTATCTTTGCCAGTAACTCCAGGAAGTACTTTTTTTTTAATCTAGCTGTGGTCTCGCCCTGAGCTTTCACATGAAATGAGTATTGAAAAGTAACTCCCTCTGTTACAGATACTTTCCTTGTAAATCACTGTATGTGGGGACAAGACAGAAAGAGTCAATGGGATGAGAGAAGTCAATTTTATATTCTCTGTAAAATAATATATGAGATACTTCTATATAACAAAAGTTTAAGCCGCTACTCAGAAATGTAGTTCATTATAGAGTGATTTCATTGTACTGGAAAGCTGGCTTTGTTAAAGAATTTAGAATGAGGTGAAGGGCAATTCAAATCTCTTAAATTCAAATTAAATGCATTTTGTTGAAGACTAAGAAACATTTGCTGGAATTATGAGTAATTTCCAACTAGAGTTCTATAAAAAGAAAGCTTGAAATTAAGTTCACGTTACTCTCCCTAGCAGAATTCCATAGTGACACAAAGGTTTCTGAGTAAATATCACAGGGATAGCATTTAAAGGAGCCGAAAGATGGGATTTGAATAGAGTAAAACTAGAAAACTCTCTCTCCTGCCAGCCTCTTCTCTTCCCCTCCCTGCTTTCGTATTTCTCCCCTCTTGCCCCTCCCAACACACACACACACACACACACACACACACACACACACACACACACCATTATATCAGAAGGGGAAAAGATTATGTTGGAAGTCTTCTTTACTGGTAAATGAAGTAACATACACTGAATAGCACAGTTGAGTAAATTGTGTGTGGCATTGAACTGCAATTTCTTCAGTGAAAGGGCTTATGTTCTTAAAGAGTTGAAAAATGGCTTAAATTTTCTAGTAGCCTAGAATAAAATTGCACTGGAGGCTTGTGTGAAATGTAGCATGTGTGAATAGCTTTGCAGCAAAGTTCCATCTGAAATGTAGCAACACAGCTGGAGCAGTGACTCATCACACTAACATATACTGTTAACAGACAGACTCTCTCTAATAAAGCCTGCACTTTCTCACATTATAAGGAATTTCTTAGGCTGTTGCGATAGTAAGATAGGTTCCTAAAACTTGGTCAGGCCACTTGAATTTGACATTTGTAGAATAACTACCATATACAAGGGATTTTTCTGCATTTAGTTCTTACACCTGTTCGGTTTTATTTTCCCCATTTTTTAGGTGATGAATCTGAGGTCACACATCTGGGCTAATATTCAACTGTTTCCACCAGTTTCTTTCAGCCCATGCATGGGTGTTCTGATTGAAGAAAATTAAGATAAAAAGAAATTTTAAGACGGGACAAAACACAATTAAGATAGCTCATGTCAATTGGCCTCAATTGTCTCAGGAAAAAAAAAATCCTAAGAAAGAAGAGGTAAAAATTTGGAATACAGCTACTTGAGAAAATGTAATGGAGAGTCAATAAGTGAAAATAAAATGCTTTTCAGTTTCAATAATTAGAATCCTGCCCATGTATCCAGCTGCCGTCCTACCTCACAGATGTTTAAAGGCTTTATGGCTTACTTAACATTGGCTACTTCTTCCTGTCAGGATTCCAAGAGGCTTCCCTAAGGATAACAACCAGCCGGAAGCTGAGTCCTTCTCCATGATCTGCCGTGATGGATCTATTTACTTTTGGTTCAGCAGCCCCCTCCCCGTTAAAATGGTCTTCAATTTTCCACTTAAGTACTATGGCAAATACAGTTTTTTTGAGGAATTCAGTGTGTGGGTGGGTGTGTTCCATTTGTTCCCATTCTGCTGAGCAAAATAACCAGACAAGAGTGACCAAAGCAAAATATTACAACTTTGTTTTCCTAAGATTCTTTAGCTTTTATCTCTTCTAAAATTTGAGTGTTACTAGTTCAAATCCATTTGCATACTAGCTAAGAGATCTTCACATGGTACTTACATCTCTCAGTTTCTTCATCTATAAAATGTGTTGTTACGAAAATTAAAAGACATTATATACAGAGCACTTGGAACCATGCCTAGCATCTGGTAAGTGTTATGTAAGTGTTAACTCCTGTATCATCATCATCATTAGTGAACCTATATAAAACGAGCCATTAATTCAGTGCAAGGTCTTACAAGTAAATGTATACAGAACAAAAACTATCCTATGTCATTCCTCACAGTCTTAAAGTCATCAGGAACTGCCTACATATAGATGATACTGGAGAATATTGAAGTTTATCAGCTAACAAAGAAAAAGGTTCCTGTTGAGGCTGTTACATCCCTATTTCCTTCTCTTTTCACCCCCAGAAATCCATCTTGTACACTGCTATGGCTTACTTCCCATTTTCATCATGCTATTGTCTTATTCAAAATTTCTCCACAATCTGTTTGACGATATTCAGACATGTATCTGATCCACAAATATTTAGTGATGATGATGACATGCCAGGGACCAGAGACATAAATATGACTGAGATGTGGCCCTGCCACCGTGGGGTCACTCACTAGTGGGCAGACAGGCGTGTACACACACAACTGCAACACAGAGTCGGACGTGCATACAAGGTACTACGGCAGCAGAGATGAGGGAAAACAAAGTTCACTGCGGAAGGCTCAGGCAGGGCTCCCTGGAGGAGAAGATGCCAGGGTTTCAAGGGTTCCAAGCAGGATGTGAAATGTCCTCTGGTATCCAAAGGCTTCCTCAATGGGTGCCCTTCAGTCCTCCAGCCACGTCTCCATTACTGCCAGCATAGCTCACCTCCCCACTTCTACTGGACCAGTCTCCTATTTCCTTAAAAAATCCACTTCTGATCCTGTCTCCAATTCCTCTTCTTATGTGGCATTCTCTATCAGGCATCCCCTACCTGGGAGAAACTAAACCCTTCTCTCTGTCTGGCAAAATGTGGTTTCATGTCCTCCATGAAGACTGGCCCTGCTTTGATGCTGCCACAGTCCCTCCTATCATACAAGAGAGCACCTCAAACAGACGTAGTCAGGTAGAAACTAACATTACCTTTCCATATTTATAATTGTTTATTGTGCTTTATCTCTCCAACAAAACTGTCCATACTTTAAGGAGAAAGCAGTTCATAGGTTTGTTTCACAACACCTGCAAAGTGTCAGCCAAAGTAAAATGTAAGTGGTCATATATACTTTTTGAATTAAATTATTTCAGCAATGCCTTCCCTGGTTTATCTGATGTGCAATAAATTCATTTTATGAAATTTTAGAAGTTCAAATAACCAGAGGAGAGAACATTCTTACTTCTGTCAGTTAATTTACTAACTGAAAATCAGTAGTACTACATGCGACGTAAACTAGCTTGGTAGAATTTGTGAATGTGAAGAAAATGTGAACCATGGAATAAATGACACATTTGGTTTATAAGCAGTCTGTGAATAAGGTTCTTGTAGTTGGTAAGCAGTAAGAAAGTAGTATGTTGTTGAACGGAAATGTACGGTAACTGAGGGTAAAGTATGAGAATGAAATAAGAATAATTGGCCTTTTTTATAAGGAAGGAAGATGATAGATAGATAGATCGATAGAAAAAGTTATATATGTATAACTTTATTTGACTGATATGTGTGTGCATGTGTGTGTCAAATAAAAGAAGATTACACAAATATCTGAACACATACACACACACTGTAAGTGTGAGTAACAGAAATACCAGGAAGATAACCTTTCCATACCGCTAATGCTTAGGCATTTTCAAATTCAGTACTTCTTTCTTTTCTCTTTTTATTTCCTACTTCCCTTCCACTGTTATTTTCCATATTGTTGAGCTATTTAGTCTTTTCTGCTTAACTTTCTTACTTCACTCCCTGCTAACAAAACTCCATATGCTTTCTCTCACACACACACCCCTCAATTGTTTCTCACAATCTGCGTTCAAAGTATGAAACCACCTCTCTCAAAAAGATATGACAGTGATGCCACTGACTCACTAGACTAGCGATTTTCAACCAACGTGCTGCAAGAATTTTTAAAATGTGCAGTACCTCACTATTTAGTCAGGGGCACTGACCTCTTTTGCCTCAGGGTGTAAAATTTTAAAAATGACCACAGCCAACACAACAATAGCACAATAGCCATACAGTGTGAATAAATGAAAATTATACCTATTTTTTGTCAGATTGGGAAAATATATATACAGGGTCTGGCACAAATAACTCCCCTTTTTCATTACAAAATGTTTTATTACAAAATCATAAGCATGTAATTCTGTAACATAACATCACACTCAAGCACACCATATGACATGTTAGGTGAAATGTTCAAACTGCTGTCCATCTCGTCTGGGACATTCACATACCCTGCCAACCACACTGAACCAAGCCTTGCCTCTGCAGGACCCTGTATTTTTGGTGCACCACAGAATTTTAGTAATCAGTTTATGTGTGCCATGGGAAAAAAGTTGAAAATTGTTGCCCTAGAGGGTAGATTTCCAGTAAGTTCCAGAAGGTGGATTTCTGGAAAACTGCATTATGGTGACAGTACAGTAAGTTCTCTGGTATTTAATAAGCTACAGACATGCCCTCTCCAACAGCCTAGATCTCAGCCCCAAGGAGAGGAACGTAGAAGGGTGGGGAGTGCAGGGGAAACTTCCCCTTGGGCTATAAAATATTTTTTTCAAAACCTTAGAGCTATATATTTATGGATGTTTATTTATGGATATATTTAACTTAACTTAATTTGCAAAGGCAGCCCTACCTTTCATATCTATCAACTAAATCAGGTTTATTATCTGTCTCAAAAAATACTTTAATTTTTTCAATTTGAATATGTAAATATACTGATACATGTTCTCACGACAACCATGTCACTCAAGTAACTAGTAGAGATGGAGAAGACAGAGATAAACAAGTAGACTGCACTTTACCAAGATGAAATATTTCAAGAATTTTTTACCAGTTCAATATTTTTCAATATTTTTTGCCTTGCTTTCATGGGTCTCTCATTCAAAAGTAATGCTGTTGTTTTACTTTATGTCTTAGATATTTTACCCCGGGACAATAAATCATAGTAAGATTTGGCTGGCTGGTGTGGCTCAGTGGATTGAGTGCCAGCCTGCAAGTCAAAGGGTTGCCAGTTTGATTCCAGTCAGGGCACATGCCTGGGTTGTGGGCCAGGTCCCCAGTAGGGGGCACTCTATAGGCACCCACACATCGAAGTTTCTCTCCCTCTTTCCCTCCCTTCACCTCTCCAAAACTAACTAAATTTTTAAAAGATCTGGGATGGGTGAAAGATAGGACATCTTTTGTATAGTGGGAGAAGGGTGATTATGATACAGGAAACAGGAAGAAAGAAATGGCCAACCGCAGACTCTCTCAGACACATCAGTTTCAGCAAAGTGTACATACAGTTGAGGACCAGAAAATTGATTCCCTCAAAACTGTTCATGCCCTGTGGTCCCTGGAAAGGTCTCCAGTATGAAGATGTAACACCAAGTCAATGAACTACCATTCTACTCTACAGGCAGGGATATTCTGCTGCTGCCAAAAAGAAATTTTTGACAGGAAATCAACTAAGGACAATTTTGTTCTAAAAAGGAGAATACCAATATTAAACCATATTGCATAAAAACTTAGAAAATAAAAGCTTTCTTTACAATAATGCCAAAGGAAATAGAGGCAATATTACATCAAATGTGAAACTCCCTGAGTCGGGCCAGGACCTATGCTTGGACAGGGTCTTGCTTTTAGTTTTCATGTCTCAAAATATCATTTGGGTTAAAGCCTTTATTTACTGTTTCTTATTTAAAACAGTAAGTTTTCCTCAGATCCATTACTTTACAGCATCACATGATAAGAAAAGAGGTGTAGAATCTTAAACAAAGAGCAAAGGGGACGTGGCCCATCTTTACCATCTGGGGTATTGACGAGTTTAATGTGGCTCAGCAACGATCTTAAGTGTTGTGTCAACTATGATGACACAAGCTACAGGTGCTGAAATATAAGTGTGTGAGTTTTCTGACAGGAAATGGGTAACAACCTGAAGGGCTATTTTTTTAACACAAAGAATACCTACCTGAGAAATCAGAACAGATTCTCAACCAAAAATAATGTGCAAAAAGTTTTATGCAAAGTAAGAAGGGTTTAAACATTTTTAAATTTTTTTTCAAGGAAACTATCATTTCCTGTTATTTCTAAAAAAAAATCTGTATATGTTAGTGTTTTAAAAAGGAAACATTTATGGAGAGATATTATGTTTTACATGCTACACATATTAATTCTTGTTTGTTCATTTCCCTTAAGAAATTTGTCCTTCTGTTTTAAATACATAACATTTACTCTCACTTAAGCCTTCTGTCTTTTTATTTCCCCAGTCAGCACCCCCATGGGAATATAAGGCTTCCGGGGCTTTTTCTACCTCAGTAAATTTTGGTAAAGGTTGTTCTTTCTTGAGTAAGATTCATAATCTCTGGAAGACAATATCTGAATTAACTATTTTGGTGGGAAAGTCTATGTACTGCCTATTTTGTAGTAAACTATTGAGATCTTTAAAATAAAAATTTTCTACCAATGTGTGAAAACTATTAAACTCATATTACATAATTTGCTTATATATGTACAAGTATCTGCTATAATTCCCGTGTTACTTTCAATATGGGTATTACCTCTCATTACAGAAGTATGAATAATCAAATTGATGGACATTATTCAATCTGAAGGATGCACATAAAGAACTTTCATTATAGTCCAATATACAATTTAGGGCCACCACTTGCAATAGAAAATCCAGTAAATACAGAAACATTTTTATGCTCACCAAAACCTCTTTTGCGGCTCTCCTAAGTGTCGTGTTTGTTGCAATGAAGAAGTTAATATTAGGTATCTTAAAGATACAAGTGGTGCAAAATCAACAATTACTTATGTTCTTGTGGGTGGGAAATAGACATAAGAAAAGTTAATAATGTAAAGATTCTAATATGAACAAGCAATAACTAGTCTGTTGCCATCTGTGGCATGTCCCTATCCACAGGTTTCTAATGCACTTACTTGAATAATGGAGCTCCACAAACAACACATTTATAGATTCCAGGATCTGTGTGATGTGTATATGCTCCTTCGAAGGCACTGGTAAACAAAAAACAGAGCATTAAAAAATTAAGTAAAGTTAGAGTTATTTCTACAGAATGTATTTGCTTAAAATATATTTCTATAATAAATCTCTCAAGGGCTTTTTGTCCTATAATGAGAACAGACTAAACATATGGAAATCTGAACATAACTAATACATTTCAAATCTATGTAATAAAATGTACATATAAGTACTCCAAACCAGTGCAGGATATATGTGTGTGTGTGTGTGTGTGTGCACGCATGCACACGCATATATATGTATACGTATATGTACATAGAGAGCCATGTAGTTATGTAACGCTTAGGAAAAAATCCTATTTAAAAAAAAAAAGCCTGTAGTTCACATTCACAGAAAAAAACAAAACAAAACAAAACACATCATTACATAAGATTTCTGCTACTCTACAGTGTCCAAGAGTATATACCAGAAAATGCAGAAGGATCCAAAGACTTTAAGTGGAAGGAGTCTTATTTTTTGGTTTGAAAAGGAATATTGCAGCTTTAAGGGAATATTTTTCTAAGTTAACAATCTTAAAGGCTAGGAGGTCATTCAGCTAATACAAATCAGCTGTGCTAGCCCAACAAAAAGTCTATGTGCTCTGCAGCTTGTTTTTATTATCCTTTCACCCTCTTTATGAGGTCCAATTTTTTTATAAACAGAATTTTTAAGAATGACCTAATCTCTGGTTGTTTGTGTGCATTAAATCATTTTGCTGGTCTTGTACACAACAGGACGGGCAGAAGTCCTCCTGGGCTGAGACTGAAGTCCATTGCTGGCTCATTGTGCAGTGAGGGTGGACTTTGTCAGAGATTCAACACTTGGTAAATTCAGTAAACAGTATCCACTGTGACAGGAAGAGAGTGTTGCCTATTAACAAGAACCCCATGTGTGGTAAAGAGCTCTTTCACTTCATGAATGAAAACAAGAAGTTACATCATTAATAAATTTGGATCAGAGGTAAGTTACAGCCTTATGCCAAGCTCCATGGTATAAATTAGACAACAAAATGGTTGGACCTTGGCAAGTTACCTTTGAGCTGGAATCAGCTGAGAGAGACTTTATTCACTAAAAAGAGTCTTGGAAGTGAACAAACTCTTTTTTCAGGACTTGGGGCAAACTTCCAGGGACCAAAGCCATGTGAGGGCAGTTATTGAAAATTTTTGACATTCCAACCACAAATGAGCCAATAAATACTTTCTCCACATGTGCTTCAAAAAGAAATTGGAGTGGGGTAGAAAGGAACTAAATTATGCTACCTTCTTTTTGCAGCCAAAACGTCTATACTTACAATGGCCACCTTCAAAATTTCAGCATCCTGGCATAGCGCCATGTCCCTCATGGTTTTGCTTACTGTGATGTCTTCCCAAAAAATGTACCTAAATCGCTATTACTTCCACACATTTTGTAGTAAACTAAAAACAGGCCCTTAATAAAAGCCTTGTGACTTTACATAAGATAGAGTGTTCATTAAATGGGGGAAAGAATAAATAAAACTTAGTCTTAACCTAAACAATATCATTTTCAAAACTTTTCCAGGATTCTAATTTGTAGTCTTTAGCAAATAAGTGTAGAATTCTTTGAATTAAATGTCAAGGAAGAAGATTCAAAGGCAGAGGGGGTGGGGTTGGGGTGAAGAAACCTAGCTCTTGCTTAATGACTTTTTCTTACAGTTCACCTTACCTTTCGGTCCCTTTCTCCTGAGTGACATGGTACTGCAGGGGTGTTAGCCGCTTCCTCAGTTCCTGCTGGGAAAAGACCACCTTACAGTTCTTTTTATCCCTACATGACCCTGGAAAGAGAAAGGACATGGGAGAAGGAGGCTTTTCAGTTTGAATCCTAAATAATTGCTTTGGCTGGCCGCAGCAGCACAGCTTGTGCAGTCAATTGCCAGTGACCAGAGCAATTCCTAAAGCACAAACTTACCTGAACTGCAGCTGATTATTTCTCTCAGTAAAAAAAAAAAAAAAAAAAAGTTCCTCAAGATTCAGGTGATTGCACTGGAGCACTGACAACGTGCTGCAGCCTGAACTGCTAGCGTGTTAAAGTAAAAACTCACTGAGCAATCACCAGATGGTAGAACACCCTTTAGGTCTCCAATACCTTAAAATTCTTTTTTTAGTGAATTTAAAAAACATAACTCTATTCACACTGTATGTGTAAGATGATGGGCATATAGTGTTACACAATAATTTTCCATCCAATCATTTTGCGTCTTAGTAGAGAGTGGCTTGAAACCTTCATCATTCAATTTCCAATGTGGGTGTTTTAAAAACCATCCTATTTTTTAAGACTCTAAAGATACAGTTTCCATGACTAGGGATTGTTGTTCTCTGTGATTCTGTCAGATACTTGACTAGGTTCTGTAGAGTTCTTACAAACAAATGTCTCTTTAAACACTGTACCCTACCATGTTAAACAGGCAGCAAGAAACTTTTAATAGACTCCAGGAGAAGGCATTTACACTAATGCAGATTCAAGAAGTTCCAAAGAAAGGGTGATAAAAACAGGGAGGGGAAAGACAAAGAGAAGAGGAAAAGTGAATGTGATTTTGCTTAGAGACCTACATTTTCCTTTTGCAAAGCACACCTAGGAACGCTTCACTGATTAAGTGTATTTGAATGGTGAAATAATTTTAATGTGATTCTAATAACAATGGCAGCTTTTATTTCAACCTGTACAGACTGCAGTAAAATGTTCAGACAACACCTGTTTATATGTAGTGTTTTATTTTACCTGCACAATGAGTGAAAAGGAATGCAACTCCAGGACGAGGCAACCTTGCCGGCTGCAGTGAAGCCACTTTTCTTTGCCATCCATCACAGGGAAAAAGAGGCTTGCAGATGGCCCTACCTGAAAAATGTTTTGAAATTAACAAAAGAAATCTTGCTTAGCTTCCTGAATATTAAACTCAACTTCTTTTAAAATATTAAGAAATATGACTGAGGAGTGGAAATGCTTTCTACTTCTTTTACTTTTAAGGCATCTAATGTTCCTGTGTGAGCTCACTGAAATTTAACTAGGAGAAAATTACCTAACCAGTTACCCTGATGGTGGGTTGAAGAAGGATATCAGCTTCCAGATCCAGGGCCACCAAGACAGGGCGGCTGACTCCAGGAGGAAAATATGGAGGCCGGCAAAGAGCAAACCAGAGGCAAGCAGAGCAAACGGGAGGCATGGAGCAGACCTGTGGGCCGTGAAACAGCGCCTCTCCTGACACTACACAACACGTGCTGGCTCTGCTCTGGCCTGGAAAGACCCATAGGAAGAGCTGGACTGTTGCTAACGGCGTGCTGGTCTCCCATCTCACTGGACTTCCCTGCACACCTACACACTCCCCATATTACACTAGGCTTTATCCAAACACCTCCTACTTACACTGTTAATATTTTCCAAGGGCTAGACTGAAATGTTTCCTGGAGAAATGTTTGTCCTCTCAGAACAAGCCTCTCCACAGCTTGAACACGGAACTGCTTTCTTAAATAACAAGGTGACTGTGATGGGCCCCTTTCTGTTCAATTCACTGCAGACTTCTTAGATGCTATCTTTTTGCTTTTATTTATTTATTTGTTGGAAGTGTTGTGTCTTTGTTAATTTTTGCTCCAAAAGAAATCATTAATTGAAAATTTATCATGACATAATGTGTTGGTTAAAATTATTTTCCCCAATGGCATGGATAGTTAAAATCTGTACAATTGGAATTAAACAATTCTGTCCAAAGTATTTTTGTTAATATATGTTCATTCATACAAAAAGACCAATTGTGTTCCCAAAGTTGAGAGAACTAAGCTACCCATCTGTATGTCATTTAGTACAAGAGAAGCAACTGCAGGTTTAAATTACATGGTATTGGATTGCAATTTCCTAACATTGGATGCTTTTCTGCTTTTTTACCTTGAGTCATTTACTAAGGAGTGTTCATAAAAAGTAGCTTAAAGCACAGATGCTTGCAAATCGTTTAGGCAAAGATGTTTCTCTCTTTTTCATTCTCCTCTCTCAAAATCTCCCTTTTCTGAACAAAAAGAATACAAGTGTTGGTCACCATTGACAAACCACGCCAAGTGTTTGTATGAGGAGAAAAGGTGAAACTGAAAACATCTGACTGAAGTAAATAATACAAAGAGCTTTACTGGTGAATGAAGGGAACTGAAGAGACTTTATTTCATAGTTTAGAAATTACTTTTGATCTAAACATTCTTAAAAGCAGATTATTTTCAACTATGAACCATCTCATGAACTGTGCTGCAGAGACCTCGTTTTCATGGCAAGCTCTGAAAGGGTGCTGCTGTACTCCTTTGTTCCTCTCCGTTCTCCTTGCGAGGGGGATAGAGATTTCATTCCAGCTTTCTTTGTTTGTCTTTCAAGAACCACTAAAGCAGTATTCACACAAATTTTGTAGGAATGTGCCCTGTGTCATAGCCTACAAATTATTTGGTTTTGGTGCACTTAAAGGTCATCTTCCAAATTAGCAAAATTTTCCTACATCCTAGCTTTTCAACCTTAAATGTAAATATTGTTTCCTAACTGTAAGTGAGGTTTGTTCTTTAAGAAATGCTAGTGCTTATTTAAAGTTGTCAACTTTGTACATTTTTATTCTTTGGTCATACTATGTTCTCAAAATAATTAGGCTTTTAAAGTGTACCTAATACCAAAAGGAAGTATATGTCACCTAGAAACAGCTATTGTGATTTTATATGAAATGACTCAATGAGAAGTTAGTCAGATTTTAATAAATTTCTTGCCACATAGTTTAGTAATAATATACTTCCTGGACAATCAAAAGCTATACTGTTACATTCGCTCTCTAACATCGTAACCCAAAACTGGCACATACAGAATGAGGCAGAGTAGGTTTACATTGTGAGTACGTGAAACACATCTTATTCTTATGGTGTTATTTAATAATTACATTATTCTCCATACAAACAACTGTAAACCAACTCTTGGCCCACCCTGTAAAAAACACAGAAAGGCTTCACTTTTGGCTCTAATTCCCCTTTTTTCTATCAGACCCACTTTTCTGGGGTCATATGGTGTCACTGCTAAATTTCAAAGAAAGATATCATTTCATTCTGGAATTCTAAAATAATTCACTAGATGGTTTCTCTTTACCATCTTCACTTAGGTACTATAATTTTCTTATTACACAGGGTAATGTTAATGTTCCTTTAACATTAATATTATTTGACATCTGTTCGATGACCTCTAAATTGGCTTAGAAGTATGTTATGGAAAGATTTTTCCCTTTATTTAATAGAGTACTTTGAAGGCAGAAGTGTGTGTGTGTGTGTACACTTGTGTGTGTGCACAACACAAAGTATATTTGAGGGAACAATACTGCCACTTTGGTATCTTATCACAACACCATTCCCTACACAGTTACTTTGGTATAGATAAGATCCATCTGGGACCCAAACCAAGGGTATTTATTTACTGAAATATGCCCAAAGTCTCTTTTTATATTAAGGCTTCTTCCATGTTGTTGCCTGAAATGTAGTATTGCCTTGAAACTCCAATGGGAGGCTTTCGCTGTAAGCAGTAATAAACTTACAGCAAGAGTCCATATTCTGGCTCTGCCTGCTACCTGGTCACGTGACCTTAGGCAAGCCAGTCTCTCCGACTCTGCACTGCCCCCTCCCAGCTCTGCTCTGAGGCTCACAGCAATTATCACTTAGTAAACACTGTCTGAATAAGTGCAACATTACTTTATCATTCTCATTACAGTGAATTCTGAAGTTACAACTATATTTGAAAAGGTAGCCAGGTCAGGTATTTCAGCATGCTGAAATATTTTATTGGTAATTCCTTACTTATAATTCCCTCAGAACGGTATTTTATTCGTGTTATCACTTAAAATGATTAAAATAGGAATTTAAAAAAGAAAACTAAATTTAGTGGGTACTATGTGCCACACCCATTTCTAGGCACTTTTACATAACTATATTTAAACCCCTCGGTGATTCTAGGAGACAGATGTTATGCCTATCTTACAGATACAGAAACTGAGGTTCATAAGTTCGCTATAACTTACTAAAGACAAAAAGCAAATAGGTATATCGACTCAAACTCAGGGCTATCTGACTGCAAAGCCAATGGTCATTATGCTATTTTCTGTGAGGAAAAAATATGCTGCCACTTACTCCTGTAATTATGCAGTAACTTTCAGCTTAAAAACTATCACTAGCAACTTATGATAAGGGAGAAAAGTTATCCAGTACATCCAGAAAAAAATAAATACACTTGTATATTAGCTAACGCCTGTTTTCCTGGTATTCATTCCTTCAGCATAGGGTCAGTGACAGGGTTCAAACAGGATTCTCGCAAAGTCTATAAAATGTTGAAAGGCTTTTTAACTTCCTGTTAAGAAGTAAATCAGATCTGTTACCTAAATCTTAAAGCACTTTTAAGTCATAAATCTTATATTTCAGTGTGAAAAATCAAAACAAAGCCTAAAGATCCCATAACTGTAATTTTGTTTCTAAGATCAGAAAAAAATGAAACTATTAAACATTTTCCCAAGATAATAAGTGAATAGAAAATAATAAGATTTTTGTTTTGCTTTGAGTTTACTAGGTTAAAACAGTAATATCCATGTTGAAAAATTTTGATACTATATTTAAATAAATAAATTTTGATTTTTACAATTTTAATTTTCAGCTGGTTATTAATTTGTCAAATAGAAATCTGAACAGAATTTTATTCCAGATATACTAGTGTTGGGAATTTCTAAATAAGTGGGCATATATAAAGTCATATCTAGTCCATTTTAAGAAGAGAACACAAAGTATATTCCATAAACCATGTTTTCCTGTTTGTTTGTTTTACATGCCAGTAATTCAATAAAGGCTTTAAGAAAAAAATGCAAAGCACAGGGAAGAAAACCTCCATGCTTGTAGAAGCATGACCAATTCTTCTGATTTTTTCCCTCAAAGTAGATCTGCACTGGAAAAACATTCCTAGGGCCAACACACAATCTAAGACGTCGTGACACTTGTGCTTGCAGTGCTCTGGTTTCCAGGAAACTCGGGTTTCAGGTCTGACTTTGAAGACCACTGAGCCAACATTTGTTCTTACATTTTTTTAAATGGATGCAATTATTCTTTTTAAAAAAAATTATTAAATTTATTGGAGTGACAAATGTTGAGTATTTACAGAGTGCCAAGCACTGAACTAAGTAAAATATACTCATTCATTCATTCAATAATTATTTATTGAGCACCTGTTATATGCTGGCATTATTCCAAGCACTTAGAATATACCATGAACAAAATTAAGATTCTACTTTTGTGAAGCTACCATAAAGGCAGAAGAAGTAAAAGAAGCAGACAAAACATAATAAAAAAAAATAAGTAAATTACATAGTCTGCTAGAAGGTGATAAGTATATGAAGGAAAAAACAAACAAACAAAAAAACCCTAAGTAGAGCAAAGAGGACTGGGAGAGCTAGAAGGGCAGACTGTGGACTCACAAGAGAGGTCAAGCAGGTCTCACAGAGAAGGTGCCATTTGAGCAAAGCCTGAAGGAAGAGAGGAAGTTGGCTGTGCTGACTTCTTTCTTTTTCTCTCTCTTTTTTTATTCTTGTTCAGGTACAGTTGTCTCCATTTTCCCCACCACCACCACCCCTACCCCAGCCATCCCTACCTCCCACCCTCGATCTTACTCCCTTTGGCTTTGTCCATGCACCTTTTATACATGTTCCTTCCCCCCATTGTCCCCTCCCATCTCTGATTTCTGGAGACATATCAGAAATGGCCAATGCAAGAGGTGAACACACGAAGAAGCTCATACTCCAGTGGCAGAGACAAAACAGGTAACTGCAATACAGGTGCTAAAACCTGAATATGAATGGAGTAAATAAGCAACAATTTAAACATGCAAAGAATATATGTTTAAACCAGGAAATTTAAAACAATGTATCTTACTACAGTGTCTCACATTACCTTTGTTTTGCACTTCCAAGAGAAATCTTATTGAACACCCTTTTAGCAAAGTGCTGTATTTAAAATAGCTTTCGGAGAGTGTGCAGCTGAACTCTGAACAGAAATCAGGGAGCAGATTCTGCTAATTTACTCCCTTTCAGACTCTAGATCATCACTCCCAATCTGCGGCCCTGGGTAAGCAGAAGCCCAATAGATGTTTTATGTGTTGAGTTTTTGATGGCCTAGAGAGCAAAATCCTTTGGCCAAACAATGCTCCTACACAATGCTTTGGCCAAACCCTTCTGAACCACTCCGCTAACTCTCCTCTTCACAGTAATCTTTTGCTGATGGCAGAGAACATGTATAACTAAAGCATAAAATTAGCATAAGCATAAAATTAGCACCTCAATTTAGTTTCCACTTTTTAAAAACATTTTAATTTTCACCTTCAGTTTCAGTTTAATTTCATCTGTCTTCCAAGTCCAAGCTATAACACAAAGAAAATAAAACTCCAGGTCTTAGGTGTCAGAAAGCAGACAAATGTTACTTTTTACAGTAAAGATTTTTCTTTTCTATAGGTGAGAAAAATCATATATTTGTCACAGGAATAATCACATTTCATACCTTTTTGCTATTTTTCTATTATTTCACCTAAAACAGTTCTATGGATCAGTTTCAGTTACACCCTATTGATCCATGCACAGAGTTCTAATTAACGTCAATGACCATTATAAGCATGCCAAGGCAACCTACCATTCTGAACTTCTTGAGTTAAACAAGACCCTATGTTTTAGTGGCCCATAGGTGAATGATAGCAATGGTCTTCTGGTTCCCATACTGAAGGTTTGAACAGATAAACTGAGAAATATTTTCAAGCAAGTTTTCCTTCCAAGTAAATACCCTGATAAATTCACCCCTATTCTGTTCACTCCTTTCATCCGTATACCCTTAGGATTAGTGTGTTTACTATGCAAGGTACTATTCACACTGGCTAATGTAGCATCTTGCAATTATTCTCAAATGTCTTCAGTTATTTCTGCTTTATTCTCCAATTATTAATCCTTTGAAGATATAAACTATTGAGCCTAATATTAATCCATACTTTCTGCAACTACTTATCAAACTTTGACAATGAATCAAGAACTGTGATGAACACTGAAAAGTAAAAAATGAGTAAGTCAAGGCTCCTGCCCTGGGAACCTAGCGGGAAGATAAGAAAAACAGCCACGACAATGAGCAGTCTTATAGAAAAAGTATATGCAAAGTTTTGTGTGAAGACAGTTGACATAGAAGACATTAACACTCTTAAACTTTGTCCACCTAGACTGACTCTGTCCAGTTATAACTGGGATATGGAACACTCACAAAATTTGTAGAAACAAGGTGTACAGGGTCAGAGAGATTCAAATAGGGAAGAAAAGTCCCGCTAAACAAGCTGAGAGAAGCAGTGTGACCAGATGGGAATGGTGTCAAGGTGGCAAGTCTTCTCATCCTGAGGAAAGGAATCAGAGTCATTCATGTAAATGGTATCAGCTAACTCAACAAAGCAAGAAAGAGCCAGAATAAATTATAGATGCAGATTTGTCAGAGGAGAAATTGGGGAGCTGATAAATAAGGCAGTTTTATTTATTAAGGGGTATATGTGCAAACATTCTCTCACAGTAAATCAACGGGAGTAAATACACTTTCCACAACATGTGAAGCCTATTAATGACTAAAACTTCTAGCCTTTCAGAGTAAGTTCTCATTTGTGAGAGTGCATGGTTTTCTTGAGAGGGGACAACAGGGAGCTTAACTGCTATGTTCATCCTGATGAAACATTCACCTGAATGACTCTGTAAGATAGAAACCACATTTTACATTTCTGTCTTTGACTTGTGTTACAAATTTTTAATTTTTGAATTCATGTGTAGTAGTAATTTTATCAGCATTCTTTAAGTATCCAAAAAAAAAAAAACCCCAAAGTACCAACTCTTCAAAATGTAATGCAAATACTAAGAGCAATGATTTTGATATTAATGTGGACCATAAAGCCTAGAGTTTAGGAAAATATTTAAAACATGTCTTAATCCAAAAAGCATTTTCTGTGTTGCAAAGCATTTGAGTAAAAAGAGAACTTTTAAAGGCATTTCCATCATCAAATGACAGTAGTGGAAGAGAGAGTCATTTAACTTCAAGTCTATCTGATTGCATGTGAAACGTCTGACAAAGTTGGAGTTCCCTGTTTTTAATTTTTTTTTCCAGTAAGGGTCTTCACTAGAACATCATAGCCCATACAAAAAAAAAATTAAAAACAGACAGGCTCATTTCCATTCTACATTTCACATGCAATCAAAAAGACTTGCACAAAATAGCTTTCTCTTCCATGCTGCCTTGCCCCCTCGGGAACACAGACTGCGAGGGAGATGAGAGGTAACCACCCACAGAAAGGAAGGAAAGGAGCCCTCTTTTAGGTTATGATGCAGGATTTCATTTAAATGTAACATTTTCATTAGAAAAAAATAAAGTTTATATTGCCTAAGAGCTTACTTTGTAAATTTCTAAAAATTGCATTGCTGCCCAAATCAAATTTAAAATCTAAATTAATTATGCACAATAAGCAGAAAACAAATCTGCAATTGCTACTCCACGAGACAGCGAAGTCTAAGTCTATACATTCCACAAATATCTGGTAGATTTTGGAGGAAAAGAGCAAAAAAATTCATAATTTTCTTTATGACCCAGATAATTAAAGAAAGTATATGTGGATTTTCTTAAATTATTCACCATCTCCTGAGAGACAGTGAACACATGTATTTCAGTAATGTTTGCATGCCTAGCGCCTCACAATGGGCCTGGGCAACAGTAAGCACTAAATAAGTACATGTTGTATTTAAATGTTTATTCAACTCTCCATTTTAATTGTTGCTATTTAAATTTTCTTCCTAAAAGATATTTTCTTGATATCTTTGGCTATGTTTCTTAGAATTTAGTTTAAAAACTGCAACAACTCTATTTGCTTAATAAATCAGTGAAATTATAAAAGGAATAAATGATGATGGATTAAATTTTTTTCTTCAATTACTATTCTGAATCCTTTATTACCTCTTGAGAGTTCCACATTCAAATCTTTTGTGATTAATATTTCATTAACTCTCTGGATTTAAGACTATGAGATTATTTAATTGAGCATTACTGAAAATATATACTGGCCCTGAAAATATGCTAAGGTTGTTCCTCTTGGGGGTGAGGGTCAGAAAGTTTCCGCAGTCCAACCAGGTTACATGGATTTCTTAACGAAGACCTCTTATGGCAATGTGTACTACTAAAAATGTGATATTTTGTCACACCATTATTTTATGCTCCACTGGGAAAGTAAAAAAGAGTTGCCAGCCTATGAAATAATACTTTCTTATCACAATGATCTTTTTAAGCTGCAACCCAATTATCAGGATGATAAAATGTAGAAGGAGCACATCTTAGAATTTATAAAATTTGACAATATGCAGTTTCTCAGTTAGATGATGAGGTATGATTTAGAGGGTATTACTAGAACTAGTATTCCTCAGATCATAATTTTTTTGAATTTTCATGAGTTTATTTGAGCTAAACTGAAAGCATATGTTGGGGGGCTAGATCTCAAATGCTCCCCCTTAGATTATAACTTAGAAAATAGATGAACTTCTAGTCAAAATTCCCCCAAGACAAAACCAAGGCCCAAAGAAGTTACTTGACATGGTCACACACCTGGTTAATGAGAGACAGGTTCTCTTGTCTGCAACCTTCCTCTTTTAATTTATTCATTCATTACATTTCTCTCCTGAACCCATGCTTTGTTGTGCTTTCACATCTTTTAACATACTGATCTTCTACTAACCCATATGCCCACATTCCATTCCCACCCCCATGCTGCCATCCCCCACCCCTACCACCTCCTGCTAATTACATCTACACATTCCTTCAATATCCTTCAGAAAAACTGTCATTGCTTCAAATCCTATCCAAAAATCCACCTGGGCAGAGAGAAGAACAATGCTTCTCACTTCTACTTCCTTCCTCCACAGTAAAGAAAGGAGGAAGTGTTTATATATTATAGATTCATAAAACCATCAAGTATATAACTTGCTTCATCCTATAGAAAATAAAACCTGGACCCAAACTGGCCATCTTTCCAAGGAGTATGTACATTCCTTAAAAACAGAGATCACATTGTTTACAATGTGGTATTATTTTGATACATACAACGATGCTACTTATTTACACCCATTCATTCATTCATTCATTCATTCAACAAGTATTTATTGAACACCTACTCTGTGACAGACACAATTCTACTTGCTAAGATGTAGCAGTGAACTAAATAGACCAAAAAAGCAAAACAAAAGGTCTATCTTTCTGGAGCTCATTTTGCAGTAAGCAAGGATTTTCCTGTATTAGGAAAAGACTTTGACTGATCAAACCCATCACCTTTCCCAGAGTTGCCACCCCCTCCTTTTTAAAAAAATTTTCTAGTTATTCTTCCTTATACACAGAGATTAAAGTTGCACAAAGTAGATTTCTGGGAAATGTCAGACACTGTTTACACATGAGGCCAATATCTAGTGGTGAAAAAGTTAACAAGAAAGTTCTATCATTCTCAGCTTACAGATGAAGTATGGGACTAAAAGGTACAAATCAGATTCTTAGGGTTGAAAAAATAGGTTGCTTCTTTATCAATACCAATAATACAGTGGCAAGCTCTGAAACTTGTGATATATAAAATTCGCATAAGATATATTAAAATATTAATCAAAATGGAATATAATATGAAGAGCTGTATTATTCTGAGCTAACACGCATTTCTGCAACAAAACAAAATCTTAAAACGTACAGCTATAGAATTTTGAGTTTTTTTGCTTGCTTAAAGTTCAAATAATCTAACAATTTAAATTAGCATTCTATTCTTTGTAAATAAGTGGCTGCACATAATAAATAATATATAGTGTTGAAGAAAATGCTTACCATAGTAGTTACTGAGTAAACTTCAATTCTATAAATGTATGGCTCTTACAAATCACCTAAATAACTGGTATCTTTGTCATTTCATAGTATATTTTTATAACATTTATTTTATGTGACTGATACAAATTCAAATATACTAAATATAAAAAGGGAGAAAAATAAGGAATTCAAATAAATGATATGGGGATTTTAAATTTTCAAATAAATGGTTGATTTTAAATGCAAAGGCCCAAGAAGTAATTAGAGGTAATTTGCCAATGCATCTCAGTAAAATTTATTTGAAGCATTTTAAATGAAAATGTATCTAACAAAAGCAGCCATGAGAAATTTAACCTCTAAATAAAATGGTTAGGATGAAGCTATAAACTAGAAAAGACTGATAATGAAAATTCATCAAGTACCTAGACTCTGTATTAGAGAGTCTTTTATATTGTCATTCATGGCTTAGTCCTTCATTAAACACGTTTGCTGAGAGTCAAAGGTGGCTCGGTCTCATTTTAATGAGTCTTTCTATGATCTGTTGGGAGACATTATTGTGAATATGTTTAGACAAACAAACATCTAATAACTCTACCTACATAATTCCCCCAAAGTCCTTATTGTCTAAATAATTTAACCTTATAGAATTATCACTTGTTTTTAGAACTCATACATGCTTTATATTCTTTATAATCATTATTAACTAGGGAATTTCTCAAAAAAACTAAAATTTGGTTTTTTTTGTTCATTCCCATTTTATCTCTGTTGCTACCAGATGTTACTTATATATTTTATAATTAATAAATAATATGAAGAATTTATTTCATATTTAACAGAAAATTAACAAAATCCATATTTAACAATCCATATGCCCAACACCTTATTCATACAGATGCATAGTTCTATAATATTTAACCTTGTGCACAATTTTTAAAGCTCATGTAGTAATTAGATGCTGTATAGCAACTTTTCAACATTAACTAAAATTTTATTATATCATTGAGCTACTAAAACATTTTGTTTTAAAAAATATAGCTATATCAGAGTACTCATTAATCAACATTTTAAATATAATTTTCTTAGTTTCCAAAAATATTTTAATTCATGCAAAAAACCAATTCATGCTTAACAGTCAACATGTTAAACTAATAACATTTTCAAGATTCTATAAAAATCCAAAACATAACAAAACAAAATGTGAAATTTTCTCTAATTCTTGGGTGGTCTGCTGAAGAAAATTTAGCTTTATATAAAACTATAAATTACTGTTAAATCAGCTATTTGGATAGAAGATAAGTTAATTTATGAAAACTTGTTTTAGTTTATAGCAAGTCTACACATGAAAGACAGTTTCAATGAGATGTCCAAGCATAAGGAGGTTGGAATCCTATTGAAAATGGAAAAAGGTTTTGCACTCCACAAATATTGTTTGAATGTAATATAAGCAGAAAAATTTGTGGTTTGTAAATCCATATGTTCTTAACTGGATATTTTTTACATACTTTTGTTTAAGTTTTCACAATGCACCTATGTGCTGGTATCAGTGCCCTTCCTGCTGTGAAAGAATGTAAATCTAGTGCCATCTACTGGAAGAAGTGGGTACTATTCAATCAATTAATTGCAAATTATTCTGTGAACAATGTGAGTTGAAATGTGTAGGTCTATTTTTAAAGAACTACTTATTTCTTTTTAAAAAAGTCTTATTCCAGAGGATTTTTAATATAATCAAACAGGTCAGATAAGAGGAACATGTAAGAATGGCAAAAACTGCAGAATAGAGGGTGTTAATTTAAACAGGCAGGAGAGAATTCCATTGGTGATTATCAATAGAAAAGTCAGCGATAGTGTGTTCTGATCAGTTTTATATTGGTTTCCTGTGTATCTTTTGTTTTTTAAAGAGATTTTATTTATTTAATTTTAGAGAGGGGGAAAGGAGGGGAAAAGGGAGGAAGAGAAACATCCATGTGTGAGAGATACATTGATCGGTTGCCTCTCATATGCTTCCAGCTGGGGACCTGGTCTGCAACCCAGGCATGTGCTCTGACTGGGAATCAAACTGGTGACCTTTCGATTCACAGGACAGCACTCAGTCCACTGAGCCACACCAGCCAGGGTTCATGTGTATCTTTTAGTACACAGGTTCTGAACTTATGATCAAAGAGTCCTCTCTTAAGAGTTTCAGAATATTTAACAAAAAATTTGAAATTATATGAAAAAGTGTGTGTAATACACATATGTAACTTTTATCAAATAACTGTGGAAATGGTTCATCTTTTCATGACAAAAAAAGGTTTTTAAAAAACTAAAATAGAAAACCAATTATTTAGTAGGTAAATGGCACGTTGATAACTTTAATTATTTCTTAAAAGGTAAATATAATACCAGACACCATTAATGAACTACTGCCAGCACGAACTTAAATAGTAAGTAGTACTTCTTATTTATGAATGTTGCTTTAGTACAAATCTCTTCACAAATATTTCCTCTTTACAAATGGAGAATTCAGAGCATAACAAACTATCAATTTGCTCCAGATAAAAGTGGTCAAATGAGCCAGAATTTTTAATTCTCATAATAAGCATAACAGGCACTTATTCCCTTCCTCAAACAGGTTATCTACCACTGAAACTCAAACTGTTTGAGAGAAAAAGTAAAAGCAAGTCTGGATAATATGCATTGAATCTGTGTTAATTTGTTATCTATGTAGTTACAATGTGATTCAGACCTAAGACGTCCACTATGTCGTATTAATACCATGAAGTGAAAGAAACTATTTTTCACTCAAAAGACAACCAAACTACTATTCACTTACTTTTAATCCTCCCATATAAAAAAGCCTCAAATAAGTTTGTATCTGTGTTAGCTATCCTTTCACCTACACGCAAACTTTCTAAATGTTTATTCACTCATTTAACAAATGTTTATGAAGTGCCAGGCACTGCGCTGAGCTCTAGATCCACAAGTCCTTGACTAAGAGAGAGTTCTAGTTACACAGATTATATTCTATGACTTACAAACACCATTTGCAAAATATCTCTAAGACCTCCAATTTCTACATTAGGAAAAAACTGCCACTAAAGTCAAGTAAGAGCAAAAACTACATATTATGTGTATGATGTTAGCGAAGACTACAATTTATCCCCGTAATTAGTACTATTTAGACAAATACTTTTACTTGGCTGAAAACTACCATGATAACTAGTCTAAGCTACCATTAGACTCAATTTTATCAAGCATTGAAACTACGTATAAAATTGTGCCTCTTAATCCCCCCTCAAAGAGTGCTCCAGGCTTGACTAGAGTAGGATTCCAGAGCTCAAACAGGAAAACAGCCCTGCCCTCCTGCCACCCAGCAGCCTTCTCTGAATTTCCAGCCCCAGATTAGTGCTGAGTTTTCAGATTTGTTTTAGCTAAAGCCAAAAGTAAAAACAAATGACAGTTAAGAAAGTCACAGAATTTCAGAATTTAACAGATTATCTAATTTGAATTTCTCATGTTAAAAACAGACTAAGATCTGGAGAAGTTTACTGATATGTTCAAGGTCACAGAAGTTAATTACAGAGCTGTGGTTAGAGTTTTCTGACTCCTATTCCAGTGCTCCTTTTAATACACAAAAGAAACTGTTACAGGATATTAAGAAGAAATTCTGAGAGAGAAAAATTACCTTTAATTACAAACATGAGTGAACCATAACTCAGATGCACTTAATAAGCTCTAAATTAAAATTACGCTTTATTAAAAAATAAGAAGGAAGTCAAAGCTGAAAAATGATAGATCACTCTTCTGGGATGTGGCCTTCATACAGGTCAATCCAGGTATAATCAACTTTGAGAGACTGTTCCAATTATTTTTTAGTTCTGGAATTATTTTGTATTGAATAATACCTGAAATTAGTAGAGTACTGGCTTGGGAGCAGAAATCTTTTTGATTTACAGAGATTTTTGTTGTAATGGGTTTTGACCAGGAATAGTAAATTAAAACAAGATTTCAAACTTTCACCTTAATTTCCTATATCTCCAATTTTGACCTCTTCCCTCCCTACCTGTACAAAGTAATAAGGGCTAGAATTCCCATTAGATTTTATTTTTACTTTCAAAATTGAAATAGTTTGATTCATTATTGTTGAACTTAATTTCTTCAACATTTTTATACTCCTACAAGTAAAATTCTGTTTGAGAAATAGATAAAGATTTTGTTAATATTCATTACAATGTAAACACCAGAAGACTGACTTTGATAACACTTTAAAAGTATGTGGTGTTAACTGGCTAAGGAATTAGAGAATACTGTGCTGGCCAATTCATTTATCAAATTAAAATGGGTTTGCAAATCAGAAAGACAGAGACTTTCTCGGGGCTTCCATCAGTACACGGTAAGACTAACAGAAATGTGTTGTTTATTCACACGATTTGAATTCTAGTTCATTAGGATATATAATTAAACTAAAGAGATCAAAATGACATACTAAAAGGGTTATTTCTCAAACATAAAGTGCATTTGTGTTTCCTATTAAAAATATTGAAGTGAAAGATGAGACAAACTTAAATGTTTTGAAAAGCCTATTGTACTAGAAAATTACAAATACAGATAGGTATAGATATGCATATGTAAGTTACATACACATATAGTGATGCATATATGTAATTGGTGAACATTTACATATGTTGCTCGCTATCTGCCAGCCACTGCTCTAAGCAGCTTTCACACTGTAATCTATTCATTCTTGCAGCAATCTTTTCGGGTGAGTATTATTATTATTCAAATAATACAAATAAGGAAGCTAAGCCACACAGCTAAGTTAAGAGGCAAAACCAGATTTCAATCCAGTCAAACTCCAGAATTTGTGTGATTAAGCACTGTATTATAATGATTACTTCTTAAGACTTATTAGCTTGTTAATTTATCTTTGAATCATTTTGATATCAAAATTTAAACAAATTTATATCTCAGTTAAAGAATTTCATTATGAAATCCTTTAATATATAGTACATATAACAATTGTAACATGAAAGTTTTTTCATTTATATGTAACCATGTATTCCTGAAAAAATGCCCAACATGTGAGAAAACCAGCATAGCTTTTGTGAATTTGCAGTACACAGAAGAGGCTAAGTATTTACAGAAATGATTGATTAACAGAGTATTCCTCGATATATGACAATCATGGAACTAAAGGATTTCATAATGGAAAACTCCACGTGGCACAGGGACTTCACTGGTCAATATTCTCCCTCAAACTCATATACAGTTCAACAGATAATCCTTGTCAGTTCTACAACCTGAATCACTATCTGATCCACCCTCCTTCTTTCCAAAGCTGGTGTAATGACCAACTGTTAAGGCTCCTAGCATTTCATGCGTCCCTCCAGCCTCAGACGCCTCCAGCACACTCTGCAGTGGCAGTGCAGGGGCTTGGCTGGCTTGGGGAGGCACCCTGGTGGGGGCCCCCATGCATTAAGCTTCATTAGCCTCTCATGTCACCAGAAATAGACATAAAACCTATTTTCTAAACAAAAAGATGTTCACTATTCAAACACAGCTTTAAGACAAATGCCTTATCCCCCCTCCTAAATCAAGTGGCCACCCCAGTCTTCTTATAGAAACATCTGGAACCAGCACTGACCTCCCACCATACTAAATCAGTAATCATAAAATGCAAATCAAGTCATATCATTCCCCCTTTATCTCTTGCCCAAGATTTAAATTCCTTTAAACATCAGATAAGGTGTTTCTTCCTATGGCTACCTTTCTTCCTCACCTCTACTACTTGCCTCACCCAGCCAAGCAAGCCATATTAAATAGTCTCATTGCTCTAAACATACCTTGCTTTTTCAAGCCTTGATATTTTGCCCATGCTACTCCATACATTAGAAATGTCCTTCCCCCTCTTTGGACCCTTCGCTAACTGCTGCTCACAGACTGAGTTCAGCTCAAACATTCTATCCTTGACGAGGCCCTCCTTAAACTTCAGAGAACTTCCCTACCTTCCAAAACTTCTTCCCCTAAGCAAAGAGCTAGGACCACCCTCGTCTGGATTCCCCTAATGTCCCAGGCATAAATGCTTTTGGCCTAGTCTTAGCACCACGTGGTTCAACAGTGCTCACACACTGCACGTCCATCCTGTACCAGCCAAAGCAGTCACCTTGGTCTTGTTCATCACTGTACCCTCACTGCTTCACACAATGCCTGGCACTCACAGTTAATATTCAACGAATGTTTAATGAGTTGAATTAAATTCTCTATACAAAATAGTAATATATGTACATTAGTAGAAAACAAATAATATTGACACTAATGTTCACAGAAAATATCTGACCATTGTGATTTTCATAAGAAAGTATTAAACTTATACAGGCACATACTGAAATTTTGGACTTCCATGCATAAAATCACATTTCTTAAAAGTATGTTGGTTCTAATTTAAGAACCAGTTGTCACATACTATATTAGTTCTGTTGATTTGGTAATTGTTAAGTAGAACATTTTTTCTTTTTAACTATAATAACTAACTTTATTATACTAAAGTTCTTCTTTTTAATTTTTTTTTTCCTAAAGGAATGGCCACATGTGAAATTAAAAGCATTTCATTATCCTTTAACAAGATGAATGTCTTATTTGTGTGATTTGGAGCAGTTTCTTATCAAGACTGCCAGCCTCTTATGAACAACATTATGATTTTCAGATGTGTAGTGTGCATTAAAAAACAAGAAGATATCGTGAAATATTAGTGACAATTATATCCTGAGCTAGGGAACTGCACAATGTTTCCAAGGATTGTAAGGATTGTGGAAATGAATGTTACTCAAAGTAGAGTGGTGATTTATAACCAATTTCCGTCTTCAAATTAGGGCCCAAGTAAAAGAAAACGAAATTTAGCAAAGCATTATGGTGTATCATTTCCTGCAGCAGAAACACCCACAGGAACCCGTGCCCTCACTAGATACAGTACAAGAAGCAGCAACCTGAGGGAAGCCCACAGGCTCGCAGGGCCACTGGCTGGCTCTTTGTCATCAAATGCAGCAGGTTGAATGCAGACATCACTGTGATATCTTCCCCAACAAAACGAGAGGCAAAGAACAGGGGCAAGAGCTGAGTAGGAGAAAAAAAAGAAAAAAGTTAACACATCACAAATATGAAGCACTTTCATGGCACAATTCATGGTTACAGTTTTATCTGGAACTGAACACACACACGCAGTGCTAATAAATTTCAAATGCCTATTTCTCAGATGGTGAGCTTACTTTCAACCCAGGATTATTTATGTTTTATGAATAAAATAGACACACTACAATAGTGTAATCTGTGAACCCGTTTTGCATGCAGTTCAGAAGAGAGATGAACTTTGAAATAGTTGAAAGGAATTAGCATTTACTAAGTGCATACCATGTGACAGGAACTGTCTGGGGCCTAATAAACACATTGTATCATTTCATTCTTGCAATAAACCTAGGAGGTAGGTTTTATCCCCCAATAAATGTGTGAGGAAACCGAGGCTCAAAGGTCCAAGGGCACAGAGCAAATAACAAATGAAAAAGGATTAGAAAACCCTGTTATATCTACTGCAAAGCCATGTTCTTTCCTTACACCACACTGCTTTCTTCCAGCAATTTTTGCAAATCGCCCTCCCTGGAGAAGACTGTAAAATATTGTAAGATTAAGAGATTTCTTTTATTAGAGTTTCATTTTTTGTTAATAGAGAGCCAAATAACCTAGGGACAGCTAGAAGACTTCACTTTAGAAACCGTGTTAAGTTTGAACAAAGCAGAGTGAATACATATTTTTCATTTGATTTTATAGCTTATAATTTCTAGGTTATTCTGTGAATAATATTCACAACTTAGTCTTAAAGGTGGTGAAAATATTTTTTAAAGTTTTCTGAAATGAGTCATGTAAAAGAATCTCAAAACTGTGTGATAAACTTTAGAAAAAAGTGCAGTTAGTGTTTAAAGTTTTATACAATCTTTCAGTTAGTAAAGATTAACTTCAAATGAAGATAGAAAATAATAGATTAATATTAACTTCTAATATTTTATTTAAAACTGACATTCCAAGTGACCTTAACCACTAAATTTCAAAAATGGATATAAAATTAATGTCTACTTCATTTCCTAACCCTTATCCCCCCAAAATAAAAGCCGGTTCCTGGTCTTTTCTGACCTCCTTGAAGAACAAACATATAATAAACAGTAATATATTTTACCAAATCACTCTGGAGTATATCTGACAAAAATCTGCTTGTATTAACATGCCTGAACTCTGACTTCTCCAAACTAAGCTCACTACAAAACTAAAACATTTCTGTGTGACTAACTGGAGACAAAAGAGAAGAAGAGGAAAGGTAAGTATTACAATGCACAGCCTGAAAGAACCATTAAATGTAAATAAACATGCCATTTTCACGAGCAATTGCAGAGCAGGGAAAAGAGAGCATTCCTTTGGAGCAGACTACTGACTAATAAAAGATCAAAGGTCTATACCTCACAACACTATAAATAAAAATGTATTTTTTCCTTGCGACCTTCTTTGCAAGGAATAAAGTGTGCACGGTAAATGTAATTACTTAGCAAAGCTGCAGCCTCATTGTGCTCCTGCAGCTGATCATAAAACGTCTTCCTATTCTGTTTCATCAACTGTTGTACCAGGCAGCCTGCACGCCGACCGATGGCTGCAGCCATCTGGCTTGTGTCAAAGCCAGTGCACAGGAAGAGAGGGAGTGATGTCACTCTGCAGGTCAGGCAAAGAACAAAGATTCATTCTACAATTAAAAGCCGAGGGCCTCAAACACCACCGGGGGCCCTCCAGCATGATATGACTGAATGATTTAATGTTCGAATGCTGCTGCATTTATTTTTACCCAAATAGCCAGGGCTCCATCTAGTGGCAAATTAGTTTTGCCCAGTTTTCTTCAAAAACAAGCCCAGATAGTGCTGCATTAGCACCAATGAAGCAGAACAACAAAGTGATTGACAACTTTTAGAACAGCACAGTCTTTTTACACTAAAGAACACAAATAGCTTGATTTGTCACAATGCTCTCCACTTTCAAATCTTACAAAGCATGCATTTCATAGGTTAGGATTTGATATGACCCAAACTATTTTAATGCTTTAACCTTAATTATAGTGAAAAAGCAGCTATTTCTGCAAAATGCATGCAAAGTGACATCATTTACACACTATTCTAAAAATATGTAGCCGAGATGCAAAGAACGGATAGAATGGATACTGCCCTGGGCACCTTGGTAAAATCCAACTAAAAATCTTATACCTCCAAAGAACAAAAGAATCACAGTTAAAATGACTCTAACATGTGACACCAAAGAAACTTATCTCTACAATAGAAAAAGAAATCTTTTTACGCTTAAATGATTTAACAAAATTAATTTTTTGTAATGTTTTGCACTTAACTTATGTTTGCAGTAAAACATTTTGGCAAACTGATCTAAAAGACAGAATGTATCTGCATAAAAGATGGGTTATCGTAATGGATGTGTGTGAGCTACGGGGTCAGATGACCTGGGTTTGAATCCTGGCCCTGACCCTAACTAGTTGTTATTACCTTGGACAGGTAATTTACTCTATCAATGACTCAGTCCCCTCAATTCTAAAATAAGTTAATTGGTAAAAAGGACTTGAAACGCCCTTGGTATATAGTATAAGTTCAGCAACTGTTAGCTATTATTATTGTTAAGTATACAAATATTGACTATATTTTTAAATTAAAGAATTAAAATTTTCTAATAGTCCACTTATACCCAATCCTATGTAGAATTAGGAGACCATTCTCCAAAGACAGAATTCTATTTAGGCCAGAAAACTACTCTTTGACAGGTTTCCACAGTAAATTATCCTAATAAAAACAGTAGGCTAGAGATATCCTAACAATGACAGTTGATGAAATCCTCAGCATATGGCAGGCACTATTCCAAGCCCTTCATATTTATTAGCTATTTTAACCCTCATGGCCTTATAAGATATATATTGTCATTTTCTCAGTTTTAGATGAAGAGAAAGATACAGGAAGGTTAAGTAATTTGCCTAATATCTTACAGCTAGTAAAGAGGAGGTCCCTTAAATAACTGGACCAAGTGCTTTAATAGATTTGAACCCAGGTCATCTAGCTCTCGGGCCAGTGGTCTTGGCCACTACACAAAAGCCTGAAGTTGTGCCAACCCACTCTAGATAATCTGCTTCTTCTTACCTACTAGATGATATGGCTGATAACTGACACTTAGTAAGGGCTCAATTAATTCAAGAGGATTATTTAAAGATTCTCTTCCTTAGCACTGAGTAAAAAAAATAGGGAGATAAGTAAAAAGTTTGAACATACTCAGATTTCTAGATTTGAACTTTTTGTTTCCACCAGATTGCAACTTCCCTTTCTCTTTCACCTTCAAAACTGTTCTCTAAACTCCTTGGATACAATTTTATGATATCTCCTAAAGACTCCACTTAAATCTACCAAAGCCCAAATATGTTGATGATATGGACTTTTGAGGGCCAGACAGTTCTCCCCTCCCCCACAAAAAAATTCAACTTTCAGTTTGTCAGCTTTCTTCCCACTGCTTTCCCTGAGCTGCCTGGGTGAGGACCGAAATCAGAAATTACCCTAGTCTACGAAGCTTCCAAAGAAGCTCGTGCTCCTGAGTGGTGACAATGTTTGGTGAGAGAATCAGCACTGAACACCACATAGAAATCAGCACTAGCAAGGGCCGCCCAGAACGCCTCTAATTCTCCCAGTTTATCTTCCACTTCCTCACTTTTGGATAGATAATCATTCTTCTTTGTCAGACACACGACCTGTGCACCTTTATAATTTCCCAGAATATCTAGCACATCATTTTAAAAATTTGTGGTGTTAAAAGGCACTGGTTGAACAATCTTAATAAGCATTATCACACCATGTGTTCAGAACGGAATTAGATTACATGGTTGTCTATAATTCTCTGTTTAAAAGTTTGTAATCATTCCCCATTGCACATTACAGAGTTTCCCAAACCATGTTCTGACAAAAAGGAAATGCTCTTTCAAACAAATTTTGTATTCAAATAATCGTGGAAATGCTACCCAATATAAAGGATTTGAGAGGCTTTGCAGTAAATACACCTGCCTTAGTCTCAGTTGGTGCCTCTCAGATAGTTTTGACCAACCAAAGCCCCTGTCTTTTCACTTCCAGTCAAGATGGAGGTGTAGGTAAACATACTTTGCCTCCCTGCACAACCACAGAAAAAAATTACTAGACCTCAAAACAAATAACACCCAGAACTGTCACAAAATCCAGCTCTGTTGAAGTCCAACAACCAAGGATTTAAAGAAGCCACATTCATCCAGTCTGGTAGGATGGGTGGAGGAGATGTGGAAGATAGGGAGAGACGCACGGAGCCGAGGTGTGGTGTGGACAGGCGGCCTCGACACGGCGGCCCAGGCAGTCCGACGTCCACATGTGGTAGATAAAAATCAGGAGGGATACCTTGTGAGCCAGTGATCCCAGCCCCAGGCCAGACAGCACAGCCCAGGGTTCCAGTACCAGGAAGATAAATCCCCCTAAATTCTGGCTGTAAAAACCAGTGAAGGTTGGGGCAGTGGAAGAAACTGCCAAATTTTCAGAAGAGTCTGCTTAAAGAGCCCTCACAGACTTAGAACATTATGCAGACCCACACCCTCTGGGATTCATCGCCAGGGCAACAGCTGGAAGGGTGCCAGTCGCATATAGAGAGTAAGTGAAGTGACTGGAAACAGGACGAATTCTGGGCAAACCGCCAGAAGCCAGGCAGCAGCATTATCCTCTCTTCAAGCCCTTGTTCCACACAGCCACAAAATGGTGAAGTGGGTTGCCCCACCCTGGTGATTACCTAAGGCTCCACTCCACATAGCTTACAGGTGCATTTTCCACAATAGGCCATGCTACTAAAACCGGGAGTCAAAGCATCTCTACTTAATACACAGAAACAAACACAGGGAGGCTGCCAAATTGAGGGGACAAAGAAGCATGGCCCAAATGAAAGAACAGAACAAAACCCCAGAAAAATGACTAAACAAAAAAGGAGGTAAGCAACCTATCAGCTGCAGAATTCAAAACACTGATGATCAGAATACTGAAAGAACTCATTAAGTATGGCAATGGCATAAAAAAAAAAAAGACACAGGAAGAAATGAAGGTTACCCTAAGTGAAATAAAGAAAAATCTGCAGGGAACCAGCAGTGGAATGGATAAAGCTGAGAATCAAACTGACAATTTGGAACCCAAGGAAGAAATAAGGATTCTACCAAAACAGCAAGAAGAAAAAGATTTTTTTAAAAAATTAGGATAGTATAAGGAGCCTCTGGGACATCTCCAAATGTACCAACATTTGAATCTTAGGAATGCCAGAAGGAGAAGAGGAAAAGCAAGAAATTGAAAACTTATTTGAAAAAATAATGAAAGAAAACTTCCCTACTCGGTGAAGGAAATAGACATACAAGTCCAGGAAGTGCAGAGAATCCCAAACAAGTTGGACCCAAAGAGGACCACACCAAGACACACCATAATTAAAATGCCAAAGGTTAAAAATAAAGAAAGAATCTTAAAAGCAGAAGAGAAAAGCAGAGAGTTACCTACAAATGAGTTCCCATAAGATTATCAGCTAATTTCTCAAAAGAAACTTTTCAGGCAAGAAGTAACTAGCAAGAAGTATTCAAAGTGATGAAAGTCAAGGACCTACAGCCTAGATTACTCTATCCAGCAAAGCTATGATTTACAATGGAAGGGCAGATAACGTGCGTGCTTCCCTGACAAGGTGAAGCTAAAGGAGTTCATCATCACCAAGCCATTATTAAAGAAATGTTAAAGGGACTTATCTAAGAAAAAGGTCAAAATTATCAACATTAAAATGTCAACAAATTCACAACTATCAACAACTGAATCTAAAAGAAACAAACTAAGCAAACAAGCAGAACAGGAACAGAATCATAGATGTGGAGATCATTTGGAGGTTGATCAGGTGGAAGGGGGAAGGAGAACGGGGGAAAGGGTACAGGAAATAAGCAGCATATATAAAATAGACCGGGGATGTTAAGAATAGTATAGGAAAAGGAGAAGCCAAAGAACTTATATGTATGACCCATGGGCATGAACTAAAGAGGAGGCAGGTATTGCTGGAGGAAATGGGGGCTGCTGGGTGGAGGAGAGAAACGGAGGATAATTTGGGACAACTGTAATAGTATAATCAATAAAATATGTATGTTTTAAAAAGCCCTTTTCTTTCCTATCACCATCCCATAGAACACATTCTGGCAAATCCTTTGGATAATGTCTATATTCCTAAACAAAGCATTTGAAGTTCTAAACCTTGCTGCTGCGTTCCTTTGCAGCCTTTCTCTTACCATAACTGCATCCCACCCCTTGCTACCCTCCTGCCATACCAACATACTCGTAATTTCTCCCAAATAGACCCCCCATTTCCTATTTTGACTTCCATGTCTTTCTTTACCCCACAGTCTTACTCTCTTTGTGACCACTCCAACCTCCCACCACTCTTAGCCTCTGCAATGTGGTCCCCACTGAGGTGCCAAGCATGCTATTACACCCCGTAACAACTTGCAGAGCGCTGACATTTGCTTGTATCTGCCTCCCTCTTCTAGGTTATATTTGCTTGTATCTGCCTTCCTCCTCCAGATTATAAATGTCGTGAGTACAGAGATGGTGTCCTTTCATCTTCGCATCCCAGTACCTGGCATTAAGTGAAAAAAAAAAAAAAAAAGACTATGTAAATGACTGATTCTATAGAATTGACTGTTCAGGATCATCATTTCCCTCCCTGTTCTCTCTACCATCTGAACTGTTAATGGTGCTTAAAGGTAATTACCTGAATTAAAACCAGTTGGTTCCTTCATAGAAACAGCAGGTGCCTGTGAAGGTGGGCGGTTGAAGATGCAATCTGACTTGAGATCCAAAGATAATTTAAATGTCCAATTTGGGTCAAAATTTATTACTTCTTCTCCATCATTTTTTTCCCTTCCAGAACTCATACAAACAAAACTTTACTAAAGTTAGTTAGTTTGGGTTTCTTTTTATTTCTTTTTATTTTTTTCCTTGCAATCGAGTGATAAACTGCCAAAGAAAGATGGTGTAAACAGGGAATTCAAAGACTCACAAGTTTGATAATTAGCTCCAGAAAGTATACGCTGACTATGCTAGTACATTTAAAGGGTCAAGCCTAAAAGTCGAATCCCTTTCCAATAAATGACAAAGGAATGCCCACATCAGGGGCTTTCTACATGCTGGTAAGATGTCCCCCCAAAACTACAAGGGTTGAAAGAGAGTTGGCAATATAAAAACAAAAAGCCCCAAACACTAATTATACCATGATAGATAAAGAACATTCTTTTGAATAGAATATATTTACTGCTATGGGAAATTTTTTCATTGTTGCTATTTTTCTCATTTCATTATTAAAGGAGAAATTTTATCACCGGCCAGCATTTGGGAACGCTAATCTAATTGTTCACTACAAAGTTCCATAAAAATATTATTGTTCCTATCAGCACAATGCCTGGCACTATTTATGCTTAACTAATATTTGTTGACTGAATTGATCAATTACTCATTTACTTGTTGAAATCAATAGCCCATTAGCTAGAATTGGGCATCCCTTTTATTAAGCAGAGATCTTTCTGTATTTGTTTTAAAAAAATACAGAACCCTGGCTCTTCAGAATCCTTACTCAATCTTCCAAACCACTTTGAGAGAATAGCTACATATTCTTGGAATAGTGTGTAAGTAATGTCACTTTGCATGCATTTGCAGATAGGATTAAAGTATTAAAATAATTAGGATTACATCAAATCCTAATGTATGAAATGTATGCTTTGAAGGATCTGGAAATGGAGAACATTGTGATAAATCATGCTTTTTGTATTCTTCAGTGTAAAAAGACTATACTGTTCTAAAAGTTATTGATCACTTCAGTTCTACTTTATTGGTGCTAATATAGCACCATCAATCTGGGCTTGCTTTAAATTTCTTCTTACCCTCACCTGAAGACATTTTTTCATTACTTTTTAGAGACAGAGTAAGGGTGAGAGGAAGGGAGAGAGAGAAACATCAATGTGAGAGAAGCATTGACTGGGTGCCTCCCATATGTGCCCAGGGATCGTATGCACCCAGGCTGGGGACCAAACCTACAACCTAGGTATGTGCCCTGACCAGAAACTGAACCCACAACCTTTCAGTTACAGGAGGAAGCTCCAACCAACTGAGCCACACCAGCAAGGGCTGGGTTTGCTTTTAAAGAAAACTGTCTTCAGATGCCAAAGTTTGAGAGTAAGTGTTTTTGTTTGTTTTTTGTTTTTTTTTTTAAGAAAACAACAAGGATGTATTTTAAAGTATTTCTTTAACAATGTAACTTTCAGCCCTGGCTGGTGTGGTTCAGTGGATTGAGTGCTGGCCTGTGAACCAAAGGGTCACCAGTTCAACTCCCAGGCAGGGTACATGCCTGGGTTGTGGGCCAGGTCCCTAATTGGGGATGCCTAAGAGGCAACCACACACTGGTGTTTCTCTCTCTCTCCTTCTCCCTCCCTTCCCCTCTCTAAAAATAAATAAAATCTTAATTTAAAAAACAATGTCACCTTCATTTACTTGTTTTACGAGTGTCCTCTGGAGTGGGAGAGAAAAGAGTGGAGTTAGACCTAGCACCAGGAATACGCAGCCTGGAGCACCTGTTCCTCAGTCTATAGTCATGACCTGTGTGTGACTATGTGAGCATGTTGCTCGTGGGATGTCGTCAATTTTGTGCATCTCAGTGAGAAAAAAGTGGGGGGAACAATGAACTAAGTGAGTAAGGTAATGAAAAAAACCTCTTGTTTTGTAAATAACAAAACAGACAGAGAGACTAATCAAAGGTCAGACAACCATTTGGATAAAATGTTAGGCTAAGACCCCACTTGTCTACATGTTGCAGCACCTACATTTTTCTTTATGATTCAGTTCACATAAAAAGTAAAAAGGGGGAAAAAAAGAATTGTACCTAATATTAACAATACAGAAGGTACACCTATATAATTAAAATAGAATTATGAACAAAAGTCCATCTTTTAATGCTAATAATAGCTCTGTTAAATGCTGTTTCTCAGGATTCCTGTTTTTAAGGTTCTAGTCAAACACAGGGATTTATTCATTCTCATATTAATATTTTAAAACTTCTATCACTATTATAAAACAAGTCCTTTTCTTCTAGCACGTACAATGATTTCACAGTTCATAGCTTCTACATTATATGTGTTCCATTTCTTAATATTTAAAAAGTGCCAACAAGAAAGCAAAATCCACATAAACATATCATTTTTATTTATTTTTAGAGAGAGGAGATAGGAGGGAGGAAAAGAGGAAGTGATACATCAATGTGTGGTTGCCTCTCTCACACCCCCTACTGGGGACCTGGCCCACAACCCAGGCATGTGCCCTGCCTAGGAACTGAACCAGTGACCCTTTGATTTGCAGAAAGGCACTTGATCTACTGAGCAACACTAGCCAGAGCTCATTTTTTATTACCATAAAAAATTCCTTCATAACTTTTCAAAGTTTTTTTTCTTTTTCATTTTGTTGTATTTATATAGTACAGTTGGTTTTCCTTTTCTTGACTTAAAATTGAAACTTTCTCACTGACTAGTCACTTAGCCTTCACTTGCCACTTTTTATTCTGAGCTTTGAATGTTTCATCTGTAACCACGGAGTTTATAACAAATAGCTTCCTCACTAGATTGCTACAAGAGGAGCACCTGGCACACAGACGCCTCTGAAATAATATTGCTATTTCTCCCTCTAAGTAACATTCCCTATTGATTATTTGTTAATACTGTCACAGAACTCATAGAATTGAAACTCAGTGCCTTCGAGACATTTTTATGGTGGATCTTCATTATTAAAAACATTCTTCACTTGACTTTTCTATGATACTACAAAGTATTATTTTCTTCCTCCCTTTCCAGAAATCGCTTCTCTGGCTCTTTGATACTTCCTTCTAATGTCCAAACTGTGAATATGCTTCGGAGCCATCCCACTGGCATTCTCCATATTTCTCACTATTTAATCTCTTTCTTACAGATCTCACCTATTCTCACAGATTTAACCGCCATTTCTTGACAGATAACTATAAACATCTAGCTTTAACACTGAACCAAGCTCTAATGCTGCATTTAATGCTGTATCTTTAATATCTATTAGATAATGATAATATCAACTTGCATTTGCACACTATGTTCTAATTTACAAGGCACTTTCATATACATTGTTATAGTCTTATATAATTACAAGAAAGAATCTTTAGTCCGACTTAATATTGTTATTCAAATATTTTGCATGTGTATACCTTACTCTGATGGTATTATCGCTAATGATAATTAATTTTGAGCATCTGCACAAGGTGACTGTGTATGTGTATATAATGTCATTTAATCCTCACATCAACCCTGAGCTAGGCATTAGTACAGTTTGCCCAATATTTCTGGCTCTCCGTTTTCCAAGTACATGGCAGGAATGCATTTTCTGGCCAGCCCTCTGTGGTTGAGTAAGACCACGTCACCAGTTCTGGGCACTAAGTTGTGAACGGAGATGATAATGTGTGTCACTTCTAAGCCAGAGTACTTAAGTTGCTGGTGTGAGATTCTCCAGGACTTCTTTTCCCACTCCAACAGTATCCAGCAATGTTCCATAATTAGGCAGGGGCCGCTCCATGAACCATGATCCTAGCGTAAGGAGACATGGAGCAGAGTTTCCATCTAACAGACAATAAACATGGATTATAAGCAAGAGTTTTAAGCCAGTGGGGTTTGGGGATTATGTGTTCCAGCAGAAACTAAGGTTCATAGAATAGCGTGCTTGAGGTCATATGGCCCGTAGATGATGGAGCTGGAATTTGAACTAAAGTCTATTGTAATCTCTTCTACTACATTAGAAATTCCTCAAGGGCAGGAATTCTTGTGTCCCAGATAGCTGTCCTTGTTTGGGAAAACAACAGTGTCTTAAATGATGAGAATACCAATGCCAAACAGAATGAGGCCACCTGGGAAAGCCCAGAGTCTCTCATTAGTCATCCCTTCTATTCCTAAATATTCCAAAGAGACTCCTACCTTGGACCAAAGATGTAGTTCTCCTGTCATATTTAGACACTAAAGGTTAGGAGAGAACTACTTCACCTTCAATCACCTGAAGCTTACTAACTGACTGAAGCCATTCAAGAACTAAGGTTCCCCTCAGCTTTGTAAAACTGGCTGAGTCACTCCTGGTCACAACAAAATGACTGAACAGGAAGATCTCATTTCCTGAAGCAACTGAAAGCTCCCTGGAAACTAACCACGTTCACTGCATATTCTCTTACTGATCGAGTTGGTCACTGCCCAGATGCAGACCTTAGATATAAAATGCCCTGCTTTTAATCAATGTTACAAAAAACTACTCATTCGTTATGTTGGTAGAAAAAATGTGTATCATTTCCAGTGACTCAGAGATCATGACCCTGGACCGAGGAGAAGGAACTATAGTAATAGTTCACTTTTTTTATCTTTAAGTAAACAATGTTTTAGAAACAACCTATAGACAAAGACTTGGCTGTGGTTTCAGAACAGAATGTAAACATTAGTAAGTTCATAATTTAAAACAAAAAAAAAATGTGTATAGCTAACACAATGTAAAGAAGGCCAGAAAGTCAGAGGAAATGGTAAGAGTATCAGGACCCTCACCTTATAGAGAGTTAGGAGGTACTAACTAGATTAGAAAATTCTAATTGTCCTTTAGAATCTATTCTTCCTATTCTTTGTCTTAGTAATAGAACCATCTAAAATTTCAGCTGAACATCCAGCTATCTTTCTCAGCCTCCCTTGCTGTGTTGTGAACATACTACAATAAGTTTGGTCAATGGAATATAAGTTGATACAATGTGTGATCTTTCAGGTCACCTCTTTTAAAGACAGAGTCACTTGCTTTAAAGACTTCTTCCCCCTGGGAAACAGCAACGCTGCTGCAGCACACTTGGGCCCTGGAGTGGAAGTTTCTTGATGAGGAAGTTAGATCTCATCAAGAAACAGATCGGATTTAACAGATCATGATCAAAGCTTTTTGCCAATCCAACCTTGGGCTTTTCCCTATCCCCGGCTGTTATGGTAGAGACAAACAAACAGCTTTATTCTACTTGGAATCTCTTGTCACAATAGCATGGCACGTAGCCTAGCAAAAGCTGATGAGCAAATATATGATCTAATGTTAAAAAAGTGAACGATACAACAACTTAAAAATCAACAGAGCAGTAAACAATAGTAAACAAAACAGAGAACAGAAATCCTTACTTTTCATAACTAGATATTATCTGAAATTGATAAATTAAAAAGTAGTACTATAACTCTATGGACTAAAATTAGGGAACTACCAGAAGACTGATTTTAAAATATGACTTCAAAGGCGTGAGGCAGAGATGGGAAAAGTAAAGCTGGATGCTGCTACTTCTCATCTTAGGTTTCCCTGTACCAAGAACCTTGTGCAAGTTTTCAATTAAAACAAAGTTTATACTTGCAAAAAAAAATGCAGTGCCACAATGGACCATTTCATGTAAAGAAATGCTAACACAGGCTGACTAAATCTTTTACCTTGAACTATAACTACAGTATCTATATCATTAAAAATTATTTTAATGAGTTGAATGTAAGCCCTAAAAATATGTATACTTAAATCAAGTTTCAAATATTTTAAATTAGAACTTTGCCAACCTTCCAGGAATAGAAATTTTAGCGCTGAAACTACAAATAAATAATTTGCCTTTGTATCAGAATTTTAGCATCCCTTCCTTCCAAGTTTATTTTCTGTCACAGAAAGTAAGATAATTGTGCAATAAAATTCTCATGATGGCATGCATTGTGGCTTGTACCTGACACAGCAGATAAAGGAGACATTTTATGACAATGGACTCCCTCTAGCCCACTGAAAGGCAAGTCTTAATGGCCTCTATCAACTACCATTTGATGCCATGTTGAACTTGGAAGGAAGGAAAAGCCCTGAACAAGGTCATAAAGTGAAAGAAATAAAATGTTTTGCAAAATATTCTTTCTACTTTGTCCTACAGTGGTTTTCTTTATTTAATGTTAGGTGATTAAATCATGTTTTAAAGAGAACTTGGGCATTCCACATGTACTTCAAACTATTTATCATATACAATCTGTTTGTTTCTTTCCTCACCAGTTTCTTGTTTGTTCTTTATTCCTGGCCCCATTAAAAAGTACTCCCAGCCACCTAACCACTAAACCTCAAACCTGGGAGATCCCTTCAATCATTTTCTATTTTAACCATTCATAGCCAATCAACAGTGAGCGCTGTCCATTTCATTTCCAAGATATTGCTCAAACACATCCTTTTCATCATCTCTCATCTAGAATATAGTAATGGTCTCTTACTTGTCTCCTGCCTCTAGCCTGACTCCCCACACACCCATCCTCCACACTGCAGTTGTAATCCTGCTTCGCCCGCTTCCACAGCACACTAGCAACCACAAGGGAGATTCAGCTAATCTATGCTGGCATCAAGACCCATCAGGTTTGCTTCTTTTCCTACTTGTATAAGATCAGTCCCCAACAGTCCCTGGTACATTATTTGCTTCATGAACTCTCTTGTTCTTTCCTTTATCTCTAGTACCTCACACAGGGCCTAACCCTTAGTAAGCACTCAATAAGCACTTGTTGAATAAATAAGTCAATATTCTGTTCTGATAGTAGCCAATTATTTATCATTTTCCACACACCTTTCTTACCCTCACTATACCACCCATGTACTCCATATTATATAACCTCTTCATTCTTAACCTTCAAGACCCAATTTAAATATCGTCTCCTGTGGGAAACTTTTCTTCACAGCTAGTCCCCTCACATGTCACCCCATACCTTCCATTAGAAATGAGTCAGTTCTTCCTCTATACTACTTCCTACTTCAGTACCTCCTATACCTACTACTGTATGTTAGAATTTTAGGTTTATATATTCTGCTTTTATAAACTCCTTGAGAGTAGTCAGTGACATTCACCTGCATAATAAAGGATCAACATGTTTTCATGGAACTCAACTCAAATGTAACTCTCTATTTCCTCCATCCCTGTGCATAATGTCCACTCCCACAGGACGAGAGTCCTATCGTGTAGCTAGGCATGCGATATACAGGGAAGAGTCAGACAGAACTGGGTTCAAATTCTAATTCTGCTGCTTAACCAGCTGATAAATCTTAAGCTAATTAGCTACTTTCTCCAATAATCAGTTTCCTTGCCTGCGTAATATAGATCCTAACACTTCATTAAGTTTGGGAAGGATTAAATGGGATAATGTCTTTGAAAGTAACCAGCAGACTCTTCAGCAAATTTACTTCTCTTACTACGAAGAAAAAGCAGGAGGAGCTCTGAGATATCGTGTAGGGATAGAGACAGAGAATGAGAGAGGGGGTGTGTGTGCAAGTGTGTGTGGTGGAGGGTTAAGTTCAGTTTAGATTTGAACAGGGTAAGAATGAGGTGACTGTCTAACACAGCAATTTTCAACTGGTGTTCCACAGCACGCTGGTGTGCCGCAGGAGTTTTTAAAACATGCAGTACCTGACTGTTTAGTCAGGGGGCACTGACCTCTTTTCCCTTAGGTTGTCAAATTAAAAAATGACAACAGCCAACACAACAATAGCCATCTGGTGTGAATGAATCAAAATTATACCTGTTTTTTGATGGATTGGTAAAAAATATATCTTTTGGTGTGCCACCGAATTTTAGTAATTAGTTTATGTGTGCCATGAGATGAAAAAGGTTGGAAATCACTGGTCCAACAATAACTAAAATTAATTTAAGATTAATTTTTCTATTTCAGTAATTAGGTTTTAGTGACTGTCAATAAAATCATTATGTCTGACCAAAAGAAGGAACATTTCAAGTTTTTCAATGAACTGTTTGAACCACAGAGAATGATCTAACCTCAGTGTGCATGAGGCAAATGTACTAAAAAACAAAAATTTGACAAAGTAAACTTTTGGTCAACTCTAATTTGAACACCTCAAAAGAAGTTATAAAATTGTTGCCATTTGACTAAAACTCCCCATATCACTCACTCATTCAAAGATAAAACTAGTCTAGAACTTACAACTAACTTTGTAGCATGACCTTTAGAATTATCTACATTAGAGGTAATAAATTCCCAGTAGTCCCCTTCTGACTGACACTAATTTGTCATCTGAAAGTCAGTAAACTCCTCTGTTCCTGGGTTCTTCTTCCATATAGAATGCTAGCAACTTTTTATACTCCATAATTAACTAGTATTTACATTCAGGTTATTCTAAAACCATTTCCTAGCCTCCTAATTATGCTTTCTTGGATTCCTTTTATCATTTAAATGTTTTGCAAGGGAGGGTTAACATTTATATAAGTCTCTGACTCCCTCAGCTAACCTCAGGAAATGTGCCGCTATGCACACACTCCCTGCACGCATGAAGCCAGCACTCAAGGACAGGCTCCAGCCAAAGGACATTTAATCAAAATATCCCTAAGAATAGTGAAGTTAAGATTTAAAGTTATGGTGGTAATCACAGAATGCAGTAGATGTTATTATATAATTATATGAAAAAGATTTTAAAATCCTTAAAAGAGAACATATCATATAAAAATAACAATTCAACAATAATCATGTGGCTCCACAGGCCCCTTTAGTTAACACAGGTGGGGGAAAATAAAAGTATCCAAAATCCCCTCCTGCAAAGAAGAGTCTAGTGTTACTGCATTTTGTTTTTTATTTATTTTATTTTACTTTGTTTTTTAAATTTAATAATTAGGATCAATGATAATTTTAAACACTTTTTCCAGATCACAGGCCTAAACCACGACATCAACCTTTCAAATCCCTGTAAAAGAAAAAAGCCAGTAAAACAGAAACCATATGGCCAAAGATTGAAAATCAAGGAGTAAAGATCATAAGAGGAGGACAAAACAAACAACAGGATGAAAAATATCATCAAACCATGATAGCATAAAATATGATTTGAATGCACATACTAAAAATTACTCTCATATAGAGTTACAAAACAAAGAAACAATGCAGAGGGGTCAAAAACCACAAGCAGAGAGGAACAGAGACTACACACCTGAACACACAAACATGTGCACGCACACACAAAGTTGGCAACGCAAAATAAATACCTTTTAAAAGAAAACCCAGTGAGAGTTCTCCCTCAATAAGAGTCCTAGCAGTCCCCAGTGAAATGGTGACTTGAATATAAAAATACAGAAAAATCCCCATCAGCACTAGAAACTAAAATAGAAGAGAGGATGTATTGAAAAAAGGCCAACTCCCAACTCATCCCATGTGCCAACACTGCTCCTGCAAGTTAGTGAGAGAGATCCAGCCAATTCCCACTAGGATTCTAATTAGAAGCAGCCAAGGCCAGACAGCGTGCAAGTCACAAGTACGGGGAGCTTAGTAACTGGCATGGGGTATAATGGGACCCAACAGGTAACTCTGGAAGTCACCCTCCGGGGGGTTGTATGGCAATATTCATGCCTAGAGTACCAAAGATTTGGGAAGCACTGCCATGCATGACTTCTCAAAAAACAGGCAAATCTGGAAAATACTAGGGGCACTCCCCTACAAATTCCAGATGTCACTCAGATCAGAAAAAAGAAACGACCCTTAGGTAACACCTGGTGATATGACTAGGACCTCCAGCTCTGATGCTGCCCCTCTTCTCCAGCCTGAGGCCACTGGAGACTGAAAGTTAAACTACAGTGCACCTAAACTTCTCTCTTCTCCCCTTTGTCAGCCTGAAAGATTAAGAAAAACACACTGCATTAACCTCCCAAACCTGGCAAATCCATGCTTCATTCATCTCCTACTCTATTTAACAAAGACATGCTGGGCACAGAGTAAGAAACAAGATGCCATGGTCCCTGCCACCAAGAGGCTTACACGTCAGTGAGAAAGAGATTATCAGCAAGTGCAATAAAGATTCCAGAGAGACAAAGGAGTAAAGATCTCACATAGCAGAGGAGTCCTCTAGTTTGGAAAGCATAAGAACGTGTGCCTGGAGGTAGTTTCTAACACTCAAACTAAGAATGAACTAATAATCTGTGTTGCCCGGATTAAGAATCAGGAAAAAAGTGCTCCAGACAAAGAATAACATGAGCAGTGGCCCTGAAATTAGAGTAAGTACAACCCTGGGAAGGTTACGAAAGAAGAGCAGTGTGGCTGGAGGTGTGAGGAGGAGAGTGGAGAGGCTGAAGTAGGCAGAAGCAAATCTTGGAAGCAAATACACAGTGGGGCAAAAGCAGGCTTACAGTTGTTCACATGGAAAATAATACAATAATGAATAAATAATAACACAGGGATACACTGTTTTGCACACACACAACTGTAAACCTACTTTGCCCCACCCTGCATATGAATTTCAAACTTCATCCTAAACAAGAAAGGGAAATAACCAAAACAGGATAACATGATCAGACATGCAAATTTAAGAGATTCCCATAACTGAAAGGTGGGAAATGGGTGGGGTGGCATAAGACCAGAGATAGTGAGACTAATTAGGAAGCTACTGAAGAAATCTAGGCAAAAGATTGATAGAGGGCACACGGCAGAAAAAGAATTTAGGAGGACTCCAGTTGTGGCTCAAGTAATTGTGGAAATGGTAATACCATTTATTAAGCTAGGGAACAAGAGAGGCTTAAGTGTGGGCCAAAATTTAAAAAAAAAAAAAAAGTTCAGTTCTTGACACATTGAAAATACCTAAAATACAGAGACCCAAATGGGAATGATACAGGAGCAAGTGGATATATAGGGCTGTGCCCTAAGAAACTAAACTGGGTTTATCGGTAGATTTAGACAAAGTTAATTTAAACAGACAGAACTGAAGCCACAGAGTAAATAAGACTGCCCAATAAACTGTGTAAAATGAGAAAATAAAATATCAGAGTCCTAAGGAACTTCAACATTTGGAAGTGACCTGGAGAAGAAAGAGCTAGCAAATAAGGACTAGCAAGAAGGGGCAGTGGCTAGAGAAAGAGCAGTCCAGGGAAGTCTTGTCCCAGAATGGCGATGACGATGATGATGACCAGAATGATGATGATGTTGCTAGCTAACATTTACCATGAGTAAACTCCATGGAAAACACTATGCTAAGTAACACACATGTATTACCTCATCTAATGATTACAACAACCTATGTGGGTAGGAACAATACTATCTACAAGTGAAGAAATTGGGACACTGATAATTTAATTCATTTTTCTAAGATCACAAATCTAACAAAACAGTGTGAGAAACCAAGAGAAAAGACTATTTCTAGAAGTGAGTGGTCAATGTATCAAATTCCCTGAAGTCAGAAAGATAGGAGTCAAATTGAGTCCTTTAGGTTTAAATGTTACGGACACCACTAGTGGCTCCAATCAGAGCAGTTTCAGTGGAGTAGTGTGGATGGATGGTTCTTCTTGCCTTTAGACCCTGTGTCCAATCCATCAGCAATCCATCAGTTTTGCCACCAGCACCCTGATCCAAACTATATCAACTCTTACTGGAATCACTGAACTAGCCTGAAATGGTTTACCTGCTTCCATATTTGACCTCCTGAAATCCATTCTCTCCATACAGTAGCCAGTGTGCTTATTTTTAAATGCAAGTTAAATCTTGACACTGGCTGCCCAAATCCCCTAATGGCTTCCATCACTCAGAATAATATCTACACCCCTAAGACTGGTGTAAGAGCCCTACATGGTCTGGACCTCCTCTTTGCCCTCAAGCCAAACCATTTCCCCCCTGGCTCCTACCATAGAAAGGTTTTCTCACTCTCTACAGCAGGCTATCCGGGCTCCAAACTGAGAATGAAAGTCCCTAGTCTCTGGTTCATACTGCATGCCCAGGGTTAGATAAGTGAGTGCATGACATGTAACACAAGTTCAACACATATTTTTGGATGGATGAAAGACAGACAGCAAGGATATAAAAAATTGTAAAATAACTTGGTTACAGAGGACAGGAAATCAAATAGGATTTTTTGTTTGTTTATTAAGATGAGGGAAATTTGAGTATATTTCAATAAGGGATATTAGAAGATTTTCCAAGAGCTTGAGAAAACCTGAAGACATCATAAAAATCACAGAATGTAAGAGGAAAAATTAATCAATTAAGAAATCAATCAATTTAGGAAAAAATAAAGCTATACAAGGAATTTATGGTACAAAGGGGTTTTATGTCTCTATACCAAAGATTCTTGCTCTATAATCTGAGGAGTTGGGGAAAAATCAGTAGTTTCTAACCACTAGCAAGAACTTCTCTGAACTTTTTTCTCTCATGGTCCCTTTTGGTTATTTCACACTGAAAGGGAGTTCTGATTAATAATTACATATGTTTGCTTAATAAAATAATTATACTAAACAAATGCATATTAGTTGGGAAATCCAAGGCTCAAAAAAATTAAGTTTTTCAAAACAGGTGTCATTTTCTCAACATGAAGAAACTGTTCCAAATTAACACAGGATATTAATGGAGGCAATTCCAAATCATGGATCAAAAGTAAAAAACTGAAAAGTTTTTGGAAGATAATGAAGAAGGCATAGTTTTCTCTTCCAATTACAAATAAAAAGCAACAGTGAATCCCAGAGAACTGGGCAAGGGACCTGCACGAGGAAGTCATGGTCTAATCATGAAGCACATTAAGCTGTGAAGTGACATTAAGCAACTGATGTACAGGAGAACCAATCTGAACTTCACACTAGGGTCATTCTTTTTTAATGTGACAAAAACATTTAATATCTTCAAAAGTTAAATGGGAAAAGTATAATTAGAAGAAAAGATTGCATAGCAGTTAGAAGAGTATAATGATGAAGAGCATAGGGTCTGGAGCCAGGCCTCCTAGATTCAAATAATAGTCACACGAATTACTGAATGACTCTACCTCACGTCTAAACCTAGTATATGAGTCATCATGATACTATTGTACCTTCTTGATAACGTTGCCGTGAGCATTAAAAAATAAGTACTTAGACTGGTTCCTGGCTAATAGTAAGATCTGGATGTGAGTATTTGCTATTGTTATTACCACTATCATTATTATTATTTGATATATGAATGATGAAGCTGAAAAACAATGGGAGAAAACACAAAGGTATGACTCCATAGGAAAATACAACAACCCTAGTGGACAAATGTGCAAGGAAGAGAAATAAATTAAAAGCAGAAAAACACAGAGATAATTTTAAATGCTAATCTTTTAAGAATGAGTTACATACACCAGTACAGATACCATGAACACAATGCCAAGGGGGTACAAGCAAGCCATGGAAAATAGAGTTCCAAAACATGCAAAACCAAACATAAAATATGTGGAGATATATCAAGGACAAAACTATAACAAAAGCAAGAGTTTATTAGTTATCATTTGGGTGAAGTGATAATCACAAAACGCATAACTACGTTTCCTGCTGGCAAAGGTCACACAGGCCGCTTCAGTACCCCACTTCTACTGAGCAGGCGTGCCCAAATTTTTAAAATTTATTATTTATGCTGCATGTAGATAGTCTCTTTGTGTAAAATATGTTATAATAAAGGGGCAAAAACTTACTAATACATTTTAAAGGCAAAAGAAGATACTTAAAAAAGAGAGAAAATCCTCCTTTTTATTATCAAATTAGTAAAGATTTTTTCCTTTAAAACTCAGTGGAGAAAATCTTCTTTAATGATAAAACCACATTAACTAGTTTTAAAAGTTAAATATATTTCTAGGTTGGTCAAAGGCAAATTCTACTGGGAGTGTATCCTGATAAAAGAGGACTTACCCCATCTGAAATATATCATCAATCCTAAATAAATGATTCTTAGCCCTACAGTTAGAACAACTGATAATATCTGGTGCTTAATGTCGTTAATTCAGATGGGATATTTAATATGATGCTTCTAATAACACTGTAATCTATCTCTTAAAAAAATACTGAATCTTTAAACGGGTTATGTAGCTTTGCCTATGGATCGAATTTCCGGGCACACCGGCCTACAAAGTTCAAACATAAGATCTTCATCACAGAAGCACATTTAATATAATCTTGTATATTAATGATGAGAAGATACGATCTTGTGTAGTTTATTAATGATGTAGCCACTAGAAATCATGAAAGCGACCTGAAGACTTTCAGACAACCTGTAGATTACAGAATCTTAAAGTAAAAGCAATATCAGGTATTACCCAGTCCAATTCCTTCATTTTGCAGCTATGAAAACTGAGGCAAAAGGAGCTGAAATGCCTTAGGCAAGAACGAGACTAGGAAAACCCAGTCTTCCAACAATGTTCTTTTTATCACACTACACTGACACCCTTGCAACATGAACATATATACAAGAATGCCAATATTCTCATGAGTATGCAATTTTTCAAATAGCTCTGCACATAAGGAAACATCTTATGCCTTCAATTTATCCTCTCCCCAGCCCCCTACATGGTCTGACTAGAAGGCATATTCACACACCAAGAAATCAGGAACAAAAACTACAGTGCATGTACTTTTTCTTTTTTGTTCTCAATTGTTATGAGAACAGAACTCCAAGATTAGTTGTGTATCCCCCCAACCCACGGTCCTGACTAATCTCTTAGACTGTTTATAGAAATACATGGTCAACCCTTCCTTCCTTACACACTGCTAATCTAAAATAAAATAAGTATCCATCTGTAGTAGTCACTATAGATTGCTCCAAACCCCAACCATGCTGTCTGACAACCAAACACAATGTATAAACAAGAGAAATGAAAAAACAAACATAAAATTCAGGGCTCTCTGGTTTTTATAAGGTCTTTCCTGATATTTTTTAAACACTCTAACATGTAGCACAGGCTTATTTTCAAATTTGCGCTAAGTTTAACATATTTCCTAAAGGATTGGTTGGGGGGGTTTGTTTGTTTTGAGTTTTTCTGTTTGTGGGGGATTTTGCCTTTAAATAAAATATGGTTTCTTGAGTGGACTCAAGAATCCATAAAGAGTCACTGTATAACTTACAGTAATAAAAGGCAGTTTTGCCATGGCCCAAACGAGGATTCTGTAGATACGTGCTTATATGCAAATTGTCTACTACATTTCATCTTAAAAACAGCACGATAGCCCTAAGAGTGATGCTCATATACCTGAAAATATAATTTTGTCAAGTGTTCATATACTTACCCTGAGACAGTTTGGTAGACCAGTCTTAGCATAAAGTGCACTGCCTGGCACAAAACAAGCAATTTTTTAAAAGGATGTTGAGACAGAGTTTTCCTGTCACTCTAAAATTTCAGTTATAGCTCAAATTTTTAAACAAAAGCGAGACCACAATCAGCAGCTGGAAATTGAGAGCAGAACCTCCCTGAGGATCCACAAGGCAAGAAATCAAGTACTATTTGTAAACTCTATAAGTCACAATTTCACATATGCATACTTTCCAAACATATGAGAATGCTTTTTATATTTTAAAAAACACATTTCAAATGTGATAGTGGCTTTTTGCTATTATGTATTTTTCTCAGTTCACAGCTAACAAAGCACAAGTAGTATATGAGAGAAGCACAAGGAAACTAAGAGATAAAGAAGCTTCACAAAATACCATTTGATGGAGGCCTTACAAACTTCAATGGCTATGAGAGAAAATTATTCCAACCACCAGAAATAGTGTAAAGGAAAGGTACAGGTAGAAAATGCTGGACATGTGAGAGGAACAGGAAAATAAATAATGAAATCTTGATCCCTACACTACTACTATTTTGAATGCCTCTAATTATCACACATAGTTTTAACGCATTTATATTTTTCCTGAATTTACATTTTTAAAAGCCATTTTTTTCTTTTTTAATTGAATTTATTGGGGTGACATTGGTTAATAAAATTATATAGGTTTCAGGTGTACAATTCTATGTTACTTCATCTGAATATTGTATGGTGTGTTCACCAACCCATCAAGACTCTTTCCATCACATTTATCCCCCATGCCCTCTTCTATCTCCCCCTAGCCCTCTTTAATTGTTCAATTCCAGTTGACAAACAATATTATATTAGTTTCAGGTATACATTGCAGTGATTAGGAGTTATATACTTACTAAGTGATCATCCTGATATAGCTCATGCCCACCTGACACCATAGTTATTAGAATAATATGGACTATATTCCCTATGCTGTAATTACCATCCCTATTACTATTCTGTAACTATCAATTTGTACTTTTTAATCTATTAACCTTTTTCACACATCCTCTCCAAATCCCCCATCTGGCAACTATCCAAATGTTCTCTGAAAAAAAAAAATTCTATGTATCTATGAGTATCTGTTCTGCCTTTTCATTTATTTTGTTTTTTCGATTCAATTGCTGGTATATATGTATTTCTTGCCATTTTATTCTATTTTTAATTTTTTCTTTCTTCTTAAAGATAATCCTTTTTAACATTTCATGTAACACTGGTTTGGTGGTGATGAGCTCCTTTAGCTTTCTCTTTTTAATTTTTGTTAAATATGTTTATTGATGTTAGAGAGAGAGAAGGAGAGAAACATCAAAGTGAGAGAGAAATATTGATTGTCTGTCTCCTATACACATCCTGACCAGGGATCAAACTGACAACCTAGGTAAGTGCCTGACTGGGAATCGAACCCCTAACCTTGTGGTATACAGGACGACACTTCAACCAACTGAGCCACACAGGCCAGGGCTCCTTTAACTTTTTCTTATTTGGGAAGGTCTTTATATGTCCTCTGACTGTAAATGATAACTTTGTTGGGTAGAGTAACCTTGGTTGCAGGTCCTTATTTTTCATCACTTTGAATATTTCTTGCCAATCCCTTCTGGTCTGAAAAGTTTCTGTTGATAAATCAGCTGATGGTGTTATGGGAGCTCTTCTGTAGATAACTGATTTTCCCTTGCTGCTTTTAAGATTCTCTCTTTGTCTTTAACATTTTAATTATGATGTGTCTTGATGTGGGCCTCTTTGAGTTCATCTTGTTTGGAACCCTCTGTACTTCATGGACTTGTCTATTTTCTTCAGCACGTTAGGGAAGTTTTCTGTCATTATTTTTCAAACAGGTTTTCAATGTCTTGTTCTCTCTCTTCTTCTGGTACCCCCATGGTGTCAATGTTGGTACACTTGAAGTTGTCCCAGAGGCTCCTTACACTATCTTCTTTTTTTTTTTTTCATTTTGCTGTTCTGATTAGGTACTTTTTTGCTTCCTTATATTCTAAATTGCTGGTTTGATTCTCAGCTTCATCTATTCCACTGTTGACTCCCTGTAAATTAGTCTTCATTTCAGTTAGTATATCCTCCATTTCTGACTGGTTCTTTTTCATGGTTTCCATGTTCTTTTTTATGTTATTAAAGTTCTCACTGAGTTCATTGGGCATCCTTATAACTAGTGTTTTGAACTCAATCTAATAGATTTCTTGTCTCCATTTTGTTTAGTTCTTTTTCTGGAGTTTTGTTCTGTTCTTTCATTTGGGACATGTTCTTTGTATCCTCATTTTGGCAGCCTCCCTGTATTGGTCTCTATGTATGGTACAGCTGGTACATCTCCTGGGTACCAGGAGATGACAGAATGGCCTAATATAGTAAGTATTCTGTTGGGCCCAGGGCACACACTCCCTGTTCACCCAAGCTGATGCTCCAGGTGTGCCACCCCCTCTCCAATGTGGAATGTGTACACCCTCCTGTTGTAGTTGAGCCTTCACTGCTATTGGCACATCAGTGGGAGGAGTTTTCCCCCAGGCTAATCAGCTATAAGGACTGGCTTCAACCACCATGGAGGATCACCTGTGCAGAGGCACACCCCACAGAGCAAGATTTACTTTGGCAAGACTCTGGTACCTGCTGAGTCAGCCTCTTGACAGTGAAGGTGATTGGGTGGTGCTTCAATGTAGTCTTAGCTGTCCACTAGGTGCAATGGCTCTGGGGCCTCCCAGAAGATGCAGGCCAAGGTCAGCTGCCAACTGTGTTGTGCCTGAGGCCACCTGGCATGAGCCACAAAGTGCTCTGCAGATAGCTGCTACTTGTGCCAGGCTTGGAGGTGCCCAGGAGAGGCCAAGTTGTGAAACTAGGCCAGCTGCACAAGTGCCAAGCCTAAGGCCACTTAGTGAGAGGTATGGGGCAGACAGAGGCTAGATGTTTCTTGTTTGAGAGATTTTAGGACAGTCTGAAGCATGAGCCAGTCATTTGGTAAAGCCATTGGAAACAGCTTGGATGGACCTTCAAGTTGGTGCGGGGGGGGGGGGGGGGGGGTCTCAGGAAATCACTAGGGCAAGGCAAACAGTGATAGCCAGGTTGATGGAGACTCAGTATGGTGCCCATGGCTCTGTGGGGGGAGAGGGTTCAACAAAGGAGCAATGGCCTCTGTCAGCTGTCTGGAAGAAAGCTGTACCCACATCCCTTACCCTGATGACAGACACTTCAGTTCCTCCCTGTAAGCTCCTGATGCCTTTCAAGCTGCTGCCCCAGTGCTGGAGCTCAAAGAAAAAAAGTTCAAATATGTGCACAGGTCCTGTAAGAGGAACACCTGGAACTCTGGAAGCCCCCCCTCTCTCTCAGGAACAATCCCCACTGGTTTTTACAGCTAGAGGTTATGTGGACTTCTCTTTCTGGCACTGGAATCCTGGGCTGTGGGACCTGGTGTGAGATCAGTACCCGTGGCTCCTCGGGGGGAACCCCCACAGCCAAGATATCCCCCCAATTTTTATCCACCACATGTGGATACAGGACCAGCCTGTTCCCATCTCCGTCCCTCCTACCAGTCTCAATGTGGCTTCTTTTTTAATTCCCTAGTTTTAGGACTTCCATTCTCCCAGATTTCAGGTGATTTGGAATGATGACTATTCTGTAGTTTACTGGCAATTCTGATGTGGTTGTGGGAGGAGGTGAGTACCATGTTTACCTATGCCACCATCTTGACCAGATCTGATGAATTTTACTTTTAAGAGTTTTTTGAGCTTAAGACTTAAAATCAGTGAATTCCTGAAAATATGCAGATGATTATCTGCAGGATGAATTACTTGTTATTAAACAGGATTTTCAAAACTCACTTGGATCTCAAGCTCCATTCCCCACAGGCTCTCTCTTCAGCTCTGGTGTAGCAGTATGAATGAACTGATCTAACATCCCAGGATCCCACCAAAATGCCACTCTTTTATACACACATGCCAATCAAGAGAAAAAATACAGTTTAAGGACTAATAACTCCATAATAAAAGAGGTAATAATATAAAATCGAACTATGTAAATGGCTGCACTACATTCTATAAAGAACACTAGAATCAGAAGACTTTAGGAAAAATCTGGATCAGCCATTTGACCCAAACCGTGTCTACCAGATTCTTTCTCTCAGTTTAGGATCGAGGCTAAATGATTAAGCCTCTCTGTAAATATTTAGGAGCCTCTGAGAAGCCACATTCTGCCATGAATAAAAGAAACAGAAACAAAATGGTCAGCAGAGAACAATGAAGCAAAGAAAGGCAAAGACTGGAGACTGGGGAAGGTGCGGGTTTTCCAGTCCCTGGTCCCTAATAAGATCTGTCTGCATTTGGATTCCATCAAATTCCTTTCTTTTTCCTAAAACTAGTTCAAGTTCATTTCTGTTACTTGCAGTAGAAGCTCAAATGAGGGAATAACCAAAATCTTCTACAAAATCAATTGGTTAATTCATTAGTGGTCTACCCCTCCTATACCGTCATACCTCAGTACTCGTCAGCTTCAGAACTCACCAAACCCTATACTCCTCGCATTTTAATGGGAAATAACATGTCTCAGCACTTGGCACTTGATCCGGACCCGTCACACTTGCTAGAACTTGTGAGTCATAACGCTGTTCCGCAAGAGAAAATGTTTCATCATTTGGTATTCATCGGTTTTGTTACTCATTACGAGTTCTGGAACGAATTGACGAGTACCGAGGTACCACTGTTCTTTCCCTTTTCTTTATTTGTATATCTTTAAAAGCCCTAAATATAACCTTGGTATGCTGTAGAGACAAATATGTGAACAGAGATCCAAGATTTTGCTAAGCATTTAAAAAAAAAAAAAAAAAAAAAACCTATCATGCCCAGGAAGGAGAAAATATGGGAATATTCGAGGAAAATCCTTGAGATGTCTGGTTAACAATCAGAGATGCTAACAACTGGCAAATTAAATAAATAGTTATGATTACCTTCCCAATGAAAGCCAATTTAATTCTGAATAAACAGATGGGTAGATCCAATTCAGCGAAAACCCATATAGGGCACTTTGTCTGGAATGCCCACAAATGAGTAGCCACAGTCCTCCCAACCACAAAAAGGTTTGTATTCTCTTCAGTGGCATCCCTAAACCAGACCAAAATTCCAAAACTGAATACCAAACCATTTTAGGGCCTGGACTGAACTATCCCCAAAGAGCAGTGAGGCATTTACGCTATGACCTAACCAGCACTTTCTGGTATCAGGGAAGGAGAAGACATTTACAGAAGCCTAATCTGATGGAACTCTGTCGAGGTGAGTACATGTGCCAGAGATCAAGACATTCCTGAGGCAGATGCAGGCTCCCTAATGCTGGGTCCACACCCACCAGATCTGACTACAAGTAGACTAGTTTAACATGTATAACAAGTCAAAGGTGACAATCAGAAGTCTGAATCAATGTGGTGGGTGGCTCTGCAGGATTGTATAAACAAAAACAATCCTGTAGGATCCTGGAGTTAGAAGGGACTTGGGAACTCTGTCCAACTTCATCATTTTACAGAAAAGAAAGTTAAACATCAGAACCCAATTTATCGATCAAATCCCTAACTATAATGAGTAACACAGGTGAGATAAAATCAAAAAGACTGTGATCAAATTAGGATAGAAACAAAAAGCATCTGGTTCTTTTTTAACTTATTTCCTAAAATTGCTCTTTAATAACTGAAACTATTTTTAACTCATAAAAGGATAAATATATTAGGAAAAATCTATAAAAACTACTGTTGGGATTTTTTTGATATTGTGTTACTTGATTTTAACAAAACAGTAAAGATTTCTAACCTGATGGGTTAACATTTTAGTTAAGATATTAGAACAAACACTTTTAAAAGCCAAAAAAGAAAAGGCCCTTGCTGGATGGTTCAGTTCGTTGGAGCTTCATCCCATATACCAAAATGTTAGGGGTTCGATCCCCAGTCCTGGCGTGTATGGGAGGCAGCTGATCGATGTTTCTCTTTCTCATCAATGTTCCTCTCTCTCTCTCCCCCCACCCCTTCCTCTTTTTCTCTAAAATCAATAAACATATCCTCAGGTGAGGCTTAAAAAAATTTAAGCCAAAAAAATGGGTGTTGATTCAAAACCCAAATGATGTTATGTTTAGGATGATGTGTGCTTGCAAGCCCAGCAGACGGGCAGTTTAGGCTCTGTGACAGAATTCTAAATGGCTGAGACATACTCATTTTGATATAAAAAAAAAAATCCAGACTATCACATAAGGCCCTAATAAAAGTCATCAGAAATTAGACTTATATGTCAGCTGGGACCAAAATTAAAAGAATAAATGTTTAAACGATCTAAATATAAACTTGGTGTTCAAAATTGCTGACAAGGAGCCACAGTATAGTGGGTTTTGGTCTTCAAGGGCTGCTTGGCATTAGGTAAGTCAGCACATCGCTAAAGGAAAAAAAAACACATAAATCTATTCCTTGTACAATCCACTGTTTATGGTGCAGCACAGTATTTCTTAGAAGAAATGATAAAATGTGAAGTTAGAACTTGTTGTGTTTCCCAAGAAGTGCTATTAAAGTTACTCCTAAAGTAAGAATCATAAAAAGCAGATCTTTTGGGAAAACAATATTAACCAGAAACAAATACAAAATTGACATCATTACTTAAATTAATGTTTATAAACTACACATTTAATAAAAGTTAAATATTTTTTAAACCTATTAATCTGAATTGACAATGTTAGGTTACATAAATCCTAGAGACTTTCTATAGAAAAAACTAACTTTTAAAATCTATTTTGCCAACAATGCTGCAAATGGAAGTATTATGAAGAGATAGCCAGAGAGTGCTGAATATAATCTAAGCTTAAGAGACTCAACTTTCAACTAATTTATGAGTTCTATTTGTTAGCCATATCTTATCTTCAACAGTTTAATGTATTGGTAGCAAAAACAAAAGCAAAATTTCCTAAGAAATCTCAATTCTAAGGAATTATCATTTCTGTATGATAATGACCACATACCAGATAAAATTAAGAACTGAGAAGATTTAATGACTAGTTAGATACTTAACACAAATATAAAAGTTCATGCAATTTCATATTTACCTTAAATTCTAAATATTTGTACTTTCAAATAATAAATTTTTATAATACTCATATACTTAAAACTTCCTTACTGATATTTTCCACATGATTTAAAGAAAACTATCCTTAAAAATCAATCCAAGAATTCAAAGTTGTCCCACTTGATAGCCTACAGTCTGAAACCAAATAATGTAATGCCACCTTTCGTTCATATAGTTTGCGTTGAAATAGTGAAGCGTAAAACTTAAAAACAGATTTGGATGCTTTTTCTCCGCTTAAAAACAAAACAAAACTAGTACCTGGCAAACTCCGGGTTTTGTTCGGTCCTGGCCTATTAAATACCAGCCGGCCCTAAGCCAGCGGCGCGGCAGAGGCGGCGCGCCGGCGGTGGGTGCGCCGTTGGGTGCGCACCTCCTCGGCTCCGGCCCCTGGGTCCCGTGTCCCCCGCGCCGCCTGCGCCCCACGGCCCTCCCGGACGCGCGGCGGGAGGGGCGGGCCTGGCTGGCACGTTCCCACGCGCCCGGGCCCGTTATCTGAGCGGCCACCTCAGCGGAGCTGACCTGCGCGGAGCAGGAGGCTCCAGGGGCCCCGCCGCGAGCCCCAGCGCCCTCCCGAGCCGCAGGGGGCGTCCCCTCCCCTGCCTCCGGCAGGATGCCCCGCCAGGCCCCTCTCTCGGGGCCCCGCGCCGGGTGAGAGCCTCTGCGGGCTCAGGTTCGCTCCGGGGACGGGATAAGGTGTCAGCCAGGCGGCCAGGCGCCTCCCGTCGGCGGGGGCGAAGCCAGCCCTGACCTCGTTCCAGCCGCCCCTCGCCGCCTGCGCGGGGCGCTCCTCTCCCTCGCCTCTCCTCGTCCCGGGGTAGGGGTGTCCCCGCAGGAGGCTAAGGGGGCGCCGCCGGCGCTCGCCGGGGAGCCGGGGCGCGGTCCCACCTCAACTTGGCAGGGTCGGGTGGGAGGGGTGAGGGGTGGCAGAGAGGGAGCCCAAACTTACCCGACTGCGCGGCTCCTCGCGCCTCGGCCGCGGCCAGGCAAACGCAGAGACAGAGCGAGAGGGGGCGCGGGAGGGTCCGCCGCGGGCTCATGGAAGGACCAGGGAGCCGCCGCCGCCGCCGCCTCTGTCCGAGCCTCCCTTCCTCCCGCCCCGGCTCCGGGCGACGGACGGGGCGGCGGGAGGCATGACGGGAAATTCCTGGGCACGGGCAGCCGAGTCCAAATATGAGCAAAGGAGAGGAGCGAGGGAGGACGGCGGAGCGCGCCCGGCGCGGACGGGGCCCGCTGCCCGGCCTCGGCGGCCGCCAGCTCTCTCCTCCTCCTCCGTAGCCGCCCCAAGGCCGCCGGCCGTGGGGTGCGACCGGGAAAGGGAAGCCCTGAGCCAGGGACCTGCCTTTCCAACGGCGGGGGCCCAAGAGCGGAGCCGAGCATCCCACCCACGGGTCCCACCTGAGACCCCTGAAGGGTTAGGAAAGAGAGAAGCCACGATCAGGAGGCCGGACAGCGAGCCAGGGACCCGTGGGAAGACGTTTGAGGGGTTTGAGGAGACTCTCGTGCTTCCCCTAATCAGTTGTGAGCTTTGGTAGTGAGGGGATAAGAAGATCTGGGAAATACTTCTAAGTGCAGGCTGGTGAGACTGGAGCCCCGCTTCCAGTTATGCACACACTCAGGCAAGCCATCCTGTACTCAACCAGCAGATGTTACAGTACATAAAACCACGCCCCTGCATTCCAGGGGACTCTCTACACCAGGTGTGAGGGGTGTGTGTTTTCTTAGCCAAGATTACAAAGGGGCTCTTCCCAAATTTATATTTGAACACCACATACGGAGTCAAGGTGGGCCGAGTGACAGTAGTTTTTCACACTACCTAAATGATGCTGTGTAGACCTGTCATTCTTTCTGCCTCCAACTTCTTTTCATCCTCCTTATACTAGTTCTGTATTTATTGTAGCTTGTCTTAAGGGCAATGTTGAAATTTAGTCAGAAGGTACTACCACTGATGACCAAATGTCAATCCCGGATGTGTGATTACAAGCCTAAGTCAGTAGTTCCCCCACTTGCCTTTGACACTCACTGATAATTCCTCCATGATTCAAGTCCAAATGACCCTTAGCTTTTCAAGACAACGCAATTATGTCTTAATTATTGTAATTTATTTATTTTTACTCACACTAATGGGACAGGCCTTGGGGATATAGCATGTTATGTAATTACTTGTAAACATTTTAAGATGCTTACAGAAATGATTTATTAATGTACAATACTTAAAGGGGTAAATGTCAAACATATTTAGAGTGTGGATTATTCTAACATGAACTAAAGTATGGTAATTTGTATATCACACTGTTTGAAAATGCCATATGTATTTGAAAATCAGAAACTTTATTTCAAAACACATTCAATTTTGGCAAAGTATTAAGGCCCATATGCCAAAAACCAGTCTATTTGCTAGTGGCTCCCTGTAAATCATCTGATACTGAGAAATGCCACATCCCTGGCAAAGGGACAGAGTCCACACTTTATGTACTAACAGTAATTGTGGGTCTAAGGAGAGATGACCCAAGTAAACTAACAGTAAATAAACTGATAGGGTAAATAAGAGATTTAAAAGACACACAGCATTATTATTCAATTTAGGTACCTAGAAGCTGGATAGTGGGAAGGGAATACTCAGGAAACTCTTGACCATTACCTCCTTTTCTTCTTTTTTGTGTATTTAAACATTGCTTATATAAGCACCTGTTTTTTCTTTCCTCACAATACCTGGCATAGTTCTTTGCCCATAGTCTAAACATTTATTTAAGAACTAACGTAAAAATGAGCACAGTCATTTGCAGATTGACATATAGGAACTCCCTAAGTGTAGAGAAAAGCTTATTTCAAAGGACTGTAACAATTATGACTATACTTAAAATACTTCAGTTGACTTTAGGTACGCAAGTGTAAAATTATAAAGAACGCAATATCATCACCACCTAATTCATGTTAATACAATTGGAGAGTTCATTTACTGGATCAGCTCTGCTAACGTGACAGTCAGCAATACCAGCAGCTGTTCTAAAGGCTTAAATAAGTATGTTAAAGAGAGGAGAAAAGTAAACTAATGTTACTGGGTGCATAATAAGTGCCAGGTCCTGTGCTAGGTGGTTTACACATGACATCTTATTTAATCTTTACAGATATCTGTCAGCTCATTTTTTTTAAATCCCTGTTTTACTAGTAAGGAGACCAAGGAGTAGATAAGTACATTAGGCTATCAGGAAGGGGTGAAGTAGTGTTGGAATTCAAACCTCATTCCAAAGTCCATACTAAGTTTTATTCTTTTACCATACTAATCTGTCCCATTTTCTCCACAATTAAAATAAAAGTGGCATTCAAAAGCTGTGTTCATTGGGCTCTTGTGGTTTTAAGTAGCCCGTGTGCACTCGGGTTACCTCCAGCAGTGAGGTAAAGAATACATGTGGAAATAAGAGCAGAGGCCTAACCAGCTTGTCCAGTCGTCTTCCGTGGGCCTGGGCGGCCGGGGCCTGAGCCTTTGATAGGTACCAGGAACAGGAAAAAGTTCTACCTACCCTCTGACCACATTCCTGTGAGTTTTTTAATTTACTGCTGTGTAAATCATATATTTCACAATGTTTTCTCTCATGCCTTTTTTTATTATAATCTTAAAAACAATCACATTAACACATTACCTTTGACTTTGTTTGTTTTTAAGACAAAGGACCCAGCGGATGTAACTTCTTTCCCCATTTTCCATCTACCATCCCTCCCCCATCCTAGTGGTGTGCCAGTAAATGTTAATTACATTTGGAGGAGGGAGACCTGAATCGTAACAAAAACTGATGTATGTGGTGTCAACACTCCCACCAACCTGAGTCTCTTGAGAGGTACACACAACCAGCTTTTGGGCCTCTGGGACGCGGCCCCAGCACACTGCTGCCACAGCTTCTCACGAAATGTCTCTGAACACAGCCGTAATTCAGGTTGCACAACCACAGCTTTTCCCAGTTCTGCTTCCACCACCAGCTGCCATTTCTCTCTCTGTAGCCCCAGGGGGAATATTTGATTCTATCACTACTGTCCCTTAGAAAGTTCTTGCGTGAGACTATCTCATAAGCCACTGAGCCTATAGATTGGCTACCTCCAAGCCAGGAGTCCTCTCCAACTTCTTCAGCTCATGCTACACAATGTGGTCACCTATGCTAAAACACACAAAAACAACAACAACAAAAAAACTGTGGCTCTACCCTTTTAGGGGCAGCCTTTTTCAAATGGGATCTGTAAGCACAACAGGCGTGCAAGCTGTAAACACTCTGACATACTATTCTCAGCTCTTTAGTAACATCCCCTCAGCTGCTACGCAAAGCTCTGGGACGGTCCCCACTCCACAACCCCCAAGGAATATCTTGGTTGAATGCCAACAACTGCAAACAGAAGCATGGACACATTAGGACTAGATACTATTTAAAAGTCCAATCATAGTGAGAAGCTCCCAAGTTAGTTCTTAAACTCAATGACTATTTATCAAATGCCATGTCCTAAACCAATAATGATCAATTGGAGAGTAAAAAAATTATCTTTTAGGAAGATGTAACAGGTTCTCCAGAAGAAAGTTTTTCAATCCAAACTCCCCAAATCCTGTTTCCTTATCCTAGGAAGTAGAATGCTGTCGCTCTCGCCCCCTGCTGAGAATACTGGTCTGAACTGAAGGAAGTGTGTCCCGCGCCTCAATGTGCTGGGGTGGGAATAGAGTTGAGGAGAGCTATCTTCTCAGCCTTCCGAGGGACACCAAGTCAATGCTGACTGGTTAAGTGAGACGCCTGACAATTGCTCCCAGATTCTGATCCATGACACCCTTTAAATCCTCAGGTACCAAATGCACTAAAGTGACAAGGACTGCACCATTATATCAGCTGGGACCCCTACTGAAAGAAGATTGAATTAAAGTGAGCATTTTTGTTCTGTTCATGGTAAAATGGTTTGCCTGCATCTCAAATGACATTTTGTAAAAAAAAAAAAAAATTTACACAGTTGAAGCCATTCCTCTTGTTGATTAATTATGGAAAGATCTGAAGTATGTATTCCCATGACTGCTGTGCTGCCTGATCCTGCCAGCTTGGCCTCTAGATATGCTACAACAAGTGATAAATATTTAACAAGGTTCTCAATATTATAGAGAATTAAATAATCCTCTCTAGACTAGCAAAGCTGTTTAGCTTTTGGCAAGATTGTATCACATAAATTGGTATATGCAAAAATCAACTACATAACACAAAGTAAGACTAGAAAGAGGGGCAAAAATGAACTTTCTAAGTCATACCAGAAGACTCTGATGGGAGACTTGATTCCATTCTTTCCCTCAGTCTGTTCCTCAGTGCTTTCATAAGACTCTCTCACCCCATAGTGTGTGTGTGTGTCCAGTGTTTAAAGGTGTGTATTTTTCACACAACTTGTCCATAACTGCATATCAGCTCCATCATGTGTTATTTATCCAAAGTGGTTACAATCTGATCCAGTAGTACAGAAACCCTGGCCCGGCTGGGCTTGCTGGGAAATAGTATGTTGCTCTCCCAAATGGTGCCTGCTTACACGATTCTCCTCAGTACCTTAAGAGCCAGATCTCAAAGTAAGATACAGCTCCACTCAGTGGTCAGCGACTTGGGCTTTGATGTCAGACAGATCTAGGTTCCAGCACAGCCTCTACCATTAAAGCTTATGGGACAATGGATAAGTTACTTAACTACTCTAAGTCTTGCTATTCTTTCTTCTCTGTAAAATGGAAAAATAAAGGTACCTACCACCCGGAGCCTTAGTACTATGCTAGCAAATGGTAAATGTCAATATAGTACTAAATTAACTTTTATCATTGCTTACCAATTTCCAGTCTCCACAAAGTCACTATTTGCCTTTAAGTCTTATCTGATACGATTTCCTTCATCTGAAATGACTCAGAGTTTCTTCTCACAGCTCTGCGTCCTGCATTTGTATTCATCATTACCTCGTACAGAAGTCTGTTCAGAATTAGTAACCCTTTCAACACATTTTCTTCAAATTTACTTTTTATATTTATACCCAAAGTTACTAATAGTAACTATGTTTTCAAATACGTATTTATGTCTGAACATCCTCAAAATAATCACATTAGGAGGACATACAATATATGAATGACTGTTCAAACCACTTGTGAAAACCACTTTAAAGTTGCTATCAAAATATATAATGCAATTTAAAAAATATCTTCAACACAGGAAAATCATTTTTGCATTCATTCATTTAACAAATATTTACTGAATATTTGCTATGTGCTGGATAGACAAGAAATAAACCAGTAAAATATTTAGTATGTTAGAGTAATAATTGCTAATAAAAAAGTAAATAAGGCAGATGTGGTTGCTAAAAGCATTGGGGCAGTAACGTTGAAGGCAGGAAAGAAAGGCGGCAGCCATGCTGGTGTCTGAGAGAGGAGGAGCAGTGAGAGGAAAGGCCACACCCACGGCAGAAGCAGGTCTGCCTAGTAGGACCGTCCCAGAGGCCAGGATAGGAGAAAAGGGTGAAAGGAGACGGTGAGAGGAGCATTAGATGTGACCCAAGAAACAATCATATAGGGTCTTACAGGCCATGATAAAGACTCTTCGTTTTATCATGAGTGAGATGGGAAACTATTACAGAGTTTTAAGCAGAAGAGTGACGTGATCTGACTTGAATTTTAACAGAATGACTTTGGTTGTTCTGTGGAGCAGTGCAGAGACAGAAGGGGTGACCAGTTCGGAGGTTCCTGAAGTAATCCAGGCGAGAGACAATGGAGATCTCGAGCAGAAAGGCAGCAGTGAGGTGGGGCAAGTGCTCCAGCTGGAAGGAGGAGCCGCAATATTTGTTGACAGATTAAATGTAGGGTGTGAAAGAAAGTTAAGGATGTCTATATGCTTTTTATTTTTTCCCCCCTTTTGCCTGTGCATTACAGAATTGCCATTTCCTGATAGGGACGACAGCAGTAGGTGGTGGGGTAGAAACATTAGCAGCTCAGTTTTGGACATGTTAAGTTTGAAATGGCTTGAGAATAAAAAACATGCATTGGAGAACCCACAGTGAGTTCCCCATCACTCCCCACCTACACTCATGTGCACGTGAATGTGTGAGACCGGGCAGGGCCTTGCGGCCTGACTTGACTGGACAGTGTATGGTATGTACAGGAAGGAGGAAAGGCTCAGTGAGATCCCTTTCAGTGGAGGAGTGGTAGCTGAAAGATTCAAGAAGGAAATCCATTTGAGGTGGTAACACAGACCTGAAGGCAGGGCAGGCAGGAGCTTCAAGAAAGTGACTTTCTCCATCTAAAAGCTTAAGAACCTTTAAGGTCATATCATCTGTTGTGTGATACAAGTGAAAACCCAAAATAGAGTGCAGAACTTGAATCCTTCTCTCTCCTACTTTTAATTCTGTTCTGCAAATGCTTTCCCCAGGTGCTGCTATCCTATTTTGTGAAGGCTGAAAGATCAAGACAGCAAGGAGAGAGGGGTCTGGATTCAACCCACTCTTCTTGCAGACACAGGAGCAGACTAGGATTCACAACTGATGATCAACAGTACCCAAGAACAGCACACAGTGAATCAGAGCCACAAAAGGCCCTCAACCCACACCCCTGGGGAGCATTTTGGAGAAGACAACTGGAGTAGAAAGTAAGACCAACTTCATGATTGGTCTGTGGCTTAGTGACAGCTTCCCCTGGGACAAAGTGAGTATTGCAGATTTTTGAGAAGCAGAGATATGTAGCAAGACTTGGCAGGACTTGGATACCGACTGAATTCTCAACAGTAATAGAGAACTTTGAAAAGGAGGCTAGAGTCTCCTTTTACAACTCCTTGTAGTGAAATGAGTGCGTAATGCTTAATAAATGCTGTTGACTGACACTTTAATCTGGGGTGGGCAGGGTAGGAACAGTGGGGAGGGTAAGAGAGTGGGGCTAAAGGAGAAGGAGAGAGACGGCTAAGAAAGAATTTACATGTTTCAACTCTCATAGAAAACCAAATAGACCAAATAAAGCTATGTGCATTAAATGAAATAAAAATCGAAGTTTCTTCTAAAAACTGTTATATTCTGCTCCCAGTGATAACAGACAGTAACAACTAAAGCTACAAGTAAAAGTGGCTCGTATTAATGAAAATATGCAACTATATCACAACTGAAGCCTGAAAACTCAGACATTTAGTAGACAGAAATCCCAAAGAGACATTTACTATAGTGTCTGAAGTAAATGCAAAGCATTAAAACAATAAAAAGATTTTCCAAATGAATCAAATGATGCTCAGCTAACTTCATGTTATTTCACATCAATAAGGAAAAATACACTGGAAAATCTACACAGTAAGTAAACATGAATGAAATAGCTTTTGTACTATTTCCAACTTTGCCTCAAAAATGCCTTTGGTCTGACGGCAGAACATATTATTTCCTGTTCTTGTACTTTGTGGGAAGTAGCACACCCATTCCAATCGTTGTCACTTTTTTCCTTCATCCACATTCATGGGAGGAATTATTTTGGTGCTGCCCTGATAATTCTTCCTAGGTTGATATCTCAGCTCCTACAGCCATCTGGCAATGGGTCCCAAAATTAAGCATCAGAACTACTCGGAGAGCTTGTTCCAGTGATTCAGAAGGTCTGGTGAAGGACTCAGAAAACTGCATTTCTAAAAAGTGCCTCAGATGATTGACGCTAAGATTGGTGGTCCACAGATCATTCTTTGAATAATTTTTATGTCTGCTTTCCAGTTGAGTGAGGTAAGTTTTGACCTTTCTTTTCTATAATGCCCATAACAGGGGCGAAAAGGATTATGGTAAAATACATGGTATATATGACACAGCTTTCATGACCTGTACAAAAGAAAAAGCTTTCTCATAATCCAAATAATCATTAGTCAACTGAAGTAACTAGAATTTTCAGTTTTACCTTGTAATAAGTGAGGTTCCTTATAAAATGAAGCACTGCAAGGCTCTAAGTTGCTTCCTGAGACATCAATGATTAAATTAAGTTCCCCCATAGTTTTAGTGCTGTGAATATTTTACTACATTCATTGAAAACTAGTTATTTTTGAGTCAGATTACAACATTTAGGAAACTGGAATATTAAAGTAATTAAGATATTATCTTTAAAAGTTACTCCAAATAGAGCCCTAGCTGGTGTAGCTCAGTGGATTGAGCGCAGGCTTCAAACCAAAGCATCGCAGGTTCGATTCCCAGTCAGGGTACATGCCCGGGTTGCAGGCCCCAGCCCCCAGGAACCGCACACTGATGTTTCCCTCTCTCTCTCTTTCTCCCTCCCTTCCCTCTCTAAAAATAAATAAAATAAAAAAAGTTACTCCAGATAAACAGAAATTTTCTGTACTGATCTAATACTAGAATATGAGATACTTTGATAGTACATATATTTTTTCTAAACACAAAGAAAACAGGATACTTCTGTAAGCATTTCAATTAAATGGGACAATATTTATTCCAACAATCTCCATATACGATAAGGTTCTGTTTCATAAGGAGTTAGTGTTTTAAGTATATTCAGCTGTCCTTGGGTTAAACCAAATGCAACTTTGGTTTCTTCATATTACTAAAGTGTTGTGGAAAATGAAAACAGTAACTTTATTGAATTAAGGTGCTTTATTTAATATGATACATTATAATTTTTTAAATGTGGTTCTATTTAAGCGACTTATTGAAATGTGAGACAATGGATAATTCATGATGGTGAATAGCAGAAGGAGGGGCCAATCGACAGGCTCGCAGGCTAGCCCTCTGAATGTGAGAACAGCACTCAACGACCCATGTCTGCTCCCGGAAAGTCTCTCTCGCCCGCTGTCTACTTCCCATCTCATCCCTATCGCTGCCGTGATCTTCCAGGCTGCACTCCACACAACGGAGCCTCACTGTCACCTGGAATGTATCACATAAAATTAACTTCTAAGACTCCTGCAGTTAAAAGATTATACCAGCTTATATGTTTACAGAAACATTAAGGAACATTTTAATCACACAGGAATGATCACAGACAATCATTTTCAAGATCTGATGTCTCCCACTGGTGAAGCGTAACTGGTTCATTCCAACCAGCAGACACCACTCTCACGGACCCAGTCGCCGCTGGGGTCTGCCTCTCCGTCTTTCACACCAAGAAGCAGAAATTTCCACTTTTTTAAGTAGAAGCGCTGAGCGTAAAAAAGGGAGAATTTTTGGATACAATTGTTGAGAAAAACTAACAATAAAACGAATAGTTTAAGAGAGAAGAGATACTAATAAGGTACAGTGTTTCGAAGTTAAATGAAAAGGGAGAATACATTAGCTTCAAAAGAACCCAGAGTTAATGGTGAAGAATAACAAACCAATTTTAGAAATAAGGGAAGATGTCAAAACTTCTGGGTGTTCAGAACTGCACCCAATAGGGAAACACCAGAGAATTCACCATTAATATCATGTTTGCTTTAGATCTTTGGAAAATATCTTTGATCAAATTTAGAAAGTTCCCTTCTACTCCTAATTTGCTAAGAATTGCTTTTTTATAAAAGGATTTATGTGTGTTGAATTTTGTCAGATGGTTTTACTGCATCTATTTGAGATGATCTATTTATTTGTTAATATGACAGATTATATTGTTTGTCCACGTCAAACCAATCCTGCTTTCCTGAAATAAATCCAACTTGGTCATGACGTATCATTCCCACTTATATGTTATAGGATTTGGCTTGCTGCCCATTTTCGTTTGGGATTTTTGCATCTTTGTTCAGTGAGATTAGCCTATAACAGTTCCCTTTCTGTTTGCTTTCTGCATCAAGGTTATACTAACCAGGAGTTGCACCCTTTTTCTATTTGGTGGAATAGGAACTATGTCATAAAAAAAAGGAAGTATTGAAGAGATTATAACTTCTCAAAGGTCTCACTTATATGTGAGTATCAGTAAGGGTGACTAAAATAAAAGTAGCAAAGAGATGTAAATGAATCACATTATCATGTAGTTTGGTCTCAGACCCTGATTTAGAAATGATAACAGAAGTATTATATGACACGCATTTTACATTATTTTATTTAGTTCTCTCAATTGCACCATTATCACTGTTTTAAAAATGAGGAAACTGAGTCTTAAGACTACCATATTTTACCGTGTACAATGTGCACTTTTTGCCCAAATTTCTGAGGGAAAAATAAGGATGTGCATTATACATGGGTATAATGATTACATACCATGGGTATAATAATCCCGTGTATAATATGCAGAAAAGTGTGGGGTGCAAACTATACGTGGCAAAATATGGCGCTTAAACCAACCTAAGGTCACGCCAGTGCACATCAGACACTGTGCTCTTAACCACTGGTCCTTTTTCTCCCTCCTGCCTCAGTGCAGGCATTCAGTGTTTTTTGGAAGACCTTTCATATACCCACTAACAGGAAGCCACAGGTCTGCAACCAAAATAATCACTGGTGGTTCCCAAAGTGCTGAAATTATAAATTCCAAAATGTCTGAGCTTCATTACTAAGGATTGGAGTGACTCAAAATAAACTAGCAGAGTATAATCACCAAATTAAGAAAAGAGTAGTAAAGACAATAATGGGAATCCTAATGAAGTTTAACATTTAAATATATGTAATAAATGGGCACAGAGAGCCCTGGCTGGTGTGGCTCAGTAGATTGAGTGCCGGCCTATGAACCAAAGGGTTGCTGGTTAGATTCCCAGTCAGGGCACATGCCTGGGTTGCAGGCCAGGTTCCCAAGTGGGGGCGTGCAAGAGACAACCACACATGGATGTTTCTCTCCCTCTCTTTCTCCTTCCCTTTCCCTCTCTCTAAAAATAAATAAGATCTTTAAAAATAAATAAATAAATGGTCACAGAGAAATCTTGTAAAATACATATGTAACTCAAGAATTGGGCTACACTGCTAAATTCTGAAGTATTCCCATGTGATACTATGCATATAATATGCTTGTTTTACTCTTGGCACACATTTTTTCACTTTTAACAAGTCTGATAAGGAAATTACTAATAATTCTAGAATCAATGGTGTCTTTAAAAAATCACTGTCAAATTTACAAAAGAAAATAATTGCTGTCTATCTGCATTAAATCCATTTCTGCCAAGGGACTGATGTTTGCTTCTATCTAGGGTAACTATACTGTGAACACTTTAAATTCTCTTTGCCTGAAGCTCTTTGGCCCCTGCTGGTGGTAGGAATTGAAACAATGATCTGAATGAGAACCAGCTGGTTTCTTTGTTGTCCCCTTCGAGAGACAAGGCTAGCTTCATATACCCTGACTCCAGGATTGTTCATGCTTTATATACAGGGTCTTTTACCAGAATCCACACCTTGGGTATTATTTTTGTTCTTTCCTTTCTTAGTGCCAGAGAAAATGGTGCCTCTTCCAACTAGTAGTATCTTAGATGAAACACAGCATATCTTAAATAATGTACATGCAATTTAAGCAGCACATAATCAATATTTTCTATATCTCATATTCTTTAAAGACATTATTTTATCAATGGCTTATGATTTTATAATACATAATCCATTATTTTCTCTCATTTTTGTATATTTCAATTCTAATTTTTATCATAGTATAAAGCTATAATGAGTATCATTTCCATATATCTTCATGTCATTTGATAATTTCTTCACAATAAACTCCTAAAAGTTAAAACATAAGGTAAGGGTATGAAGATTAACACATTTTTTATATATTGCCAATTGACTATAGAAATGCTCATCACTTTACATGACTACAAACATTTACATAGGCCTTTTTTCCCCTAAACTTAAGTAAAATCTACCAAAATTTCATGTGAAAAATACTTCTTCAAATGTTGATTAATTTGCATTTCTTTCTGTGTCTGAATGTTTCATGTATTTGTTGGGCATTTGTGTTACTTTGTGGATCACCTCCTGATGTCATCTGACTGACTTTCTATCATGTTAGTCCTTTTATGTTAAAATAATTTTCATTCGTAGAATATTATTGCAAGTCGCATATGCTAACATCTTTCCATTCCCCTTTTAATCTGTTCTTAGAATCTGATGGTTTTTATCTTAGTAAAACCGAACACGTCCCATTTTTCTTTATGATTTGTTTCTGTGCTTAACCCTACAGCCAATGTTTTCCTCTTATTTTTCTTTTGGTTATTTTATTTCCCAACTCTTTATTCCTCTTGGAACTTATCTAGGTATGTGTAGAGAACTACAAAGACATAAAAACTTCAGAGGCTGGTACTAATGTAGACACCGTATTGATGACATAAAGTCCAATGCGGAAAAGGAATTGCAGTGATTTGTCAGGAAAAAGGCCTCAGCACTCCCCGACCCATGCTCTGCTACAACATGCTATTCTCGCCCTCAAACCAGAGGACTCTATAGTCACGTAACATAATTCACGTTCTCAACGTTTCTAGCTAATTGCTCAGAACAATGCTCCCCAACCATTTTTTTTTTCACTTCATAGCACTGAAAGAAAAGGATAATTATTGCACATCATGCTGGTTAAATACAGGAGGCTTGTTAACAGCCTGCCAGAGGTAGCTCCAAGTCCTGCTGCCTCTCTGAAGACTAATACCTTAGTGCACCTGTAACCCATCTGTGGCACATCAGTTGGGAAACTGTTCCAGAAGAGCTGTGCTACTTATATTCTTCTGATAGGGTCTCTTTTCTCTGCTGATGTCACCAGGATTCTATAATCCAGATGCTGATGGCGATAGAGAAGCCCAGCTGTAATTACCAAGTAAAAAGAGCCCTGAACAAAATAAACACCAGGAAACCTCTTCTGCCCCTTTTACCCTGGAGTTTGCCACGGTAAGGTGACTGAACTTTAAGAAGACAACTGAGTATTTGTTCTATTATTGGGACATGTAAAATCTCTGTGAAGGATATCCTCTCTGAATCAAGTAAGTATGAAGAAATGGAGCAACTCCCGCAGTGCAGAAGTATCTAGTCACTACAATCTTCTAACTATGAGCAAAAGGGTCTGTACCTCTTCTAAGGAGACACAGTTGTAGAAGTCATAGGCCCTGACACTAGTTACATTAAGTCTTTAACTTTTAAAAACTTTTACTGAATGATCTATTTATATATTGCCCACTAATTTTTAAAGCCACCTTTATCATAACCTGAATTCTTTTATAGCAGTGTCCATATACTTCAAGTATATTCATTAACCATAATGACCTGTTACAATGGTCAACCACAGCATAAAATACTCTTACAGAACATAAATCAGTACTTCCTCAAATATGCTTCTGTGCTTCACAGTACCGTCTCTGCTAAAGTCTGTGTTCATGAGTGTCTTGCAGATTGTCATTCAAAAATACACTGCAATGAAAATCCACTACAGAGTGAACTAGAAAATCTTGCAAAATGTGTAGGATTTTATAAAGTTGATAAAAATGGAAAATTATTCAAATCACTGGCATAGCCATAGAATAAATGTGTCAGCCAGTCCAGTTAGCAGTTAAAGGAAAGTTGCCAACGACAAGGACAAGGACACAAGAAGTACATAAAGGAATGACTTGACTACAAAGAGACCCTATCACAAGTGGATGAAATCTGGGATATTTTTATAAAAGAGGATTCCATTATGGAGTACATATCAAAAAATTAATAATTGTCATTTCATGTTTCAAATAATTTTGTCAAGGAAAAAATGTACAATAATTATTTCTGAGTTAAAATATTTCTAAGTTAACTTGGTTATATAGAAAATAAGTTTTATGTTTTGTTTTCACTTTTTTGCCCTGGCTGGTGTGGCTCAGTGGACTGAGTGCCAGACTTTGAACCAAAAGATTGCTGGTTTGATTCCTTGTCAGGGCACATGCCTGGGTTGCAGGCCAGGTTCCCATTTCAGGGTGTAAGAGAGGCAACCAACCTATGTTTCTCTTGCACATGGATGTTTCTCCCCCTCTCTTTCTCCCTCTTTTCCCCTCTCTCTAACATAAGTAAATAGAATCTATTTTTAAATTTTTTTTAAATTTTAGCAAAAAATTTCAAGTTGAAATTCTAGTGAAAGTATTAAGAAAAATTGGTCCCTGATAAAAGCATATTTAAGTGACTTTCTGGTCTCAGTTATCTGTTTCAAGGCATTTATTGACTGCCTATATGTTTGTATAACAGTATTAACACACATTTAATTTGCTTGAGTATCTGATGGGACACTTTCCTTATTAAACATGTTTTAATTTAAAAAGTTTACTCTCTTTCCTATCTTTCCAGCTAATATCCTAGAAATTCATTTAAAATTCCCAGAAATTAACTTAAGTCTATTGGAGCCATTATTGGAATGGCATTAAACTTCTGTACTAATTTAAGACAGATAAGGTAGCCTACTTGCTATATTCACGCTATCAAAGAAAAATGATGTATGTCCCCATTTGTTTTCCCCGATCTTTTTTTGGAAAGTTCCCTCGCATTGGCTTACCTGTTTCTTGCTGTTTTATTCACAGATGATACCAGTGTACCTATTTGTTAAATCAAATATCCCTATTGAACACTCAGGCACCAACCACAAGGATGGGATGCTCTTTGCAGGGGTGTCATGCGGCCCAGGGTGGCTGTGAATGCAGCCTGACACAAAATTGTAAATTTATTTAAAACATGATGAGATTTTTTTGTGATTATTTGTTGCAATGTATTTAATGCGTGCCCCAAGACAACTCTTCTTCTAGTGTGGCTCAGAGACGCCAAAAGGTTGGACACGCCTGCTGATGAGAACAAATAATTTTCAAAGATGGGAGCAATAAGGAGTAGTGTAAGAGAACTTACTTCCAGCAATACGATGGAGCAAGACATCCTGAATAAATCTCCCATTATAAAATAGTTTTTATACTGAAATAATCATGAAAGGCATTTTTAAGTGAATTAATGATCTGGCAATCATTAGGGAAGTCAGAGGCCAAAAACAAAACAAAAGTAGAAAACTGAAGATATAATCAAGTATGGAAGCCAGTGGTGGTCCCAAGAGCACCTGCTGATCCCTGGTGACCTAGATTTTTTAACAGCAGAGTACATTCTTCTCAAGTTTACATGGAACATTCTTCAGAAGAGACAAAGTGCTAGGCCATAAAATAAGCTTCAAACAAAGTATGAAAAGGCTTGAAATCAAACAAAGTATGTTTAAAAGGATTTAAAACAAATCAAACAAAGTATGTTATCCAACTACATGGAATGACACTAGAAATTTATAATAGAAAAAAATGGGAAATTCACAGAAATGTGGGGAAAAAACAACAAATTTCTAAATAACCAATGGGTTAAAAAAAATCCACAAAGGATATCAGAATATTTTGAGATGAATGAAAATGAGGATGCAATGTACCAAAACTTACAGATACAGCTACCACAGAGCTTAAGAAGATTTATAGCTATAAATGCCCACGTTAATTAAGAAAAGGAAAGATCTCAAATCAATAACATTAACTTTCACCTGAAGACACTCAAAAAAATAAAAATTATAAAAAAACTGAGCAAAATGAACCGAAGCAAGTATAGGAAAGAAATAATAGCTTAATGTGGATACTAATAGCACAGAGAATAGAAAAACAATAGACAACACCAACAAAGCCAAAAGTTGATTCTTTGAAGTTATCGACAAAATTGGCAAACTTGTAGCTAGATTGCCCAAGAAAAAAAGAGAGAAGACTCAAATCATTAAAATTAGTAATGAAAGAGGGGACATTACTATTAACATTACAGAAATAAAATTAAAGGGAAATACTAAGAACAAGTATATGTAGTGCCCACAAGTCACATAACAGATGAACTGTAAAAACTCCTAGAACATAAACTATTGAAACTGATTCAAAAAGAAACAGAAAATCTGAATAGACCTACAACAACTGAAAAAAATGATTTACAATAAAAAAACTACCTACTAGACCCAGACCTGGTGACTTCAATGGTGAATTCTACCAAATATATTAAAAATAATTAATATCAATTCCCCACTAACTCTATCAAAAAACAGGAGGAACCACTTCCCAACTCATTCTGAGAACAGTATTACTGTGACTTCAAAAATCAGACAAACATCTCACACAAAAAAGAAAACTACAGACCAAATATGTCTTGAACATAAATGCAAAAATCCTCAACAAAATACTAGCAAACCAAATCCAGCAACATACAAAAGGGATTATACACCACAATCAGATTTGGGATCTATCCCAGGAATGCAAGGTTGCTTTGGCATTTGAAAATCAATTCTCATTTTCAACAGAGTAAAGGAAATAAATCACATGATCATCTAAACAGACACAGAAAAGGCATTTGACAAAATCTAACATGTTCATGGTAAAAACAACAATGAGAAATAGAAGGGAAACTTCCTCAACTTGATAAAGGGAAACAGTTTGAGATTAATGAAAACGAAGACGCAACATATCCATAGCTAACATCATACTTAGTGGTGAAAGACTGAATGCTTCCCAAGATCAGGAACACAACAAGAATATCTTGTCTTGCCGCTTCTATTCACCACTCTACTGGAGGTTCTAGCCAGGGCAACTAGGAGAAAAAAAATCTAGGAATAAGTATAATTATCTCTATATGCAGATGACATGATCTTGTATATAGAAAATTCAAAGAAAACCACTAAAACCTATTAGTAAACAAGTTGGCAAAAAGGCACAACCCAAAATGAATATACAAAATTTAATTGTACTCTATACAAATTCTTCACTTGCAATGAACAATCTAAAAATTTTTATTTTTATTTTTTTGAAAGATCTTATTTATTTTTAGAGAGAAAGGGGGAAGAGGAAGAAAAGAGAGGGAGAGAAACATTGATGTGCGAGAGATACATAGATTGGTTGCCTCCTGCATGCCCCCAACAGGGATCAAGCCTGCAACCCAGGCAGGTGCCCTGACTGGGAATCAAACTGGTAACCTTTTGGTTCTCAGGCTGGCAGTCACTCAATCCACTGAGTCACACCAGCCAGGGCAAAAACATTTTAAAAATCCATTTATAATTGCATCAAAAAGAATAACACAGCTAGGAATAAATTTAACAAAAGAAATACAGAACTTATACTCTGAAAACTACCAAACAGTGCTGAAATTAAAGATGATGTTAAACAAATGGAAAGACATCCCATTTTCATGTATAAGGACACTTAATATTATGAAGATGGTAGTACTCCTCATGTTACAATCCTCATGTACAGATGAACATGCCCCCATCAAATTCCACCTGGCTTATTTGCAGTAACTGAAGCTGATGCTAAAATTTCATAGGAAATTCAAGGGATCCAGAATATCTAACAGAGACTTGAAAAAAGTTGAAAGACTCACATTTCCTGATTTCAAAATTTGCCACAAAGCTGTATCAAGACACTGTGGTACTGGCATAAGAATGGATGGTTGGGTGGGCAGATAGATACATAGATAGATAAATAAACGGAATAGAACTGAGAGTCCAGAAATAAATCCATACTTTTACTGTCAACTAATATTCAGCAAAGACGACAAGGTAAATCAATGCAAGGGTGGGGAGGGAAACCCCTTACAACAAATGGTGCTGGGACATCCCAAATGAATATCCACAAATAATCAAGTTGGAACCCTTCCTCACATAAGACACAAGGGGGGACCCAAAAAACTCTAAATTATCTTGAACTCAGAATCACCTCGTGGAGGGTGGGCTCCTTGTAGTACAGGCTTCCCCTGCTGGGTGAGTATTCTAGGAACCCACCTGAATCAGCCTAACAGCAGGCACTGCTGTGAGAGGCTGCATTCAGCGTCAGTGAATTTTTTTTTTTAAACTCAACATGTTTGCCCATTTCATGATGGGTGATTTACAAGTGTACCTGCCCATAGCACACTGAGTGTTCGGCAGGTTTTGGCCCAAAACATCATGACCCCTGTTCAACCCTCCCTATTCACCCTATCTTACTCCAAGCAACTGTTTTCTCCCACACTCCTGGATGAAAAAAGTGCTCAAAGGGAAACATTTTGCTGATGTGGAAAAGGTAAAATAAAAAAACAGCAGAAGCACTAAAAGGCATCAAAATTGACAAGTTCAAAAGCTGTTTTGAGCAGTGGAAAAAACATCTCAATAGGTGTATTTCATCAAATGGAGAGTACTTTGTGACAAGCTTAAATACAAGAATACTCAATTTTTAATAAATTAATTTTGGGGCATCCCTCCTCACATATAAATCAACTCAACATGGACCAACAACCTAAATGCAACAGGGAAAACAATAAATCCTTGAAGAAAGCACAGGAGTAAATCATGATGACCTTGGACTACACAATAGTTTCTTAGACACCAAGAATACAACCAACAAAAGAAAAAATCAATTGGACTCCATTTAATGCAAAGGTCTAAGCCCAAGGAACAGTGTTCCCAGAGAGAAAAAGTATGCGGGCCCTACAGTTGGGAAGCAGTGTATGTGGACAAATACAAAGTAAACCAGGGTGGCCAGAGAAATGCAAGTGAAAAAGGCATGACAGAAAAAATTCTTAAAGAGATGGGCATCAGCCAGTTCACAGTGGGACTTGAAGGCCAAGACAAGAAATTTTATTCTAAATGCACTGGGAATCATTGGAGGATTTTCTTTTAGGGGGTGACATGTTCTTACACATTTTTGAAGGCAAAGTCGATTGCTGCATGGTTTTCCATGATTTTCCAACTGCAGCTGGACAAGGAACAAGACCAGCTTAGGTGGTTTCTACAGCAATCTATATAGGACATGATGATGTCAAGAGTTGGACAGATAGGTAGGTAGGGAGATAAATAAAAATAAAAGAGCTTAAAGGACTTTACTAATTCAATATAGGAACTGAGGAAAAGAGGGAAATAGTAAGTTCTAGGTTTTCAGCTTAAGCAACTGATGTGGTATAATTTACTAGAGGAAGAATGTGTTTGGAAGCAAAGAGGCATGGAAATCAGAGTTTTGTTTTGGTATATAAAATTTGACAACCTTTTAGTTGTTCAAATGGAGATATCAAGTAGCAAGCTGAATGTATGCTAAGACTGAACCTAAGGGAGGTGTTAAGGCTGGGGATAAATATCTGGGGGTCATGCACTAGGCCTGGGTAAGATCACCTAGAGAAAACGTCCAGATAGATAACAGCACAGGAGCGCAGACTAAGGCCCAGGGCACTCCAAAGTAAGAGACTGAGCAATGGGGGAGGAGCTGGCAAAAGAGACTTAAAAGAAGTAACCAGTTAATAAGAAAAAAGGGATTGTGGTGTACAACAGAAAACAGAGGTATTTAGTTACCTGCAAGCCAATTTAGTCACACGAGGTAGACAGTCAACAACTTATTAAAGAAAAAAGATCAAAGCTAAAAAATGTGCCCTGACCAGTGTGGCTCAGTTGTTTGGGCGTTGTTCACAAACCAAAGGTCACTGGCTCCTGGCTTGATTTCCCGTCAGGACACATACCTGGGTTCCAGGTTCCATCCTCAGCTGGGGAATATACAAGTGGTAGTTGATGTTTCTCTCTCTCTTTCGCCCTCCCTTACTTACCCTCTCTCTAAATATACATAAGTAAGATATATATAAGAAAAACTAAAATATGTGAAAGAGGTGAGAAAACAGAGGGAACAAACTGCAGACAGTTTAGGAACAGTAAGTCCTGTTCATATATAGTTTTTAAAATATTTCAAGAATGATATGGAAACCAAAGATTGAGTTCAGGAGACACAAATTATTCTCATAAAAGGAACTTTATGCCAGTGATTCTCAAACTCCAGAGAGTGCACGAGGACCACCTGGAGTATTTGTTAAAACACAGAATAGTAACCTCCAACTCTAAAGTTTCTAACTCAGCAAATCTGGGGTGGGGCCCAATAATTTCCTTGGATTAACAAATTCCCAGGTGATGCTGATGCTGAACTGAGAACTGTTCTTTTTGAATAACATTGACCTAGAGAAACTTGAATATGTACACCAGCAAACAAGTTCAAGAAGGAATGTTCATAGTTACACCTTGTTTATAATAGTAAAAAAACGAAAAACAATCCAAATGTCCATATACTTGAATAAACTGCAATATATAATACCATATTTTGCCATGTATAAAACACACTTTTTTTGCCTACATTTTTGAGGGAAAAATAAGGATGCACATTATACATGGGAATTAGCACTAAAACGTGGGTGTGCATTATACATGTAAGCACGGCATAATACAGTACTATCCAGCCATGACCATAAGTGATGGCTACATGCATCTATACAGATGAATATAAAAAACAATGTTGAGCAAAAAAATCACTGAAGTATACATATAATTTGACTATTCATTGAAAGGTCAAAAATAACTCAGCTGGGCAAGGAAAAATCAGACCAGCTTAGGTTTCTGCAGCAACCCAGGCTAGATATGCTGGTGTCAAAAGAATGGGTAGATGAAGAGTTAGGTAGGTAGATGGGTAGGTCAGTAGGTAGGTAGGTGGATAGGAAGATAGAAATAAAAGACCTCAAAAAAGCAGAAACAGTTAAACTACGTAGTAGAGACACATACGTGGTAAAACTCTAATAAAAAAAGAATTAACACAATTCAAGATAGTGGTTATCTGGGAATTGGGAAGGAGAAGCATTGGACAAGGGAACAGAGGTGCTGCCAAGTTAATGTGATGGGCATCCAACCTGCAGCCTGTGGGCCACATGCGGCTCAGGATGGCTATGAAGGCAGCCCAACACAAAATCATAAATTTACTTAAAATGAGACTTTTTGTGATTACACGCCACAGTATATTTGATTTGTGCCCCAAGACATTTCTTCTTGCAGTGTGGCCCACCAATGCCAAGTTTGGATACTCCCGATTGGTGTACTTCAAAACGTAAGTATATGCTTTATATACATAATCTTGTATGTGTGAATTACTTCCTAATAAAGTTTGACATAAGAAAGTAATGGTCGGCTATGGCAGGTGGTACTGAGAGTTTAAGAAAGAACATAGAAATGATTCTTGAATTTGGCAAAAATAAGGTTTTTGGTAATCTCTAGAAGAACAATTTCAAAGGAGTGATAACGGAAGCTAAACTAGGGCAGATGGAGAACACTATATAACAAATATAGAAACTGCTAATCAAATATAAGCCAGATAGAAATGCAAATCAAGTATTTCGGGAACGCACATGGTAGGAATTACTTCCAGCGAGGGGTAATCAACATTCCTGGAGGTGTTTGTATAGATTCGGGTATATAGAAACAGGAAATGAAGGATGTTTCAGGAAAATAAATGAACAAATACATAAACCCCAATATGAACAATGACAGCAAAAACAGACTCAAGCGAAAGTTAGATACGTGTGGAAAAGGCAAGCAGTGCAGTTCCGCTGGGGCACTGTGGCTGCGTGAGGACTTGGATCTAGCAAGAAAGGTACAGGTTGGTCTAGATCTTCTGTCAACATGGTAGCCCCTGGCTACATGCGGCTAGTGAGCACTTTTAAATTTAATGTAAATTTTAAAACTGGTAACTGATTCAATTACAGAAAAACTTTAGGTATGTTTGGAAAAATTCGGGGGATATGTGAATCTACTTTTTCCCAACTATAGATTTTATGGAATCTAAATATAAATCAAGTATTTTCAATGAAAACATAGCATCTGAATTGAGATGGGCTACAAATTTGGTGACCAATTGTACCAGTTTTAGCAATGAAGGTCACATAACCCAAGGTTATCCTTACTGTAAGTATAATATACCAGATTTCAATGCATATAAAATCAATCAGTAATAAAAATTCTGATTACATGATGATAATATCCTGGATATATATGGTTAAATAAAATGTATGCAAGTTTGTTTCAGGTGTTCTTTTTAATGTGGCCACCATTAAATTTTAAATTACACATGGCTGACATTATATATTGTTAAACAGCACTGGTCTAGGTAAAGGCAAGGCCTTGAACATCAAGTTTTACTTTTGTTCAATAGTAAGTAGCGAGCCACTACAATTTAACATTGTACACATTAGCAGTTTTTTTAATGGTAAATCTGCAGCATTTGTAAAAATAAAAATAAGACTGCCCTTTAAAGGTTAAAAATTTAAATTAACAATGAATCAAAGTAGAAATAAAGTCCCCCCCCACCCCTCAAAAAAATGTTTCCAGGCCTGTAAGATTTGACTAGTTTTTACAATGGCTGTATAACAGCTTCAGACATGTTTCTAATTTTGGGTGTATGGCAAAACATTTTTAAACAGTCCTATTTTGACCAATTTTTGCATTTATTCCTTCTTTTGACAGCCACAGCTTTCAACATCTCATTTTTCCACAAACCAGTAAAAATGTCACCACCATCTATTACCGGCTGCCCAAACCAGAAATGATTACCATATTTTTCAGACTATAAAACACACCCCTCCAATTTGGGAGGAATAATGGTTGTTAATGCTGTTGTTGTTTACATTTACATTGGTGAAATATTATTTTATGCTATTTTTACTACATTTTTTGCTTCAATTTTTTTTTTTCCTATTTTCCTCTAAAACCTAGGTGTCTCCTATGGTCCGAAAAATGCGGTGTACTAAAATTCCACTTTAACTTTACTCCATTTAAAGACATCTTCGAATTCCACCTCTCTAATTCGTTTCAAATTTTCCTTAATATTTCACCCCATTCGTAACCCCCACCTAAGGGCCACACAGCTAAATATAGTAGAAATAGGACTTAATTTCGGCCTCTACTGGAACTCTCTGGCTCATTTAATTTCCTTTTGTGGTATTTAACTCCCAAATTGTGTCTCTAGCTCAGATCTTCCTCAAAATACCTCAGAATTAGAAATCCAACCCATCTGCTAAAAACATCCACTTGAATACTCCATTGGCATCCCAATCTCAAAATGTCCAAAAATCCAATTTATCGTCTTTCCCATCCAACTTGTTACTTATCACCTATTCTCCAAATGTTGGGATTGTCAGTTCCCACAGTAGAAAACTGGACAATTTGTTTCTCTATATCCAACTACTCAAATCCTTTCCATTTTGTCTTAAGATATTCCTTAAATTCTTTCCTTTTCATCCCAACAAACTCTCTCCTAAACTCCCTTTAGCAACCAATATCCAAACTGTGTGATCTACGAAGCCTTCAATGATCTGATTATTGCCTATCTTTCTTGTCTTATACTCAGTAACTCAATCATAAAAAACTGCTTATAGTTTACAAATGCACTAGGTTGTTCCTCACTGATCTTTTTAAATGTGCTCTCTATGCCCAGATAGCTGCCTCTCCAGTTTTGGGGGAATGTGGTCTCAAGTGCCCACCCACGAAAGAAAAAGTAAATCTAAGCATACAGAGATGCTACTGGTTTTAAAATCTAAGAATCAACACAATGAGTCTATCCCACAGTAAAGGATCTTAGGGGTAGAAATCTACCATCAGGATGCATTTCCAGTCATCAATATTCTCCAGTGGGGCTTAGAGGCAGCTAGCTAGTCATGCATACTAGGCCAAGAAAATGAGTATCCTTGACATTGTTTCTTTAAACCACAACTTCTGGTTCCTATTTTCAGTTCATTTTATTATTAAATTTATTGGGTTACCTGTTCCTAAACATCCTTCCCAAAACTGGCTGCCAAAATTCTGCTTGATTTAGCATCCTCTGTTGAGTCATCTGGAAGAAGTGATTTGTTGAGGTAGTCTAGGGAAAATAGGGTGAAGAAGCCACGTAGGTGACTTATAGTGATGTTCCTACAGGAAGTGAGACTGCAAGGTCAATAAAGGAAATGTGCTGGACACATGCTACATCAAAACACTGTTCACCTGGAAATCACAACTTGTCATCCAAACACTGAACGCCATACAAGGAAAATGTAACCAAGTCCATTTTTATCAGGCTTCAATATTCTCAAGTTATTCAGGAATCCATAGACCAATAAGTATGAAAATGGATTGTGTTAATAACTCAGGTTCCGTACATTAATTTTGATGAGCTCATCATAAGAACAGAAGCTCCTCTGGGAACTCAAGGTAAAGGAGACTTATTGTATCTATACTAGGAAGAGTTTAATGTTGAATTGAATGAAAATATGGCTCAGCTGTCCTCTCCATTTAAGATTATAGGTGCCTCTCTGCTCCCTCTCAATTTCTTCTGCTCTTTTCTCTCACTATATTTCCAATTCTATATTTTAACTTATCTGCCCAATGTTCTTCCTCTAGACTGTAACCATCTAGAGAAGTGTCTTTTCATCCCTAATATATTAACAGTGCTAAGTCTACCAATTCACTGACATATCAAGTCATTGTCTCTTTTTTTAAACCCTCACCTGAGGATACATTTACTGATTTCAGAGAGAGGAAGTGGGGGGAGGGTGTGGAGAGAGGGAGAGAATAAGAGAGAGAGGTAGTGAGGGAGAGGGAGAGAGGGAAAGGGAAACATCGATGTGCAAGAGAAACATCAATTGAACCGTAAGTCCACCACATGGCCGGAGAGGGGCTCAAACCCCTACCCTTTTGGTATATGGGATGACACTTCAACCAACTGAGCCACCCAGCCAGGGTTCAAGTCTTCTTTGTACTTGATAAAATTATCAAAAAAATCTAAACCAATGCTACTCAAAGTAACCAGCCCATACGCTATTTGTTTATGATAAAGAGTTTGAACCAGAATGTGTAAAAGAATGGTTTCCTTTTGTCTGACAAAGTCTTGCTATGAAAAAAAATGTCTAGCTAAATTAAAGAGTGTTTTAGGGATGCAGCGGATTTACGTTCTTGCCTCACTTTGATCCAAACATTGAAGAGTTAGAAAAATAAAGACACAGGGCACTTAAAAAGTTTTTTAAAAGCCAAGACGCATTAAAAAAAAAAACCTAATAAATTTTTAATGTTTTCCTTTTTTTGTAACAGGACAAGTAACAGATTACATCGAACTTCAGAACTTCTCAAATACCTAGTTATTATACACATTCCCATCTGTCTTGCAGGGAAGGATCTTGGTCAGTTTAACAGTTTCAGGTAAAATAAGCTGCATAATAGTATATATTACAATAATAAATGTACAATGTTTACATGAAATATGTTTTAGAAGCAAGATAAAGATGCATTTGCATCAAAAGGCGATCTTTTAAAATGCCACAACTATTTTTTACATTCACTCTGGCAACAGGTCACAAGATGGCGTCACTAAGCTCAGATAAATCACTATGATGCACATAAAATGGTTATTTTATATATTATATATATTTATATTTTCACATTTTAGCATCTGAGACATAAACCGAGAATTTAAAATTTATTCTCTTCAGATAACAAGTCATTTTTTATTTCTCATAAACATGGTGCCCACAAAAGCACACAGGTAAGGCACAATAGGGTTTTCTGTTACAGAACAGTGTGCATCATGTTTACTTAACCAGGAAACGTGCATTATCTGTGCAAGTTCATGCTGCAAACCCAACACACATACAATTAAAACCAAACAAGAAACTGAGCTTTAAACAAAATCAAAATTGGTACAATTTCAGCTGCTTCACATATTCATTTGAACTGACAATGATAGATCAATGGGTTTAAAAAAAAAGTTATTACATTACAAGTAAACTTTGCTCCACAACTATTTTAATCTGAAATCAAAAACCATAATAAAGTAACTTTACTGAAACAAAGCAAATATTGAGACACAAAGCAATGATCACTCGTGCATTTACTATATTGCAAACTTCCATGACCCAAAATTGTAAATATGACTTCTCAAATACACATTTTGCTAAACAATGTGCCCTGCTTAACCTTGACATACAACAGGGGAGCTAACATTTTATTAAATTATAAATAGATTGGGAAAATTACTTAATCCCAATGATACTATATCATAGCCCTAGTATTTATAATAAATACAGCTTTTCACAAAATAATTTTCCAATATCTGCCAATTGCTTCTTTATTGCTCACATAAATTTGAATCCATTACAACTGGTATCGAAACTTTCACACAAAATCATACTCAAGACATTTTTATATAAAACCTATAAAAGATATTTGAAACTTGTATCTAATACTTCCAGGTGTTTGGCTGTTTGATCTATGTGACAGTACAGCCATATGTATATATGTGTGTGTATATATACACATACACATACATATATATACACACATACACACATATATACACATACATATATACACATCAGATTACGAATAAAATAAGAAGCTTATTTTACTGCTTTAATGCAGACATCCTCACAAAACAAGACTACTTTTGCCACCACCAGCATTTACACATATATACAAAAGCCAGTTTAAGTACATGTACATCCACTTAAATGTAACCACTAAACCCAAATTCGTTTTCCCATATTCCGGCTGTTGCAAATGACTCTCTTACAAGCAATAGAAACCTAAGGTTAAACTGGGAAATGAATAGTTTTACCACATTAGCCTGTAAGAACTATGCAGGTTACTGTATGTAAGAATTTACAACGTTAGTTCACAGGAAATTATGGAAATACAAGAAGCCTCTTCACCATGCTTTTGTATGGTTATCAAAACACTTCTTGGTGCAAAAATACCACCACCACATCTGAAAATACATAGTAAAGTCAATGTTCCTCATGCAAAACTTTAAATGCATTGGCTTAAATGAGCTCCAAAAACTGAATGAAACCATTATTTACCTACTCAGCATTGCTGCGTCACTGCTAAGTCCCTTTGGAACCTTAAGATTTCTGGAACGTTCAAACAGAGCTGTATTCAATAAAAATATTACATACAAAAAGCATTTTAAAAGGAAGACAGGAAGCCAAACAGGAATTTTCGAATTTTCCTATTGTAAATAACAGTCCTAGGAGTGGAAGAAAGTCTTTTCAGGAACCTCCTTGAGAATTGGTCAGGCCAGTCCGCAGACGAAGATGAGACATCGAGTTCATGTGTTTATTTGATGGCTTCAAGGGAGTGTTGCAAGTAAGAGCATGGGGAAAGCGATGGTGATATCTGTCTAGTCGTAAATATTTTACTGTAACCAATTTTCCTGTTGTAAGATAAAAAATAATATTTTAGATCTGTAAAAATGTGCTTCATAATTTATAGCAAAACTGTGGTAAAAAAACAAATAAAATGATCCAAAGTTATTATTCTAAAAATACTAACTTGAAATTCTTTAAAATCTGGTATAGTTTAAATAGTAAGACATAATTTATCTCTTCAAAATGTTTATAATACTCAAATTTCTTACCATCAAACCAAGAGCCATGCAATGCCTTAAAAGCTTTTCCAGCATATTCTGGAGACAGGCATTTAACATATACACAACCCTGTAATATTTTAAAAAAGAAAAAGAATAGTCTTAGTTTTAACAGCAACAAACTCAAAACATAGAATTCAATAGTAAAAGTTACTTTACCTCACGTGAATTTTTGTCTACTGCAATATGAACAATGCCATCATTATCACTGCATTTTTCTAAAATTGCTTCTTGAATTGCCAAATGCCACTGATCCCCTATTTCCCTAAAAATTAATGAAAACAAAAATCAACAACCATGTTCCTACTCAGTAAGGAGTCATTTGTCTCTTAAAACATATATATCCTACTAGAATGGGGATAGTTTAAAACTACATATTGTTAAAGATAGTAGTAAATAAATGCTTGGCACTAGTAGTAGGTAGATTATAAAAATATTAGCATTCAGAAGCTCAGCCCTTTTCTCACTTTCCGGTATAAGAACAAACAGCTGAGGTAATAAAGAATTAGCCCATGACAGCACAAATATGCTGTCATTTTTATTTTTAAAATCCTATATACCTAGTCATTTCTTTTTTCTTTCTATAGAAGTGTTAATAAGCACTTTAATGAGCTGGAGTGGTCTTGTAAATGCTGAATATTATTTTATTTTCAATGACATTTTCAAAGCTCCAAACTTAAGAAAAATTCTTAGTAAATACAGTAAGTCCTCACTTAACATCATTGATAGGTACTGTGACTTTAAGTGAAATGATGTATGACAACCAATTTTACCAGAAGCTAACTGATATATACAGGAGTTAAGTTACTACAAATCTCAACAATGTTGCAACAAAATGACACTGAACAAAACAATCTTATTCAAGGGCCTGCTGTAGTGTATTCTGAGCTTCTCTTCTCCAAATAAGTAGAGTAATACAGGACATTTTGCACAAAAAGAGTTGCCTCCCTAATAAGAAACCTTTAAGATATCCTGCTGCACGAATGCATACTTGTGATGCAGATCATGAGGCAGAAGGGAAGATGGCTACACTTTAAATGGTAATCTTCACCTTAGGTAATAAAATATTGGACTGGAATTGATTTCCTAACCATTAAGGTATGAGGTAAGACTCCCAACAGAAGGATTACCACCTTGGTAATTTTTTCTATATCTGCAAAACAGAGGCTGTGTATTCCCCATGCTTTTGACTTTGCTGCCACTTATCTGGAATCTCATCATATACTATTTCTTGAAATAAATGAGTTATTAGTTGGAACTTACAGGTATTTTTATTAAACAATTTCCACTGTAAGGATTTAAAAAAAAAAAACAAAACAAAACCAGAATCTGTCATATCACTGAACAGATAAGTGGCTGCCTCCAAGAAGCAAATTCTAAAGATTACAACAGTTTCAATGTGAATTATTATGGATTATAAAGCAATTAACTTTAGACTGTGCTATTCTCTGTAATTATATAGACAGAAAAGTTTCTTAAATAACAAATGGACAGAAAACTTTCTTAAATATCACGCGGATAAACAGGGCTGTAGAAGAGAAGGTATGTAACATCTTTGTAGAGATTTTTTACAGTAATATCAGAAATTTAAAATAGCAGATATTTGTTATCTCTACTGCCAAATGAGACAAAGAATACTGGCAAATACGACTTACGCGTCTAATCAAGAATACTGTCTGTACGTGTGTCATTAATTCGACCTGAGCATTGATCTGCTATGGAGATTCACAATGAATACAAAGATTTACAAAAGTTTTACAAATCATTTTATATCTGTGCCTTTTGGCCAAACCTTTGCTTGGAATATAACAAAAGAAAAATATAACATTTCTATAGTTAGAGAATGAGGAAAAAAAAAGACATCTTTCAATTATAGACATAGCATAATACTGATTTTTCGGTCAAATACATATACTCCTGATCATAACACTTACATAACTGGATCAAACATATTTCGAATCTTGAGACACGGTGTCAGACTGTTTGGTGGTGAATTTCTTCTATCTAAATGAAATGCTACAAAAAACAAATTAGTTTTACTATTTGCCATTATTCTGTTTTATTGAAAAGGTATTCATGCCCTGGCTGCTGTAGCTCAGTGGATTGAGCGCGGGCTGCGAACCAGGCATCGCAGGTCATGTCCCCCAGCAACCGCACTTTGATGTTTCTCTCTCTCTCTCTCCCCCTCTCCCTTCCCTCTCTAAAAATAAATAAATAAAATAAAATAAAGAAAAGGTATTCACTCATTCAGTTCATTCAAAAATATCCACTGTGTACTCTTACTATGAGGCAGACCCCTGGATGTTAAGGCAAATAAGACGGAGTTGTTGCTCCTATGCAATCTACAGTTTAGAGGGGGAGATGTGAAACACTGTCACCAAAGACATCATAACTGTGGTAAATTCTAAGAAAGAATAGTACAGAAAGCTGTCTAAGTAACTTAAGCCTAAGTCTGAAAGTATCAGATAATACTTCATCAAGGCACTGAAATTTATGCTGGAACCTAAAGAATGAATAAAAATAGGTAGAGTGAAGGGAAGTGTAAAGGACATTGCAAGGAAAGGTGACGTAGCTTGTATACCACCCATGAAGCAAGTAGAAGCTGGGTCTATTTAAGTCATTAAAAGCCATTGTGGTCAGAATAAGGACAACAGAAAGGTAAACCTGAAGAGAGAGATGTCAGATTGTTCAGGACCATGCAGACCACATCACAGTATTTAGACATTACCATAAGGGCAACAGAAAACCACTCAAACATTTTCAGTAGAGGAATGAATAATATGATGAAATCTGTCTTTTAAAGTTACCAATTTTAAAAATAGTCTGCCATGTGGAGAATCACTTAGGTATAAGCAAAAGTGTACACAAGGAGACCAGTTAGCAGGTTATTAGAGTTGTCTAAAAGGGAAATGATAATAATTTGGATAAGACAGGCCAACCTTGCATGTGGAAGTAAGTGGATAGCACTGGAACACATTTTGGAATACATCTGATGTGATTCATTTAAAGAACTGCAAATGGAGGGGGCTAAAAGAGAGCTTATGGGTGACTCCCAGATTATGGCAGAACCAACTAAGGAGAGGTGTCATTAACCAGACAGGAATACTGCAGGAAAGGTCAGTTTGCAGAGAAAAGATACTAAGTTCACACACATGTTGAATTTTGTGGTGCCCCTCCCCTAGTAGAGAAAGTTAAGTACATGGCCAGGTTTAAGAACCTGAAAACTGGAACAGAAGACTTAGTTCAAGATATAAATTTGGGAGTTATCAACATATATACAGTAAATGAAGTCACAGCATGAGATCATCCAGGGAAACAGGAAGAGTGAGAAGAGAAGATAATCTTGAGAAGCTTAATACCTAGAGGTCCAGGAAAAGAAGGTTGAAGAAATGATTCGAGGTACAAGGAAACCAGAAAAAAGTGGCAGCCCCAAAACCAAAAGAAAGAAGTTTCTAGGCAGGCTAAATTGTTAACAGTTCTAAGTAAAATAAGGACAGAAGGAAAAAAAAAAATCCACCAGATTTACCAATATGGAAGTTTGAGAGCTGTTTCTTTAGAATGATGGAGATGGAAAACAAGATTGGAGTCAGCTGAAGAATAACTGATAGGTGAAAAAGTAAAGTTTGTGAGTAAACTGTATAATGCTATTTGGCTATAAATAGGTGAGATACAGTAATAGCTACAGGAAAATGTAGAGCTCAACACCACCATTTTAAAGATGAGAGAGACTACAGCCTGCTTAAGTGCTGATGAAAAGATCCATTAGTGCCCTGGCCTAGTGGCTTAGTTGGCTGGGGCAACATCCAGAAAACCAAAGGCTGTGGGTTCGATCCCAGTCAGGACACATACCCGGGTTACAGGTTCAATTCCTAGTCAGGGTGCATATGGGAGGCAACTGATCTATGTTTCTCTTTCTCTTTCTCCCTCTCTAATCAATAAGTGTATCCTCAGGTGAAAATTAAATTAAAAAAAAAAAAAAAAGATCCAATGAAAGCAGGAATATAAAACACAGGGTCCAGCACAAATTAATGCCCCCTTTTTATTACAAAATCATAAGCATGTAGTTCTGTATCATAACAATATCACACTCAAGTACACCAGATCACATTTTAGGTGAAGTGTTCAAATTAAAACTTTAAATTATTACACCCATAGTATTACCCTACCAACCACACTCAAGCAGGTATTACTTCTGCCAGACCCTGTACCTGAGAAGACAAGGTAACGACTAGGGTCTCTGTTAAGTGAAACAGCTCCTCTCAATTCCAATATAAAGTGAGGATGAGGATGGATTCTGGTAATTTTATGGATTTGGTGATGGAAATCTGAGGTAGGTACAATCTCACAGCTTCTACTTGAGTCGTCAACTTATAATCGAGAGAGAAAAAAAGGGCAAAGGTTTGAAGAGGGGAGGAAATCTAAAATTGTTTTTATTGAATAGAGGAGGAGGTGAAGTGACTAGTAAAATATGGTAAGAACATTTAAGTCTGGTAGTGCTGAGGGCCTAATTGAAGTTAACTGTTTAGGAAGGTACTAGTTAGCCAAGTTGTATGATTCTTCTCCTGCTGTGCTCAGTCACTTGCACATAGACAAGCAGAAACAACAAGTTTCACTCTTAGTTGGAATTTAGCAGCATAAGATAAAGGAGGGGTAATGACTTAAGGATACTAGCTAGAGAGTGACAGAAAGATGAATCATGGAAGCTAAAATGGACAGAAAAAGAAGTAAAGATAGGAAGAAGGATGAAGAGCTGGAGAAAGTAGGGACATCAAAGAAATGAGATTCTGAGGAGTTTAAAAAAACCCCAAATATATAAAGCAGGAAAGTTGAAAGGATGAGTTTATGGTTAAAGATCAGAGTGTATCAATTAAAGATTTCAGAAGTATCTAGTGATAAGAAATATCTGGGGTATGATGTTTTTGGCAATGCCTGACATGGGGAGGAGGACAGGTCATTCATTGGATATGAAAAATCTTTGCCAAACCACAGAATCAAGAAAGTCTGTGAACCTCTAGTACCTTTCAGACTTTTCTAACAGTGTACAGGTTCTGTTCTTAGGTGACCTTTTAGTTGCGGGCAATCTGACTTCCTTGAAATTTCAATATTGGCCTGAGAAAGCAGGGAATGAGTCAGAGGAAAAAAACTCATACCACCTTATGCTAGCTTCGACCCAAGTTTCCACAAAATAACAGCTGGGAATAACTATTCCTGCTCACTTCTAGTCAGAAAGTAGTTCTAAAGATCAAACTGATTTTAGATGCTTTGGCCCCCTAACTAAATTGTAATCCCCTCCTGGGCCAAGCAGGGATACTGTAGTTACTGAATGATACATCTCAAATATCTCAGAAACCACCTCAGGATCCTTCCAATGCTGTTTGTTCCAAACACGACATCTGTCAGAACATAAATAGTTCTCTGGCTCTGGTACTGTTTGATTTTTAACTGGTGTTTTAAAATACCTTTAGAGATACTAATGTTATATTATCATTTAATTTATATATAACTGTCTTTTAGAAACTGAACTAATTCAATAACATCAATTACTTAACAATTACTAGGGAAAATACTATTAAATGATGACAGTTTGTAATGGTAGTAAATTCATAAGACTACTGTAATTACCAACCCTCCAACCATGTACCTTTTAATTAAATAATGGCATTTATAAAGGGAGAAACATTAAGCTTATTCCTAAGTTAAACTATCTTTTTACATAAACTACCGAAACTCAGTATACAACCATATTTATACAGCATAACATTTGTGTTCAGATATATTTAAACAAAAGCTACATTCATTTTATGTTTTAATTTTTTAAAAAGCTAGCTCAGAGTCAGCTATATTTAGATAGACTGACTATACACTTAGTGGCATAAAATATAATGCTCAAACTAAATTCTCTATATTAGAGCTATATGTTCTTCAAATGGGGCAAAAGATGTACAGCTATCATTAAGGAATATGCCACCTTATTAGCTTCCTATAACAATTCTTGTTATGATAAAAATCTTAAAAGATTTCTAATATCTCTCACTGCGAAGTCTATAGACTGTTTTATCATCATAACCATCTGAAAACTGAATGGATATACTTCAAACAAATAGCTACTAGGTGCTACCTAAAGATCTCCTGCCTTTAGGGACTAACTCGGTAACAGGTATCTTGCTTTACTCTCAATTCCTTTCTAGGTTCCAAACCCCTGTAACTGTTTATCAAAGACTGTTAAGTAAAAGGAGGTTAAATGTACAATGCTTTACATAGCCCATTTAGAAATATTCTAATTCTAAATGGGATTCTAAACTGAGATAGCTCAGTTACTTGGCATTTAGTTTATGAACATTTAATACACTGGAACTGGAACCCTGATAAAATACTAACATAAAAAGTAGTATGACACTTTTAAAATCTCCTATCAATTTGTTAATATTACCAGTACTATAATTGATAAACTTGCATTATATCACACTTGTAGAGTCCTGGATACAGAAAATGACAAAGTAAAAATAACAGTCTGTGGTTTTAAATCCTAGAGTTTACAGAACATCCAATTTAATACACTTAATAAATCATACCGTTAATATATAAGAACAATATGGATTATTACTTGGTCAAGAAATTGTCTTCTGATTCGTCTCAAAAAAGTCTCACATTTTAAAAATAAGACGAACTATAATGATTAAAAAATTCCTATGAACAAAATATGGCCTTTTCTAGAACTTCAAATGCATACATGAGTCCAACTGCTGGCTCTATGAAGAGATCAGGCTAAGACTCCACACCACTTATAACCAGCCATCGAGGCAATGAGATATGAAGTGGCTTTGAATTCTCCGTACCCAATGTCAAAGGGCCTTTCTACATGCACCCTTTAAAGCAAATAGTATACTGTTTAGTGTACTCTTTGGCAACATCAAAGTTTCATATTTATGCCATGATTATGTAAGCTTATTATTCAAGCTGTTTGAAAGTGAAAATTAGAAAAAAAGGAGAGATTGAGTTTTTTTTATGATTTCAAAATAATTTACTAACTTTTCCCATGCATGCTATGCTTAGCAAACATTGGTGAGTATGTTTTTATCTGACAAAAATAAAAGAAACTCAACTCACTGCTAGTCCTAAAATGCAAATTAAACTAACCATGAGATTTTACCTTTCTACTAACCGTTAGGATACCAAAAATTCAAGTGAGGTAACAGTTATCACTGGTAAAGATTTGGTTACATAAGAAACCAATCACTAACCCCTCCTATATACTTACATATACATGTTTTTTGCAACGATGCAAACATTAAAATAACATTATATGCAAAGATTTCCACAAAAGCTATTTGGCACAGGGGATATACAGGTAGAAGAGAAAAGAGGTAGGCAAGCAAAATTGGAAAAAAGGGCAGTTAAAAACTTGTGATTTTATGTTTTACATTACTACACGTACACACGTACACACACACACACACACACACACACACACACACACACACAAGTTCTGTCCAGAAAAAGTCCAGCCACTGTTAATGTAACGAGAATGATTTGCACGATACTGATATAACCTGGCAACCAAGGAGAGTGGGCTGGAATGTACATACATGAACAATGATGACTTTACTGTACAAGTCCATGGGGGCAGTAGATGCCCACTGAGTAAGCATGTGTACTAACTGTGTGGCCATCACATTCAAAAGGATTGACCAAGTACAGCAGCAAATCTGCATCAAATTTTGCGTTAAGCTTCAACATTCCTCCCTGGAAACTATCTGGACAATTCAGAAGGCCAAAGCTATGGGAAACTGGTGATTGGCAGTTTCATCACAACAATGCACCCGTTCATGCATCTTGTGCAGAGGTTTTGGTGGAACATCAATCCACCCAGGTGATTCAGCTCCATTACAGCCCAGACTTGGCACCCTGTGACTTCTGGCTTTTCCCAAAACTGAAATTACCTTTGAAAGGGAAAAGATTTCAGAATATCGGTAAGGTTCAGGAAAATATGACAGTGCTGCTGATTGCAACTGGGAGAACTGTGTGAGGTCCCAAGGTGCCTACTTTGAAGGGGACTGAGGCATCACTGTCCTACATACAATGTTTCTTGTATCTTCTTCAATAAATGCCTCTATTTTTCATATTACATGGCTGGACACCTTCTAGACAGACTATACATGTATAAAACATAAGTTATATGTCTTTTCTGCATAGGAAATTAGGGGGAAGAGTACAATTAAATCTATAATAACTAAACTTTTCTGTTAAATGAAAAGAGAAAAAATCAAAGTAATGTATATAGTATTCTATTACAATAAAGACAAACCATTTAAATTTTTATCAGCCAGGAGAAAGTAGAAGGATATAGAAAAAGCTAACACTAAATCCTTCTATGGGATGAAACTGGAAGGGGAGCTTTACTCTCATATCTTATTCAACTGAACTATTTTAAACAACATAAGACTTTTGTAATTGAAAAATAACATAAAATTTACACTTGTACTTTTTGTTGTTTAACAATACATACCTTGACCTTGCCATACTTTAGAAGGTATTACTAATATTTTGTCACAGGATGCAGAAGGCTGGATCCACCGCCAAACTAGAAAATCTGCACCACCTATTCTTCGTGTTTCTGTGCGAACTCTAGACTCGTTAGCAGCAAGGAAGTCAACAGCTCTATCCCAGACTTTCTTCATTTTTTTCCTATTATGCGAACAAAATGACTATCATCTTGGCTTGTCATCTTTTTCAAATATTAGTAATATAAGGTAGTGATTATTGTTAACTCTAGATGTTTTTATCACTGCTCATGGAGTTTTTCAAAAAAGATTTAGATGCCGGAACCTCACCTCAGATTTCCTGAATTTCAATCTCTAGAGGTGGAGCACAGCATCAATACCCACCCCCCCCACCAAATTTCCGCTGGTTGCCCCGATATATTATTAGGGTTAAGAACGTTGCTTTAGCATATGGCATCATCTTTTATTTTCAAGAAGTTATTTGTTCTTCTACTTAAAAAGCTTTGTTAACAAAATAAAGTATTTGAAAACATTACTAATGAAACATCACTGGCTACTGTCTGTTTTTTTAATCAAGATGAAAGTACAGGAAGATACAGATTGACAACAAGAATAAAATCTATTAGCATGAGAATGATTTAGAAATCTAGTTGTCCATTTTGCAACTCAAAAGCAGGACGGTAACAGAAAAGAATTCAGAAAGAGTTTCAAGTACAAAAATAAAGCCCGTAGAATAAAACAGATCTAGCTGAGAAGGGTCATAACTCTCAATGTAATTTTCACAACTACAGAAAACATGAATATTCTTTACTTCACTTCATAATGCTTTGAACACACCTGTCATGAGGCTGTATTAAGGAATCTCGCACATGTGGAATAGGTATGAAAGGTTGTAAATCTTTGTTTTCCTGGCAAGCTTCATTATGACTTCGTAAAACATCTGTAAATAAATAAAACATATTTACAAATGAATCACTGGTTATCATGTTAGTTTATTATATAATGACATTCGAGAAATTGTTTAGATTTTTAAAAATACTATACCTATAATCTTTACCACTATATCATACATCTGCCTTGTTTCCTCTTCCTCTTTTGTCCAGCGATATTTCATGTAGCGCAGAACGACACAAACCATCACTACCCCTGCAATATTCATATATTTTGAATTTTAAAAATTGTGGTCAGTGGCATTCAATAACATTTATTGTAAAAGAAAAAAGAAAACTTATCACAGTTTCTACAGTGATTATTTTAACTGCCATGATGGGATAATGGACTGAGCCTTTAATAGTGGGTTCAATCTGCTACATAATTAAAACTACATAGAAAAATTTTATATTAAATATAGTTCAGTTTATCTTTATCTCACTTCTTACATTAGGTTCACAACTGAACTTTTTTTTCAATTTTTAAGTTTTTAAAAATTTTGTTATGTGTCAATTATGACAACTGAACATTTAAATTCTATTAGTTTTTAAAAACAATAACATAACTATGTTTCACACACTTTTCCTTTACAGCTTTAAATTACTAGAAACGTGAATCTAATGAGACTAAACATACCACACCTTACTTTTTAGGTAAAATATTTTTAAAGGCATTGAACAACAACAACAAAAATTTAACTCCTAAACTCTTATCATCAATCAACATAGTAACACAAAATCTAGGAATCTTTAAATTTTTTTATTGTTGTTCTAGGAATCTTAATGAAAATTTTCATTCAGGTAAATGATATACTTAAAACTAAAAAGAATTGTAATAAACTTAATTAATAATATTTTATTTAAAAATTAAACTTAATTTTTATATTTTCCTATTCTGTTTTCTAAAGTAGATTTCCATCTATGCACTATACCTGCTTTTTCTTTGACATTCATATGACAAAGTTTAATTCCAGCTTCCCCTAATAAGCACTGTTTCCTAAACAGATGCTGACATTATTTTTAAAAAGTTCAATTTTATTATATCTTAGCAAAGACGTTTGGATGTGATTTATAATGGCAACTATCACAGAAATACATTCACAAACCTGGCATTTGGTGAAACACAAACACAGAAATTCTACAATACAAGGTATCTCTTTCTCATCCTAACAACTTACCTAAACATAACAACAATAACCTGTGAGTGACGGTAACAAAAGCACGTCGAAAACGACACCAAAAAGACATCTGTGGTCTTGTGGATTGCAAAAACTGCACATCAGTTATATTTGTCAACTGTTCCTCTGGGCCATAACCAACACACCTATTTAAAAATAATTAAGGGAAAGTTTAGAGGCAAAATCACTTCTTACACTACAAAATGATCAAAGTGCGAATCAAATCTTTTACCTTATTCCAACATCTTTTCCATTTTCGAAAATCCACTGTAATGAGACATTAAATATATCTTCATATTCAGGACCTAAATCCTAATAAGAAAAATAGAGATCATAATAATTAATAATTCCCATTCAGTTGACTCTATGTGTAAGCTGTCCTATAATATAATCTTCGTAACACTTAAAACTAGATAACATAATGAAAATGTATTATCATTACAGAAAAGTAAAGAAAAAAAATGACCATTTCCCCACCACCTTATGTAACCACTGTTAATATTTTGCTATGTTCCATTTTTGTTATTTTTATATTTATAGATTTGGAGTTTTATTTTTTAAAAAGCTTTCTTTTTTAAAAGTATCATCAAAAGAGTGAATTAGCCACTTTAAAAAAATGGAACACTGTCTTTAGATGAACAAATGACAAAGTATTCAGACTTGGCTGTTTTCACAGACATTTTCTCAACAAGTGAATAAAGCCTGACAACTCAAGACAAACAATTGACTGTATAGTACTAATGATAAAATTCAAGCTTTCAAACAGTAAGTATAGTTCTGAAACACCTGTATCCACAACCACGAGCTTGGCAGCTCCACAATATTCAAAACCCCTTACAATGAGACTGGTGTGATATTAATGGTTGACTTTTGGGTATGGCATAGTAAAATGTGTCAACATCTGGAAGATCTATATAACTAGTAAACCAGTATTTTCTAAATGATGAATGCATGAATTATAAAATTTTGCACAGGTAAAAGATCCATTCTAGTGCAAAATAGACCAACAGACTTTAAAGACTAAGTATGAAAAAGTTCAGATATGGTTTCAAACTCCACAATGAAACTAATCATTAAGAAACTATCAGTGGTAATGTGGTACCACAGAATATCTACAATTATTGAAAAGAGTATTAAAATACATTTTAATGTATTTATGTACAGCAAGTTCCTATGTCATCTCATCAACTTTGTAATGAAATAACATTGTTCAAGGATTTGCTGTACTAAAGTGTAATTATTATGAAACTTCTCCTTTATTTAATTTCCAAGAAGAATTACTCTTCTAGAAAAACACAATTTTATTAACAGTGATTAACATTACTTTTATGGCCTATAAGCTAGGCCATAAAAGTCTATCCAGCCCCATAATTATTGGCACATTTGTAGCTATCTTCTTTCCTGTTTTTCCCCCCACAAATCTTAAGCACATTCATTGTTTTAAAGATTAAATAGGTTTTGAAAGTGACCTAGGAAATGAACCACCTGTTCATTACATTGTTCTATTGGAAAGGTATCACACAAAGTTCCCACCATTTACCTTAAAAACCAATCTATATCAGTAAATCTCTGAGTCTGCCCTGATTGTCCTGGAGTTCTCTTTCCGAAAATAAAATTGGAAGGTATTGGCGGGAAGAGGAAGGAGGAGAAAAACAAAAAAATCCAATCTTTATCTTTTCATCAATATAATACTATGTATTTCCTAAATGTTCCACCAGAGGGACCTCTTAACTTTTCATAGAGCAAAAGAAGCTTTAAATCTCAAAAATGAAGAATACAATGCTCAAGAAATTAGGCAGTTAGAAAAAGAGGGGAGTTCTGGCCAAGATGGAGGTGTAGGTAGAAACCCTTCACTTCCTCACACAACCAAAAGAAGGATAACAACCAATCTAAAATCAATGAACAACCAGAAGTGCCAGAAAATCAAACTGCATGGAAATTCCGAGAACCAAGAAACTAAAGAAAGTCAACCAGAACAACCAGACCACAAGGTGTGCTGAGACAGAGAAATATGGCCCAAATAAAAGAATAGAGCAAAACTTCAGAAAGAAACTAAGTGAGGAGGAGACAGCCAACCTATCTGAAGGAGAACTTAAAGCCCTGGTAATCAAAATGCTCACAGATCTGATTGAGCTTGGATGAAAAATGAAAAAACAAATGAAACATATCCAAAATGAAATACCGCAAAATATTCAGGGAACCAACAGTGACAGGAAGAGAACAGGACTCAAAGTAATGACTTGGAACAAAAGGAAGAAATAAACACCCAACTGGAACAGAATAAAAAAACAAGAATTGAAAAAAGTAAAGAGACTTAAGAACCTCTGGGACAACCTGAAACATTCCAATACCCAAACTATAGGGGTGCCAGAAGGAGAACAAAAGCAAGAAATCAAAAACTTATTTAAACAAATAATGAAGGAAAACTTCCCTAATGTGGCAAAGGAAATAGACTTCTAGGAAGTCCAGGAAACCCAGAGAGTCCCAAAGAAGTTGCACCCAAAGAGGAACACACCAAGGCACAGCATCATTAAGTTACTCAAGATTAAAGATAAGGAGAGAATCCTAAAAGCAGCAAGACAAAAGGAGACAGTTACTTTCAAAGGAGTTCCCATAAGGTTATCAGCTGATTTCTCAAAAGAAACCTTGCAGGCAAGAAGGGGCTGGAAAGAAGTATTAGAAGCCATAAAAGGCAAGGACCTACATCCAAGATTACTCTCTCCAGCAAAGCTATCATTTAGAATGGAAGGACAGATAAAGTGCTTCCCAGATAAGGTCAAGTTACAAAAGTTCACCATCACTAAGCCATGATTATATGAAATGTTAAAGGCACTTATCTAAGAAAAAGATAAAAAACATGAACAGTAAAATAACAACAAACTCACAACAACTATTAACAAAGAAACTACCTAAAAGAAAAGAAAAACAAAAACTAAGCAAACAACTAGAACAGGAACAGAATCAGAGAAAATGGACCTCACATGGAGGGATTTCAGTGGGGAGGGGGGAGGGAAGAATAGGGGGGAAAAGGTACAGGGAAGAAGCAGCATAATTGGTAGGCATAAAATAGACAGGGAGAGATAAAAAATGGTATAGGAAACAGAACTCAAAAAAAAAAAAAAGAACTTATATGTACAACCCATGAACATGAACTAAGCAGGGGGAATGTTGGAGGGTTGGGGTGTGTCAGCTGGAGGGAGGGGAAAGGGGGAAAAATTGGAAAAACTGTAATAGCATAATCAATAAAATATATTTTTAAAAATTTATGCTTATTTAATTAACTGTTACATTTATTTAAATTCCTCTGAGGAAGAAAGTGAGAAAAATAAAAACAATGTATAGAACAAATTCAAGAAAATGAAATTTTACTGAGGTTTACTTACCATTTTACTCCATTAAACATTTACTAATACTGTGCTTATAATGCACCATAAGTTGGGAGAAAATTAGCTTATACTTATAGGAGTTCTATACATTCTTCAGTTTACTCACACCTGAATGAATGTAATAACTTAACTGTGTTGCTGGTGAAACCACAGGACAAATACATGCATTTGAAAAACTGAAAATGGTCTATAGCCATACCACCCTGGACATACCTGATCTTGTATGAAAAACTGAAAATGGGATTCCCAAGAAAAAGCTAACACACACATATATCTAAACATAACAGGAATGCCATTTCTGAATAATTTCATTTAACTAAGAAATGAAACTGATCCATCCAAAATGATTTGCAAATATATACACAAGAAATTCAACTGAATCTAAATAAGTAAATAAACCTAATCAGAAACATAAAATAATTCCAGGGAAAAGATGAAAAGCTTTTAAGAATGAGTTCCTTAGTATGAATTTGTTCTTAAAACTCAATACAAGCAGTTCTAAATCAACTCATGCATGGGTGCTTTCAGTAATTCCTTTGCTGCCTGTCTCGAGTAGAAGTAATCTCTTGTTTGCTACTGCTGCCTGGCTTAGACACTGACTTGTCTCATCCCTGGTTCTGGGTCCTCTCTTCTTTACTGCATCCTATTGCTGACTCATAGCTGCATTCTAATGATTGGGAGAGAGGAAAGAGAAGGTTAGTCATCCTTCCACATTAACCCTTTTCACCTTCTTCAGCTCCAACTTAACTACTGGATCAAGCCCTATCCTGTCCCCAAACCCTAGGTCCCATCCCTTTAGTCCTTCAACTGTAGTACTCAGCAGATTTTACGAGTTACTGAAATATTTATTAATCTCATTGCAGGAATTTACTATCAACACATATCCGTCCCATTACGAAAAAGATGTAACTGGAAAAAAAAAGAAAGAGCAGGGAGAAAGCAATGGTTGGGATAAGTTTTTCCTACTGCTAGAAGTAAAAACACTTCCAAATATCTCATAAGATACCAGTTGCTTGCTTTGTATTCCCACATGCCATGCCCTCTTCTTGGAATATTTCATTCTATGTCCCCTTTAGCCTACTTAATTTAATCCCTTCTTTGCCCCCAGCCCCAAAATCCATTTTGCAATTCTTCTTCCATACTCTGAGACGGAACCTCATAATCATACTCCACCTTATTTAAGATCTTTTTGGATACTGATTCTTTAGCTATCCAATTAGCTATTATACTACCAACAAATTTACCTGTCATCTAGATCAAAACTGAAAATGAAGACAAGGATAGGTTGAGGCAAATTCGGTAGCATCTTATTTGAAACCTCTCCAAGTGAAACTGATTTAATTAGGAAACACACCAAAAAGTATGTATTAGGAAGCTACTATAATCATCAGGCACTGAGCTAAGTACTTTAATATACTCGTTTAAGTCTCCAGCAACTCTGACAGGTATTAACCATTTCTACTTTCACACTGAGAAACAGGTACAGAAAAGTGAAGGGACTTTACCAAGACACACAACTTCTAATGTGACAGTGCTACAATCTGAATCCACATCTAATCTCTATCATATTATATTGCCTTAACATTTGTTGGCTATCTACATGTAAGTCATTAAGTAAATTAAAATGTTTTGGCAAGCGTACCAAGAGATAACTGTCAACAAACCTTGATGGAAGCCCTAGAAGAAGTATACTACATTGTAAATTTTTTTAAAGTGGGGATGACAACAGCAAGACAGAATAGGAAATCCCTGGCCCTCCTTCCCCCAGGAGACAGAAATTCAACAATATACAGATCAATTCCCTTTGTAATAAATCCAAAAACCAGTTAAGAGACTCCTGCAGCCAAACAGACCCCAAAAGAAACTAGCTGCATAGAATCAGGAGGAAAATCTATAGCACTCATTCACCAGAGTCCCTTCTCCTGGCACAGCATGGTGCAGCCAGAAGAAAATCCCCAACTCCTGGATTTTCCTTGAGGGTGGAAAGAGAAGACTGGACCATATATCTAATTTTCAGACTTTTCAGGGGGCCACCAGAGGGACTGGTTTCAGTCTTGCCTGAACTAGGCATTGACAGGTAAGGGCACCAAGTTGGTGGCCACCAAGAACAAAGGCAACTGTCTGAACTAGCATGTGTTCACTCACCACTTTCTCTCTCCAGAGCTCAGTATAGAGTGAGTGGGAAAAAAACCCCAAACTCATGGCTCCCCCCCAAGCAGGGAAAGAGTTGAAGCATGTATTCCATATTCCAGTTTCTCAGGGAGCTTCCCAGGGGACCGGTATCTGTAGCATCTGTCTCAGAGTACTGACAAGACCTGACACAGTCTAGATGGGTGGAGGCTGCTGAGAACAAAAAAAGAACTGAACAGCTTGCTGCTACTCCAGAGGACCTGCAGTACAGCAGTCAGACACCAGAGGGAGCAAGAAATTACAAGCTCCAGAAAAAAAAAGAAAAAAAAAAAAAAAAACCTTGCAAAACCTCTCCAGTGGGATTTTTATACCCACAAGACCATGCAACCACAGAAAAGATTTCAGATGACTCCAGAATCTCTGAGTTCATTGTTGGAGGTTTTCCCCTGCACAAAGAATGGTAAATGTGGCTGTTTCCAAATGCATACGGCTGCAACTCAAAGTAGCAAGGCACACAAAGGAAACAAGGAAATAGGGCCAGACTAAACAAACAAAATAAACCTCTAGAAACTGACCCTAAAGAAAACGATTATGAATTGAAAAGAGTATCTAAGAGACATCTGCACCTCTCTGTTCACTGTGCTATTATTCACAATAGCCAGGAAGTGGAAACAACATGTCTGTTAACAGATCAATGGGGTAAAGAACATGTGGTACCCACACATACACACACAAAATGGAATAGTATTCAGCCTTAAAAAACAAAAATCCTGTCATGTTATAGCATGGATGAACCTTGAGGACATTATGCTAAGTGAAGTTAGCCAGTTACAAAGATAAATACTGCATAATTCCATTTATATGAGGTACATATTGTAGTCAAACTCGTAGAGGCACAAAGTGAAATTGTGGTGGCCAGGAATTGGGAGGAGGGGCAAATGAATAGCTGTTGTGCAATGGGGACAGAGATTCTGTCAGGCAAGATGAAAAATTCTAGAGATCTTAAGTACAATGATGTTCATATAGTTAACAATACTGTACCGTGCACTTGAAAATGTTTATAGGGTAGATCTCATGTTTTATTTTTTAACATAATAAACAAAGGCAAAACTGAAATTTATATGACATGACTTATTTGTAATGAACCATGCTAACTTCTAGGGACCAGCATTTTCATATTTAAGTACTCACATCCTTATGGATTATATTTACAGAATTGAAGCTCACCAGTATGATTTTCAAAATCCACTTTCTTTTTGGAAATCAGAATGACATCTGTCCATCTTAACCCTTCCTTTCATCTAGGATTTCTTGAAGATTACTTACAGTGATTTATAAAATTCACCTGCAAATTCTTTTAATACCCTGAGATGAAATTAATCTGGGGCAGAATATTTGAAATAAGTGATGATGGTTAGATGTATACTTGCTTTTTTACTTGTTACATACCAATCTCAATTCCTCTCTCAACACTGTTGTTGGTTTCCTTTCCAAATTAATGTGCATTCTCTCAAAGAGAATGTAAGCAAACTAAACAAAAAAGTGTTAATTCTGCTTTTTCTATCTGCTCACATTACACCAAACAGCAGGCCTAAGCTTTTAACAGTGCAATTAATCAAATACATGGTACTTTTGATATAAATTGTAATGATTTATATAAGCTTCAAGAATATAGCTATTAAAATTATAATTTCACTGCTTACTTTTAAATATGCAGCTGCATCTTGGACAGAAAGTGTTCTCTGACTCGCACTGCCACACTCATGATCTCCTGGAAAGATGAGCATATTATTCATTTTGAATCAGTACTGTATTCAATAGAAGAAAACAAATATTAATTAAAATATTTTACAAATTACAATATAGTTGCATTATTAGTAGTAGAGAAATATAAACATCATATATATTTTCTAGGGAAAATTCAAGTAATATAAATAAACAATTACCTTTACATAAACCACAACCATTAAAATGCATTTCAGTCAACATAAGAGCATGCTTTCCTTTTGTACTTCCGACTAAATCGTTACCCAGCGGAGGAGCCATATCACACTATGCCTATCTATAGATCTTTCCACAGAGAAGGCCCTCCATAGACATATTATTTTCTAAGGGGGAAAATTCATTGTGCTAATGTATCTATCACTAAAATTAATAATTCAAATGTTCAAATAAGTTTTAAAACATACAGGTTCAGAATATATCTAAGCCAATCTTTAGCAAGGGGTGTACATGCCTTAAAAGTTATTATAACACATCAACAGGGAAATTAGATACAAGTTTCTAGCTATGATCTGGTTTATACAAAAAATTACATTTTCCTTTTCTTGTAACTATTTGTAAGAGAATCCAAAACCTTTTCTTTCAGGCTATCTGTGGTTATTAGGAATCAATTATGTTCACGTTGAACTTCAAATTTAAGTTTTTCCTGGCCTGTTTCTTTCAAGTAAATTGTTTTTAAGTTAACATAAAAGTGTAAGAGTTAAAGTCAAGTCCTTGGCAAATATTTCTATCACTAAAGTAACCACGTTCCTGTTTCTAGTTTTGTTCAAGTGGCCAGATTTTAGTGGTTGCAGTTGTAAAAAGAAAAGAAATACCTATTAGATAAACAAGCAAGTCTTCGAACTTTAAAATGTATCCTCAGAGATTCAGATGCCATAGATCTACAGTAGAGGTCAACAAACTACAGTGCACAGACCAAATATGGCCTACCTCTGGTTTTTACACATCAAGTTTTACTGGAACACAGCCACATTCATGTATGTATTCTCCATGGCTGCTTTCATGCTATAATGGCAGAATCGAGTACTTGCAACAAAGATCATCTAGCCTACAAAGCCTAAAAACAATGTACTACCTACCTGGCCCTTTTACAGCAAAAGTTTGCCTATCCCTGTTCTAGAGGAAGGGATCTTTATCTTTAAAAGCACTTTGCTGACCTAGCACACTTCATAAAACAATGGTATAGAAGCTTATGGTACAATGTCTGGAATTCCTGGCCCAAGTCTACTTAACTTTTTTCTGGGTGCTATAGCATATCAAATAAATGTTATTAGCTTGTAGTGTATAAATATGACAGTTTATCAGTCAATTCAAAGAAGGCTTTCAGTGATATGCACAGAATTACGAGCCTAAAAAACTGACCAGAATTAAGGATCCAAACTGAAAAAACGAAGATTGGTAAGAGGCTGGGGAAGTGTCAGGATCATAAATGCTTCCATGCAATCAGAGAAGTCCCACATTTATCTACGAGACTTCTATAAATGATTTGATTTCTACAAAAGGTAGCAATGATTTCTACATTGGTAGCAATGATTTGATCTGCTACCAAAAGTTTCAACTAAATTTTTCTTTTCTTATAACTGTTTATAAGAAGAAAATACAAAGCCTCTTCTTTAGGATTATGTGTAATATGAATAAAAATGTTAACTAGACAACCACTTAAGGAAAATCTGCATTTTTATATTTAATCTAGGATTTTAGTTAATTCATCACTTACCCAATTCAACTGATACTTAAGCTTTTAGAACTTTGCTACTATTAATGCAGAAAAGAAATCTGACTTTGTAATTACAGTATATACATATATATTTCAACTAGTACATGTGGTAAGCAGAAAAAAGACCCTGATTAAATATATCTACAAGCATAAAAATCCACTCTGTATAGGTAATAAAAACATCTAAAGAGGCAATATTTCACAAACAGAACACTGAACTTAAGAAAAACTATTTCTACTGCTATAGCATGCAAATTAATTTTCAAAACTTTTTTAGTGACCATGATTGTTAAAATTACCTGCAAGCTGTGCCAATCGATCATGAAGCTTGTATAAAGTGTTCATTATAAGATTTTTTTCACTTTCCTGAAGTTAAAAGAAATTATTATAAAATATCTAACTCCAAAAGAGACATACATACCAAATAATAATCTTACTCAATAAAAAAAACCATAACTAAATTTAAAATCACAGAAGCTACATAATCTAAAGGACAAATTCATATTAAAGGACAAATTCATATTTAAACAATGGCTACCATATTTTAAAGAAATCTAAACCTAAAAATCTAAATTATCTCTTTAAATATTTTATCTTCAGATAATATATTCCTTTTAACTTAACATACCTAAAATATTATTTCAACATGTAATCAATATAAAAGTTGATGTTTTACATTTTTTTCATATTTATTTTATTTTTTCTCATTATCATTTAGTCCCTTTATATCCCCTCCCCCCAGCTATCACCACACTGTTGTCCATTAGTCTTTTTTCCTTTTTACTCAGTCCCTCCACCACCCACCTTAACTGTCATCCTGTTCTCTATCTTGCTTATTAGTTAGTTTGTTCATTAAATTCCACATAAGAGTGAAATCATATGGTATTTGTCTTCCTCTGACTGGCTTATTTCACTTAGCATAATGTCCTCAAGGTCCATCCATAGTGCTGCAAAGGGTAAAATTTTCTTCTTTTTATGGCCCAGTAGTATTCCATTGTGTAAATGTCCCATAGTTGTTTTATCCACTCATCTACTGATGGACACTCAAGCTGCTTCCATTACTTGGTGAGTGTAAATAACGCTGCAATGAACATAGGAGTGCTTATACTCTTTCAAATTAGAGTTTTGGGTTTCTTTGGATATATTCCCAGAAGTAGGATCACTGACTGAAAAGGCAGATCCATTTTTAATTTTCTGAGGTAACTCCATCTGCTTTCCACAGTGGCTGCACCAGTCTGTGTTCCCACCAATAGTGTACTAGGGTTCCCTTTCTCCACAACCTCACTGACACTTCTTGTTTGTTGATTTATTGATGACAGCCATTCTGACAGCTGAGATGATATCTCATTGGTGGCTATAATTAGCATTTATCTGATGATTAGTGACAGTAAGCATCTTTTCATGTCTATTAGCCACATAGATGCCCTCTTTCAAGAAGTGTCTAGTCAGGCCCTGCCCATTTTTTAATTGTGTTGTTTGTTTTTTGGTGTTGAGTTTTGTAATTTTTTAATAAATTTTGTATATTAACCCCTTATCAGATGAATTGATGAACATGTTCTCCCATTCTGTGGGTTGTCTTTTTATTTTGCTTATGATTTCCTTTGCTGTGCAAAAACTTTTTAGTTTGATGAGGATGATCAGGAAATTAGCACTAAGGTTAGTGCTAAAAAGGGTCTCATATACAATCAATTCCCCCAAACACCAAAGCAATGCTCCCATATCTCCCCTACCCCACACAATTGCATGCTCATGTATATTGTTCTTATGACACTGTTTTCTTCCAGGCTGCCATGTTTTGTTTAATCTGACTCAACAGCACAATAAGGAAAGAGTATTGACAATTTGATTGATCCTTAACCTCTCCTAGGTTCCCAAAGTGGCCCTGTATAAATTTATGAACCATTAAAGTAAAACAAGCATTTAATGAGTATCTACTAAGAGTTAAGACTGTCCTCAGCAAAGTGAGACCTAGTGAACAAGGTAGTTCCTGTTCTCAAGGGAAAAAAACAGAGTAAGGGTTATAGTACAAAATATAATGTATATTTTGTATAACGTATAGTACAAATGTATACAATGTATATAATGTATAGTACAAAATATAGTACTATATATAAAATATAGTACAAAATACAAAATATAATGTAAATACAGAAGAGGGAGGGAAGATCTGTTTATTGAAGAGAGGATATTTGAGTTGAGCTTCACAGAAAGAATAGAACTGACTAGCATTCCAAGCAGAAGAAACAGCATGAACAAAGGCATGAAAGCATAAAATCATTGTTATATGTCTTACATAAATAGTACCTATTCTGACTCAGCAACCTACTGAAAAAGCAGTCTGGAATGAACAGCTAGAGAGCCCTAGATACCAATACAAAGAGTCGGACTTCATTCTGAAAGGTAAGGAGCAAAGTAAAACAGACTCATGCGTCAGAACTATTATTCTGACCATATAAAAGAAAAACAGAGAATACACTATTGAAATATCTATGTACCCGGCCAACTACTTTAAAGCAATGAGACGCCCCACTTAAGAGCAATCACAATTAATATAAACAATGGGGAAGTGTAGGTTAGGAGAGGGTGTAATAACAGCTTATCATACTATTTGAAATAAATTCCTGAGTCCTGAGGGGGCTGTGTTTTTATTATTTCCTTTCTCCCTGAAGTATCTAACAAAAGAGGATTACTTGGATGAATATGACCAAGAGTAAATTTAGACAAGACATAAAAATCTGGGAAAGGAATTATATGCCATGAACATGCAACCTCATCATTTATTTTCATGCTATATGTTCAGAGACAGAAGAAAAGTTTGGACACTACAAGTGGCATGCTTTTGTCAATCCGGCTTTAACAAGTGACACTCTTTAGTGAAAACTTATCAAGGGCTCCATGATCCTACCGTCAGAGTCCTTGGTTTTATGTGAGATGGTTGATAGAGACCATCAGCTGACTACTTGCCTTCCCATCCCTCTGCTTTCCCTACCCTCAATTTTATCTCAACTAGATTCTGAATCAAGCCAGTCTTTATCTTGACATTAGCCTAAAAATCCAAACTGCAAACATCAGACATCAAAAAATAACTGCAGGGGCTGAAATCCAGGATTCTGAAAACTATGCATTTGTGATACATTAAACCACAAAATCGTTGTTAATAAATATGTTCATTATAATATGATGAGAAGGAACTCCAATGATAGTGTAGCTTGTGGACTTGTTACATAAAACTAAGGTAAGTCTGATTGGGCTGAGGTTAAAGTAGCTGACAGTTTGTAGTTTGTCTCCTCCCTTATCTGGAAAAGGGACTGATTTTCTTTTTGTTTTATATATTCTGATCAAACCTATCCCCACTCCCCTTCTGAAAATAAAACTAAATCCAAAAATCTGATACTTGCCCTCTCCTGTGTGATTACATCTCTTATGATGTAATCGCACTTCATCTTTTGATTCACAGATATTCACACTGGACTAGATAAGTAGAATAACAAAACAATCAGATATAACTGGATCTCATACTGGATAACACACATACTCATACTGTTACATTCACATACCAAGAATTTAAGCAAAAAGCTCAACTATATTTTTCAAGAATTATTTTTTCCAAAGACAACTTATTCAAAATAAACGTTTCTATACAATAAGAATCTCAAGTGCCATCCAAATGATCAAATAAGTTATGATGTAAAACTATGTTATCAACGTCAACAAATCAATTTTGAGAAAGGCTTTGGTTCAATTATCTTTAGCACCAGTATGCTAAACTAAAAGTAAATCTGAAAAGTACATAAATCAAATATTAAAGCTACTTTCTTTATAACAAACTTATATTGGCTTACAGTTTCATTATAGTCTTCTTCCATTCTGACTGCTTTTTAGATGGTCTCTCCTAATATTCAGCTTGGATTGTATCTAACTAGTGGCTTCCCTCATCACCCTGAAAACAAGTTGAAGATCTACCCATAAGTTAATATTTAAAGTAAGCTTTCATGTAACCTTTCATTAAATGAAAATAATTTTATAATTTTAGATAGCTATCTTCTAATTGTTTGGTAAGGTCCAGATTTTCTTCAAGTAACACATACTCTCTAAAGCAAAGTTCTTATTTTGGGGAGAAAAAAATGAACTGTAAAGAGATTCTACCAAATTTTCTCATATACTGTCACCTTCAAATATTTCCCTCATCTATCCTCAGCTAATTTTTCTCCTCAAAAATATTTTCAACTCTTTGTCTCATATCTGATTAAATCACAATAATGAATTTTAAATACTTAGCATGGTGCCTGGCACAGAATAAGTATGTAATATAAGTGAACTACCATCATCGTCATTATAATTATACTATTATTTAGAAGTTCAGAACTTCAGTTTCCCTAATGGGGAAATTGTACAGAAGAAAATAAAGTCTTCTATAATATTTCCCATGTTCAGTGACTACTTTGTACAAATTTAAATTACTATGCCAGTACCAGTGTTTTAACAGTCAATTCTTTTAAAACAAATATCACAAAAGAATACTATTAAAAATAATCGTTACAAAGTTCCACTCTGACAATCTAACCTAAAGCAATATTCTGTGGATCTGATTATACATTATTACTTATCACAACAAATAATGTGTTCTATACATTGTATATTGCTATCAAATCCTACAAATAAAATGAGGAATGGCATGTTATAACTCAAATATCTTAATATGACGGTATGCAAATAATATTTTCATGTGAATAAAATTTAGGTTAAAATAGACATTACAAATCCTTTAAAAGAAAAGGAATCATAAAAGGGCAGCCCAAGGAGTATGTTTCTTTCTAAATCCTTTGTCTTTGTGCCGGTTGATTAAGCATACCGATGAGCAAAAAATCCAAAGGGAAAGGATGAGGTTAAAAAACACAAAAACTACTAGGGTATTCAATGACTTACGAGAATATCCGTACCTCCAAAAGTAGGGACAGGTCCCCAGATGACATACCACTGTCATTTTACTGGACAGCAGTTTTTAGTTTAACATGATAAACAGTACAGCACTTGGGGAAAAACTCAGTGTCAGATACTATAGTTAAGAAATACTCAAAATAAGAAAATTTATTGCTTCACCCTAAAAGAATCTTTTTAAAATTACTATTTTTAGTTGATAGTCACCCTAATACTTTCATCATATAAAATATGAAACAAAATATCAGCATTGTGATCTTTTACTTACTTGTATTTTTTCAAATGTTGCTTCAAAGGGGTTTTTTACTATCAAGGAAAAAAAAAAAAGAGAGAGAACTATTAGCATTATTTAAAAATGAGAATTAGAATCCCCCTAAACAAGTCCTCTGAAATGCCAGCATGTACTGTGCTAAAACTGAATATAAGACATTCGAATAAAACAAACATGATAACAGTAACAGCTGGCAAAGTATTTTTTCAAACTTACTATACTTACAAGTCTTACTTTGAATCTGCAGTACTCTCTGTAGTAATTGAGAGAAGGTGCTCTGATGTCAGAGCTGCTGGGTTCAAGTCCCAGTTCCATCACTTACTAGCAACATGACCTTGAACCAACATCTACTTTGCCACTCTAAGTTGCAGTTTCCTCTTCTATAAAGGAAGGATGTAATAATGACACCTACCTTATATTGTTGTGAGGATTAAATGAGATAAATCATTAAAAATTCTTGGCTTGGCCTCAAACACTTAATACATGTTACCAATTATTATTACTATTAATAACTACATCATTTCCTGCAGACTTAAGGGTTGCTGGTTTGATTCCCAGTCAGGGCACATGCCTGGGTTTCAGGTCATCCCTTGTACATTGATGTTTCAGTGTTCTTCTCCCTCACCCCTCTCTAAAAATAAATAAAACATTCTGAAACAATGAATCATTCATTTAGAATTCTGATTTCTAAGAACTAAAGAAAATCTTCCTAATCCTTGCTACTATCTGGAAAAGTAGCAAGAAACAAATACACAAATCAAAGAACTTTGGATTTCCAATAATTATAAAGAGGATTTACCACTTTCAATCCAGTCTCCCTATACACCTCCCCAAAAGATACAAACAAGTTTATCGCTGAATTACGTAGCAACTCTCATGATTATTATTTAGAATATCCTCATCATCTATTTTTAAATCACATGTGACAATACTCAAAACATTGATACCTGGATCCCTACAATCCAGGTCACAACGAAAACTGAGCCTACAAAGTACTTCACACTCACCAGGTTTCCTTTCTGAGGTGCTTTTCTATTTTTATTTGAGAAAACAGGAAGTCCCATAGGAACCAGGAACTGCCTGATTCTAAGAAAGTTCATGCGTGAGACCAGTTTAACAAGGTACGATTTAAAAAAGTAAGGAAAAAAATGTATCCTGCTATCTCATGAATTTTTAGACAATATTTTTCTATAGAGCAACAGGGTTTTAATGCTAGGAAAGAAAAATTTTTGAAGGAAGAACAAAAGGACTCAATAGGGGAATAGAAAGAATGATATAACTTAAAGATTAAATAAAATTTTAAGAACTGAAACATGCTTAGATTAAAAAAACATTTCTTAATAACATTGATTTTTATTAAGTAAAATTTGAACAATTTAAAATAAAGCTATATTTAGTTAAATATACTGCCAAAAGATGCCCTGTAGATCTAGTTAAAATAAAAATCTGGTTAAAATTGGTCATACAATACTAAAAAACAGATCTTTTATGTGCTCTTTTTAAGAATAGTTCTAAAATATATTAAAATATTCCATTCTAAAATACAGGTTTTAATGTCTATTAAAAAAAGCCATGCATTATTTTTGACTATATACAAAAGTATTTTTTGCCCAGATTATTAAATGGAAAACTAGCTCTTCAAGTATCACTATGAAAGAATTGCTATGGATTGTAGATGTTCTGCCACTAGACTGCTTTACTGTTGAGTTTCTCATGACAGGCACCATATGTCCTGTATGCCTAGCGCTAAGCACAGGGCTTGAAAAGTGCTGGTTGTGCTACCTAAATTAAATCCACCCTTCTTTATTCTACTCTGTGTTAACACTGAAGGGAAAGTGTTAAATTCTGCAGGAAGTTGGAAAGGGCTATGTTCTGGACAAGTGGGAATGGAGAGGGGGGATAAGATAACAAAGAGAAAGCCAAAGAGCAGAACAATAATTCTGCTGAAAAACATTTCGCTGTCCTCTGTTAACTTACTAAATTTCTGCCTCTTGTCTAACAGGCTAAAATACCCTAAAGTGTAACATATATAAAAAGTCAACAATACACTTTCCATCCTACACATTTTCTGTTAAAAAAAAAATACCCCCCACAATTTCCTATGACAATGGTCTCCTATTAAATTAACAGACAGACCTATAGAATTTTATGGAATTATAGAAGTAAAATGTAGCCTTGAGGTTAAGTTTTAGAAAGAAAATTACATCTAATAATAGCAATTCTAACAAACCAAAGCCCTCATTTCTAAAAGAAGTATCTTTATATATCTAATTTTAATTCTGCCAAATTATTTTAGTATTTTTAAAACATCAGTATCTTTTATCTCTCAACCAAATTACCTCAACTTTTTCATGAGAACAACACATGTTATTAACCCTAATGAAATATTCCTTCCTTCTCTGCTTATTGGGCAACAGTAGAGGAGAAACGATATTCCAAAATCATCCCACAGCAAAACTTCATTTATTCCTCTTCATTTATTAGCCTCTTTTTTAGGAGTGGACCTAAGAGTAAATTATAGTTTTTAATTCTTTATCCTAAGGCAATGATAATTCCAAGTTGCTATTTCAAACTTGACTCTTCCACCCGCAAAAGGCACAACCTTTAAGTGTTTGTACACCTGTTACTGTCTTCTTTTATACTCTATATCAGCAACATTATTGCTTTTTCCTCAGATTCTTCCCTTTGGCCATTTCTCCTTTAATTTTCTCATTCAGATTATTTCAAACCTCAAATATACCAAAATTTTCTTTGTAAAATGTCCTCAATATTTTGACTTTTCTTTCATTTAAACCATTCTAATGACTGTAAAAGTCAAGTTTCTAAAAATGTCTCTTTAATTATAGTACTAGACTCCTCAAAATTGTCCAGTGATTTCCCATCACATTTTGCTTCAAGGAACTAATTCTGATCTTCTGATACTTTCCTACTGACTTACAAGACATGTTGACTCTTCTCCAAACCTCTCTTTTTCTGTCTCATCAATTCCAAAAATGTTACTAGTTTTACTGATTCTTTTTGTTAAATGTAAACTTTTAAAAAATTCTCTTAGGCTAAGATCAAATTTATCAACCATTATGAATTCTCAGATAAAAAGGGGGAAATGAAGTGTATCAACCAATAAATGAATTCACAAAATATGTGAATGCTGACCAAACAAATTGTTCTCCTCAGAAAGGCTTTCATCTTGCATACCTGGTGGCAGTAAATGGAAGAAAAGTCTGTGGTGACCAAAGTTCTTTCATAACTCACAAAGAAAAATAAACATTTAACAAAATATTTATAAGGTACTTACATGTTGGGTACCAGAAATATGGCAGTGACTAAAATAAAAAATATCTCTACTCTCAAGGAGCTTATGTTCTAGAGGGGTTAGAAGAGACAATGAATAAATATATTTTAAAAAAATGTATAGTTATGTCAAATGCTTCTAGTGCTTTAAAGATAAAACAGTAAAAATGGTGCTTGACATGTGAGGGAGGGAAGCAATATTAATAAATAAGATGGTCAGAGAAGACCATACTAAAAAGACTGCATTTGAACAGAACCCAAGGGAGCAGAAGGAACAGGCCATGGACAGAGAATCTGATGCATAACCAAGTTGCTTCCTTAATGTAATTGTAGTTTTCACAGCTGGGCTTCAAAGAGATGGGATTCAAATCTTTGTATGACTCCAAAGCTTACATTCTTTGCTGCCATGGCACTTTTTCATAATACTGCTATAAAACTTACCACAAGGCATTGTTTTCTTTTAAAAAGTCATAATTTTTCCGTTCAGTACCATACTACATCTAAACAACATTTTGGCTTCATCTTCCAACATAAGATATTCACAAACACATATTAAATGTTTGCCATGCACCAGGATTATGCTAGTTGCAAGAAATTTAAACAATGAAATTACATAAACCCCATCCTCAAAAAGTTGTCTTGAGGGCAGTAACTCTGCAGACACGTGCTTTCAAAGGCAGTCTCTTGTAATTTTGTAACCCTCTGACCTTAAACCTAGGTTTTAGTCTTTGGAAACTTCAAGTCTTCTAGGCAGTTAAATTCAGCTGCCTAAATGACCAATTATCTCTCTAAGTTGTACCTTTTTGCAAGCAGATATTCAAATTCTGAAATCCCATTTTCTAGTATTAATGGTTTAAACACAGCATAATTATACGTGAAGTAGGAGGTGGTGGCGGATGGGGGACAAATGTTTCCAACAGCTGCAGAACACTGCACCTGTGTGGCAAACACTTTTGCATTTCACCATCAGCCAGACTAATCTAAAAATGGGACAGGGTGAACATTCTTTTGCCACACAGCACATTGCACATTTGTTCTCTGAAAGTTCTCCGATTGTTTCATGGCTCTACTAAATATATGGTCATTCTAAAAGACAGGAACTATTCACTTCAACCATACTTAATAAATTACTGTGAATATTGAGATTAAATCAACAATCAAACAGACAAAGGTTTTATGGATAAGACTGTCTACTAAAGCTTGCCTAAGGTAAAACTCTTGTACCACCCTGTTCTACTCATAAATAACTTTTCCATTTTAACCCTACCGATCTATCTGGATTTACAGAGGTAAAGACCTAGGTAGAGATAATGAATGAAAGAAAAAGAAAGGAGACCAAAAACTCAAAAGTTCCTCCACTTCTCTTACCTGATAGGACTCCCAACTTTCTAGTTGCCCTGCTTTTATGAGAGGCAATAATTCTGTGCTACTTCCAAATAAGTATTTTTAAAGAATGAATGCTTACAGCACAATTCTTTCAATTTTCTCTTTGAAATTTTTTATAATAATGAAATAAACAGGTTCTATAAAATAAAAATAAAAAAGGCTTAAATGTGGACATTAAAGTACTACTAAGAACATAATGAAAACTGAAATGTGTCTAAGAGAATAAAAAGGTCAAAACTCAATTAGTTTGTAGCCCTGGCTGGCATAGCTCAGTGGATTGAGCACAAGCTGCGAACCAAAGCATCGCAGGTTCGATTCCCAGTCAGGGCACATGCCTGGGTTGCAGGCCACAGCCCCCATCAACTGCACATTGATGTTTCTCTCTCTCTTTCTCCCTTCCTTCCCTCTCTAAAAAATAAATAAATAAAATCTTTAAAAAAAAAAAACTCAATTTGTGAACAGCTTTATTATTGGTTTGGTCAAAAAGTACTTTTGGCTTTTTTCATAAGATAGCTCTAGTAATGTTTAATTGTCTTTAACTGTATTCGAACAATTTTATTAGACTGTATTGTGACAGCTATCATATCAGCAAGCATTTTTTTTAAAGTATCAAAATTGATGAATCTTTGTGTAGCCATTTTAATAATGAAGATGGAAGAAAATAAACATTTTCAGCATATACTTTATTTCAAGAAAGGTAAAAACACAACTGAAACACAAAAAAAGATTTGTGCAGTGTTGGAGAAGGTTCTATGATCAAACATGTCAAAAGTGGTTTGTAAGTTTTGTCCCAGAGGTTTCTCACTGGACAATGCTCCACGGTTGCGTAAAGTAGTTGAAATGGATAGTGATCAAATCAAGACATTGAATAAATCTACATTATACCTACCACGCAGGAGATAGCCAACATACTCAAAATATCCAAATCAGTAAAATTACTGGTAAAATGAAAAATGTGTATTTTATTTTACGGAAAAAAAATATGGACTTTTTTGCCAACCGAATATATGGTTCATTCTTACTCTTCATCACTATATGATAAAGAACATTATATAATCTTTTTCAACTTTGTAGTCATTTAAAATTCTCATATTTACTCACCGTAAAAATGAAAATTCCCTACCTAGTGAAGAAAAAAAAAATGATAAAAATTTGTCTTTATTCAAATACTAATTACATTTACAGTTTTGTCCCACACATTTGGGATCTCTGTAATAAAATCTGTGAGAAAGACTTATAATCACAAACTGGCCAACAAGTATTTATGCAGCATATTCCATTATGTTCTGAGAGCATGCCTATTTAAGAGTGGTGGAGATAAACAAGAAACAAAGACATATAAATTTAATCAATACCACGTTGGAGTTTAGTATAGTGTGCTTTAAGAATCAGGAAGGAGCAAATAATTTCTGCCTGCAATACATTTGAGCCTTAAAAATAAACCAACAGTAAGTAATAAAATGAAATGAACCAGAAAATCAAAAATTGATGAATCTTAAAAATATCATGTTGCATGAAAAAAGCTTTATACAAGAGTATTCCGTGAATCCAATTATATGAAGTTTTAGAACAGGCAAAACTAATCAATGGTGAAAAAATCAGAATAGTAATGAGGTGATGAGCACTGACTGGACTTGAAGTTGTTGGAGTTGAATGTAATGTTCTATATCTGTAGAGATTAAGTTACACAGCTGGATGATTTGTCAAAACTAATCTGATCATACATTAAAGATTTATGCATCTGACTCTATTCAAATTTTACCTTAAAAAAAAAAAAAGCCAACCTCACTCTAGTTAATACCGTGTATGAAATATGTAAGAAAAAAGTATCCTAATATCTTCAACTTACTCTGAAATACATTTTTTAACAAGATAGAATAATGGATAGAGTGATGGATAAGATATATAATAAAGCAAATACAGAAAATGTTAACTGTATAATCTAAGTGTGGGTATATGAGTGCTCACAGCACAATTCTTTCAATTTTTGATTTGAAAATTTTTATACTAAAATGCTAGAGAAAAAAAGAATAAAGAACAAAACAAAAATATTTGTTGGTGGTACTAAAATCCTATCAAGAGAACCAGTAAAAGATAACTTCAATACGTGAGTATATTAAGGTAAAAAAAAAAAAAAAAACTGTTTTGAAGAGCTGCAGCTCATTGTACAAAAAAAAAAAAAACATCCTTTCACTTCAATCTAGATTCTTGACAAATCAAAAACTAAAAAATTTCCTATTTTTAGCAAAAGAACAAAACAAAACAACCCCCCCCCAAAAACTAGACGTTATTATGATGAAAGCTTTTCTTTTATTTTAGAAAGACCTGTATAATAATAAGTTTTATTTTTTAAAATTCATACAATTTACATCTACAAATAAGATTTTAAGCTATCTTTTTTACTAAAATAATGTCAGAAACTTGGCACATGGAAAAAAAGCCAAAATATAGAAGCCTATGTCTAATAATTTTTAAAAAGTAAATGTTTTAACAAATTTTCAAAATTACTTTCTAACAAGCTTGATCTATGAGTTGGAGGCAATCTGCGTTAACAATAATGTAACAACACTGGCTTCATTTACTTAAAATAAAATTATTACTAAATTAGAAAGTTAGATCACTAGCAAATCAAGAACATATATTTTTCCCACATTTACAAGATTTTAATTATAGTTTATCCCTTCCAAAAATGAACTCTGATACTTTAATAGAGCCCCCAAGACTCAACAAATATTTGATAGAACTACTGATTACTGAATCTGACTAGTAACTAAAAAAAAAAATAAAAAGAAAATATTTAATACAAGAGAAAACTTTAAGAAGTATCAACAGCTTACTCTAAAATAGCATATATAGTTAATAATGAATCTCTCCCCAACACATACACACCTCTCTTAAATTAGACTTAAAAAAACAATAAGGCTGCTGCCTCCGTCTAATTTTGTCAGCTAAAGATACTCCTGTAGTTTCCCCAATGTTGGGATGAAAGGTAGTATAAGAACGTATTCCATTCAAATACAAACAAACTAGTGTGTCCACATAAATTACGGGAGCTTTATCTTATTCAGCTGCTTAAAGTTCAAACATTTGAGGGATCTACTTTTTCAGTACTTTCAAAGAACTCTTGAAAACTATTTTTACACGTATATGTCAATTAAAGAATTATGCTACTGCACAGTGATAAGTGAATCGAAAAATAAAAGCAGGTCAACCCACAAAGGTTAGACACAAACCTATAAATAAAACCAAGCATCTGTGTAATAGATAACTTGGCACCCAAAGGAATTTATGCTAATGCAATACTGTAATTTATTAAACATGGTGACAGCTCACTGTATTAAGAGATTTTAAACATTAACTGTTACATACTAGAGACTGGCTGTAACACTTCCTCAAAGTTTACATTGCAAAGAATACAAGTGAAATTGTATTATAACAAGGTCTGTTCTGAAAGACTACTACTAAATGAGAATTTGGAGATCCAAAAAGGATCTGTGACACACTGTACAACCTGTCAATGTAATAAAGCAACATGCATGTCCCATACAATTAAATACAAGAGTTCTTCTACTTAGTAACATTCTCAATCAAAATGCATGTGTACAACATGTTCAATGACTAGAGATAATAAATACTACCAGTATAGTTTTGTGTAGCACAAAGACAATATGCAAATAATAAAGTCGGAGAGAGAAAACTTGCAGTGCAATGTAAAGGTAAATAGAAGTAAAAGAATTTTTTTGATTATATAAGTGCCCATTCCCTTCCTCAAATGGGGTAAGGAGCACAGGTCTGATAAAAGGGAAAACGGCATCACACGTTATCGACAAAGCACAGAGACTGAAGTGTGACTGAAATAAATATAAACTGAATTTGAAGGTAAGAAGGAAATCCCCATCACTGACTTTATGAGCAATATGCTTAAAAATTATACATTGACTTTTCACCAGAGACAAAACCAGACAGAAATGAAAAGTCACTTGAGAAATAGAAGAATTTAAGTAAGTCATCATTAGGTACAAATAAAATCACTGAATAAAGCAAAATGTAAGTAGTCACTACATTCAGTAAACTAAACTAGGCTAGATAAGACTTTTGTTGGTTACAATATATGGAACCTTAAGAGTGAAACCCATGCTTCACATAAACACAACAGCCAGAAAGTACAACATGCACTGAAATCATATCAGATTTTCACCTGTCTATATCTAACTTCTACAATTTTTACTTTTAGCAGAACAAATCTGTGTGAATGAACACTAAAAAATAATGTGTGCAATTCCCCACATTCTATTGGCTAGTATAGTCAATAAATAAGCATATGCCCTTGACAAAACCTGAAACAAGAGAAATGATGATGCTATTCTCTCATTTACTCCCAGTTTCCCTTGTGCCTCTTATATTGTAAATGCTTCAAACACTTAGTATGATTGTAACATTTAAAGATGTACTATGGGCCTTAATACTTCATTAGGTACTAAAACAGTCTATTCTTACACTGGAAGGCAAAAAAACCCTGGTCTTTATGAGAAACCATATGGTAGCCTCTAAATCTAGGGGACTTAATGACATTTGTGACTATGCTTAATTTTTGCTTTATGCTCTGACTTCAAAAACCTAACTTTGTAGAACTACTATATACTAGAGTTGGAAATCTGAACCAATCAGTAACAAAAACATTTTCTGAACCAAGTAAATAAAACTGATGTTTTAATAATACCCACTTAGTAAACATTCAAGGGATCTTAAAACTCCCAAATTATTACTAATTTCCCCACATAACACCTCTTGTTAAATTCCATGCAATAAGGTGCTAAGGAATACAAGATGAAAAGTCACTGTATCTTCCCTAGAGAAGTTTAATAGTGTAGTGATCATCACTACTTTGAAGGATCACAGACCCTTTTTAGATTTTGATCCTCTCCCCAGAAAACTGCATGTATATTAAAAAAATGTGCATGCAATTTCAAGGAGTTCTTATTCACCTGGACTCCATTTATAGCCTCTTTAAGAGTCATGGGCCATTGGGATTAAGAAATCCTGGTCCAGTAAAATGTAAGACTTTTTTAAAATGGGGAGGTGGGGATAATTCCAAAAGAAAGCCAAAACAAATACAGTGGATAATACAAACCATGTAGACAATGTTGTACAGAAAAAAATTCTGTGTTGGGAGTCAGATTATCTGCATTCAAATCTTGCTGGACAAGTTTCTTCACCTCCCTAAGACTCAGTTTCCTCATCTAAAGGGAATGATAACTACCTGGCTCTTAGGACTGTTTTTTGTTTGTTAGTTTATTTATTGTTGTTCAATTATAGTTATCCCAATCCCTCCCCCCCACCATTGCTCTCAGGACTGTTTTAAGAAATGAAAACATGCATGCAAAATTTAGCACAGTTCTGAGACAGACACTTACAAGCACAGACCTAGAGTCCCTTGAGTTGAATTGATTCCTAAAGTCTTTACAGTCCCAGTCCACGTACACAATACACCCCCCCCCCAGAGAAAACCATCAGTTTAAGACTGTCTTTATGATCAAAAGAGCCAGACTAAAACATCTTTTCTCAAACTCCACTGCTCAAAAGTAGCAAGTGACTTCTAAAACTCCTTTAAATTCAGATGATCTTATATGCCAAAACTGTTGACTTTAAGTTTATCTGCTTTTATTCATGCAGTGTGACCTCCCTTCCTTCGGAACCAAGATTCTTTACCAAAAATAGACAAAAGAAAAGTATGGCAACAACCCTGTAGTCAATTAGAGAAAGAAAAATCTTGTAAATCAAAGCACAAAATAACATTTATTTACATTCCTGCTATACCTAGCAGATTAATTTACCAGAATTTTGATTTACTATTTAAGGTCTATATTCCTTTCTCCCCTCAAATTGTATACCCTGCTAAAGACAATTCTTGCTCTTTAATTGCATGTATAGATTTTTATTTAACTACAGTACTTACACTATAGTTCTTCATCACTAAGCAACTACTGATGAATCTGTCTTTTATTCTACATTATAATCCCAACAAAATTCAACCAAAAAAACTTTAAAGAAGATAGGACATGGTTGCTTGAAAAAAAAAATAAGTAAAATTAGCAATCTAAACCAACCCAACAGAATGTTAGACTCTGATTTTTAAAAACTGCATTTGAACTGATATTCTGCCTAAGACAAAATTCAGGCAAGGACATGAAATCACCACAGTTTCTCTCATTTTCCAGCCCCTAAGTTACAGAATTTTTAAAAAGGTACCAAATATTTTTAAAGTAACCGAGTGAAATTTCCTTTTTCCTTCTTGGATGGCAGAGTATAAGTATAATTTATACCAGTTTTGTATTAATTTCAACCTAATACGATTTTTAAAATTTAAGTCAAGTATAAATTTTCCTCTGTAAGTAATCTTTACTCTTGAAGTTACGTCATTTAGATAAATGAAAATTATATCTCCACACTGAAAGGCTGTGAGGTAAAATGAAAAAACATATCTGGAGCAATGAATACTAGCTCTAACATTTATGACTTGTGATCTTACGCAAGTTGCCTTTTCTGGGACTCTTAATAACCTAATGTAAAATGGGATGTTTTGTGACTACGCACAGCAGTATGAGAAAGGCATTAATAAATCTTAGCTTTTCCTTCTATTTCCAATCCTAGCGTATAAAAAAGAGGCACTCAGTTTACAAATTAACACAATATATTACTACTCCATTCCTCATTTGTCTCTAGCATAGAAGTACTAAGGAGAAATGACAGAATTCTTGGAGTATCTGTGAGTTAGGAAGAGATGAAAAGGAAGACCCCAAAGCAAGGCTCCTGCCAAAAATCTTTTATAATGTCTTAATTCTCACTAAATGCCAAAAATTTCACTAATAAAGGATAGAATCTCAGTTAATAAAGATTTGTATTTAGCCCTGGCTGGCGTAGCTCAGTGGATTGAGCGCGGGCTGCAAACCAAAGCGTCGCAGGTTCGATTCCCAGTCAGGGCACATGCCTGGGTTGCAGGCCACAGCCCCCAGCAACCGCACATTGATGCTTCTCTCTCTCTCTTTCTCCCTCCCTTCCCTCTCTGAAAATTAAAAAAAAAAAAAAAAAAAGATTTGTATTTAAAGTACAATCATCTCTAAGACTAAGGGGGTTTTACCCGTTGGTAGTTTGGTCAGTCATTTTAAACATTATAACTGATCCCCTGACATTCACTATAAATGTTTTGAAAACAAATTTTAAAATATAAACAGTATATATAACTTCCTTACAGCATGCTGTAAGTAGTGGTTCTCTACTCTTTAAGTAAAAGGACCCCTTCATTAATATCCCCACAATATTTTTTATATTAATACTAAGGAAATATGATAAAATTCTACCACAAACATAATTTTTATATAATTATAGCAATATTGACATGCAGTTGAAAAATACCAGTGCAAAATAAGAGGGGTGAATCGTTTGTTAGATCCTCAGACCATTCTTTGTAATGTACTTTCCCAAAATGTTCTTAGCCAATTAAGAACTACTGACATAAATTCTAACCAAAAATGTAGGCAACTCAACTACTACACATATAAGGATGAAGGATAATTTAGAGAAGCTGGGCTAAACTGATTCCACTGCCTCAATCATTACTAAAGATAATCACATTTTATCAAATTTTACCATAAAATTATATAATTATATTATCAGGATTCTACAACTAATTCAAGTGGCTTTCCCTAACATTTAACTAAAAGTAACTGAAGTAATAAATGGAGTTGATTTGGTAAAGGGAAAAATGTATGAAAGTGGAACGCAATATAGTACAATCATTAGAGCATGGGCTTTCAAGTCATTCAGTCAATGACACAACTCTATAACTCACCTCTCTGATCTGTAACCTTGGACGAAGAGATTAATCTAATCCTCCATTAAAATCCCTCAATTGTAAAATGATGTAAAAAATGCTTAAGACAAAATGTTTACACCTGCCAAGCACCCAATAAACAGACCTACAATTTATAGGGCATTATGCTAAGTGAAGTAAATCAGAGAAAAAAAATAATTATCTTACTTATATGTGGAATCTAAAAAAAACAGAACAGAAACGAACTCATAGATACTGAGAATAGACTGCTGTTTGCCAGAGGTGGGGTAGGGTGTTGGATGAAATGGGTGAAGGTGGTCAAAAGGTACAAACTTCCAGTTATAAGATAAATAAGTTCCTAGAGATGTAATGTATGGTGACTATTGTTAATAATACATGCTATACCATGTATTTACAAGTTGCCAAGAGAATAGATCTTAAAAGTTCTCAGCAGAAGAAAAATAGCTGTAATAAAGTGTAGTGATAGATGTTAACTAAAATTTGTTGTGGTAATCATTTCACAATATACACATATATATCAAATCACTAAGCAGCTAAAATTAATACAATGTTTTATGTCAATTAAACCTCAATTTTTAAAAAATGAATTACTGAGCACCTAGATTTTTAGCCAAGATCATAGAAGAGTAGGAAACTTAGCCTAGTTATAAGGACAGGAATTAAGAAATGAAAAAGTATAACAAACAAAGATAAAGAGCCAAAAATAAACTTGCTTCCTCCTCATCCAACTTCCACAGAACATGATCCACTGCTCTTAGGATCCAAAACTTAAACCAATACTACATTAATGCTAAAACAGGCTTCTATGGGCTAGCCTAGGAACTTAAACTTAAAAACAGTGAGTTAAACATATTCTAAGTTCAAACAACTATTTTATATGTGATCTGGAAGACAACCCATTCAGAAATTAGGACTGCTCATTTTCCTTTTGGAAGCAAATAGCCTGTCATTGTGCACAAACATTCACAAAATCACCACAAAATAACATCTTGGAAAAAAAAAACCTGAAATAATTTTTAATTTGAAGTATGTGATAAATAAAAGTATCCCAAAATCTTTTTCAAAGTGAAGTACTGAAACCCTTAAAATTTTTATTTTATGTCCACAAAAGTTTTCTACTTTCATTTTTCTCAATAGGAACTGACTTTTCCTTTATCTCCCAGGTCAATCACGTGCTAGAATCAAAAAGCCATCTCTCCTTCCTACAATTCTAGTTTGAAAAGCTGTACAAAGCAGTTTACAATAGGAAATAGTGAAAAGAATAAAAAGGAACATTCCCAATAAGAAATATGAGAGGGAATTTAGGGAATATCACTTCTACTTTAAGCTAAAAAGCCCTTTACATCATAATAAGGAGTCACTAAATCATAAGTCACTACAGTGAAAATAGGTGAGCACAATGGCAGAACTAAATCTCACTCACCTACCTATACTAGGTGCCCATGCTTTAGAATAGAACAGAGAACAGGACAAGATTTTAGAGTCAGGCTTAGTATTAAACCCTCCTCTGCTACGAGGATTTTGACCTTAAATTAGCCTCAGACAACAATTTCATACCCATTATATGTTGAAATGATAATATTCTAAATATACAGGATTAAATCAGATACATTAATAACACTAATTTCACTTGTTTCTTTTTTACTTTTTAATATGGCCACCAGAAAAACTAAATTTACAAGTGGCTTATATTATATTTTTATTAGCTCTGGTCTAAACACATCACATCTTTGATAGTTTCAAATTCAAAATGAGATGAAATTTCCATTATGTGCTTCACATAAATTGTTTAGGAGACTAAAATCCTACTGTACTTTAAATACCTTATACTTCGGGAAGTATGATTTTTAATATCCCATTTATCAAATCCATTTTATTATTTTATACACCCAATCTCTTGATTATCCCATTCAATTTACTGCCTATTCAAAGAGACACACCTCATCTTCCCACTTTAGCAATAATAGTACTCATGTCACCTTACAAACTAACTGAATGAAGAACAGCATGTGACAAGACCATCCTTCTCTACCAGCTGCATGCACTGCCTGTTCTTCAGATACTGTTAACACAAGCTTACTCTAAGACCCACCCACATTCCTAAGAAATGTTTTTCTATCTCAAAATCACTGCTATATTTTGGACTAAAGCAACAACGTATCCCATCTTTGACTTCCCTATCAGCAAATCTACCTTTGAGTGTACAATGACACTAAAATCGAGTTTCAAATTGTACATAATAATCTATTAAATAAATATAACTGAAAAAATAAGAATATTCTTTTTCAGAGCCTAGAAATAAGGCACCAACTGGTAATATACAAAGATGACTCTTTTTATCTGCTCAGACAGCTTGAGAGAAAGGTGTAAAAATACTGATAAGGACTATAAATTTAACCCACTCTCCTATCACTTATTAACATTACTGACAGGACATGCCACAGTGATGAACATGTGTTACTTAAATGAGACTACTGTACTGGGAAATTCTAACTTACAATATAAAAAATGTACAGTTATATATCACTTGAAATTCCTTCAAAACATTTCCATAAACATTATCATCACATTAGTTCCTACAAAAGTCACTGGCTAGAAATAGGTTGATTTTTTTCTACCCCCGAATTTGACAGATGCCAAGGTCCAGAGATTATGAAGTGACTTACCTACCCAAATAAAGTTAGTAGGTGAGAAAAGATGCCTAAGAAAATCTACTGCTGCCTGGTGGTTAAGATTGTGGACTCTGAAGTCACACTGTGGGTTCAGGTGCTGGCTCTAAAACTTAGTAGCTGCGGGACTGCAGACAAGACACTTGTAATCTTATTCCCTTTATATTTCAGTTTTCTCATGAAGATAATATAAACTTTTCCCCCCATGAAAATTAAGATAAATTGCCCACACATAGAAATTCTCAACAAATGCTTTTATCACTTAAAGCTTTAGAATCTGAAAGGAACATTTGAAAATGACAGTTTAAAAAAAACAAAACAAGACTTTTTGTCATAAACATATTTCTAGAACCTCTTGAACCATAATCATAAACACTTCATGTTGATAACATTTTAATTTTTGGCAAACTCGCTCTGTATGTCTCTGCCTTTACTTTATAATTACTTCTAAAAACCTCCAAGAAATGAAACTACTTCTTTTGTGTAGAGTACACATTTGGTAAAGTGTACCATAGGAAATACTCAAATTTGCAGAATCTAATCTTTAAAGTTGTTTCCCAAATCACAATATACAAATATGAAATAGCATTGCACAGTAACCAAATCTTAATTCTGAAAACTAGCTAGTGCATAAATATTTTTTTTAAAACGAATAGAATGCCACCACTATGTACAGGGAAGGGAGGCAGTGTCTGGGGGAAAAGTGTCACTCGTATCATTCTAGAAAGTATATACTCATAGTATTACTTGGCACATGGCAAGTGCCCAATAAATAATTTATGAGTGAGTATATAGATAAATAAATAGAAGAACCTTAATAAATATTTCTTCAAGTAAACTAAACAAACAAGAAGCATTTGTGATACCATGGGAGCCACCCTTATAAACCTAAGTCATTCATAAGGCTGGCCATGGCTCTAAAGCCACAGCCCAGGGACTAGAAGAAACAGATACTCTAAAATTTCCCCCTCCTAATCAATTGCAATGGCCTTTTCTTTATGTAAACTTAAAAAATTATATCTAGGTGAATTCCTACAGAGCAAAGCTTCCTTTATACGTATAAAATGCTTTCAGGAATTAGCCACCATAAGCAAATTCCTTCTGTACATACATATATTGAGATATACAAAAGGAGTCTCTAATTGTAAAACAAAATAATGCTCAGATATGTGTTAAAAATAAAATGCTCATCGCTACAAAAGCATTTTTTTTTCTATTCATGTCACATTCAGGGCAAAAGAGCAATTGTTAGTGCATACTTTATCACTCAATTAGTTTAGAACAGCTGAACTCGACTCTTGCATAGCTTTGCATGCAAGCCTTGTTCCTAAATGTTAGCTTGCCATTTGATATCAACATGGCTATAAAGATGAATTCAGAAGTCATCTTGCAAAAAAACATTTTAAACAAAACTCTACAGGCATAGATAGAGCAAAAAATCTGTTACCTAAACAAAAGTAGTGGTATAATTTTAAACTCTATACCTCTAAGGAAAAAAAAAACCTAAGTGTAAAAGTAATACATGATGGCTTCCACACAATAGATCTGTCTTCCTATTTTCAGACATTATTACCCCCATTAGCACAAATTTTTATAATCTTTTTTAAAAGTTAATTTCCTTAGAAATATAGTTACAAAGGAATGATGGCAAACATGTAAAACTTAACTATAAAATGTAAGATATATAAATATTAGAAAGTAAAACCTGTTGTTAAAGGTATATATTTTTTAACCAATCACTTGTGTGATTCAGGTTAAAGCATGCATTATTAAAACAACATAATTCAAGGATTATTCAAATATGCTGCTGCTTGCTCACTTTAAAATCTGTTAAAAATAAATTGAGTATAAAGGTCAAAATCTAAAGTTATGAGGCAATAATTGTTATAAGAATTTCCACAATTGGCATAGATTTCCAGATTAAATGGCACCAATTTTTAGTGTACAATAAATCAGTACAGTAACAGAATAAAGATATACCACCAGCAATATAATTTTTATAAATAAGTTACTACTACAGCTTACCATATATTTTGGAGATTTCTGGTAGTTTAAGTTATACTTTATTTATAAACTACTTATAAACCAGATTCAATATCTCTTTGCACTGAGTTTCTTTTATTTATATAAAAACATTTTTCAGATAGGTAAGGTTAATATAGAATAATTAATGAGCAAGAAGAAACTCTCTAAAGAACTATGAAAATATCTAATTTTTTTAAGTATCCCTGATCCCTGAAATTGTATAATGCTTCATTCCCATTGAAACAAATATATGAATAGGGAAAATACACATAAAGTTTATTTAAAAGCAAAAAGGGAGAACAAATGTGCTATACTTAAAGGTCTTTACCATTTTGAGAATTAACAATGAAAAACACAAGTTTTAACGTGGTAATGCAAACCAGAAGACTACTTCCCCCACCAGATTTGAGATTGTGCAAAACTCTTAAAAATTAGAAATAGTATCATACGTTCTATAGTTTTACCTATTATATAGTTTGTATTTTATTAGATTTCCCCCCTCATATATCAACACAATCTAAAACCTTAAGTAAGAAAAAATAGTTCCATATGAACTCCTAATTGCTGAGAGTATAAATTTATACTTTCTTGTCCCAAAGTTGCTAGGCTTCATAGATTATTTCTGGTACATCTAGAATTTCATGCATTAATCTGCTTCACCCATCCATATCTTTCATAATTTTCTTGATAATAACAATAGAGAATGTACAAAGTCCTTATGTACTTACAAATATTAAAAGGCAATCAATCTAGTGGACTGGTTAAGAGCAACTGAGTCAAATACTGTTTCTATACTTACTAGCCACATGATCATGGGCAAGTTACTTAACTTCTCTGTGTCTTGGTTTCTATATCTACAAAATGGGATACATACCAATCTCATGAAGATGAAGAAACAACTTTAGTTGTTTTGCTTAGTATCTCACACAGGGTGCTTCCATAGGGTTAGCTGCTACTATTATTATTATGTGTCATGTGCAGAGACAAGTACTTTACATAAATTAATTCTCAGTTAACTCTATTCTACAAATGAGGATACTGAAGTTTACAGTAGTTCAGCAACTTGCCTTTAATAAAAATGCTAGCACGTAGAAGGGCCAATATTGACTCTAAATCCTGATAGCTGTGTTTCCTCAAAAGAGGTTCCATGGATATTCTCATGGGGAATCCATAGTTTTTGCTTGGATGATTTTTAAATTATTCTAAAGATAACTTTCAAACGAAAATTTCCAGAGTAGATTTTAATTTCTTAAATCATCAAACTAGGATATTCAAACCATGGTGTTCCTAGGAAATTTTTCATACATAGTAGTTAACTTTGAGGAACTTCAAATGTAACAATTCAGCTTTCACTCTTCAAGGATAACAGCATAGTCCTGGCTGGTGTGGCTCAGTGGACTGAGCACCGGCCTGCAAACCAGAGTTGCTGGTTCAATTCCCAGTGAGAGCACATGCCTGGGTTGCGGGCCAGCTCCCCAGTGCGGGGGCAGGGGGGAGACATGTGAGAGGCATCACACACTGATGTTTCTTTCCCTCTCTTCCACCCTTCCCCTCTCTCAAATAGATAAATAAATATTTTTAAAAAAGAATAACAGCATGAACTATTTTTCAACATTTTCATGTCTGTTTCATTATATGTTGGGAACCACCCTGTCTAGTTTCAGAAGCTGTAACCCCCAATGGCTAAGGCTGAGTGAGAGACCGTGGGACTATAAGCCACTAAGGAGACAAAGCTTAATTCCCAGGCAGGGGCACTGCCTCTGCCCCCTTTTACTTCACCCTGCTTGGCCCAGGGCAGATGACTGGTTAGCCAATGACAGGTAAGATTCCTCAAGGGAGGGATGACCTAAGAAGGGCACAGTCTTCCAGGGGCCCTCAGGGAAGGACTTGGGGGGCTATAGAAAAAGGGGGTGATGGACCCTCACCCCTTGGCTTTGACATAGTCTGAGTCCTCATTCTGTCTGTGAGAGGTCTCCTAATCTCTTGGCTGCCTTACTTCCCCTGCCTGACTTAAGCCTGAAACAATGCTGGAGATGGGTGTGGCCCTATGGTGGAAATGGCAGGTTCCCTGGGGCAATCAGGCCTAAGAAAGAATGCATAGAATTCTGTGAGACCTGCTTTGCTAAGAATGCCCTTAACTTAAATGATAAAGGTCCAAGTATAGAGTGAGTTTGTTTCCCCAAAGTTTTATGCCTCTTTAGCTAACTGACCCTGACTCAGAATAAGCCCTCATAGTTCTCTGTATGTTATGTATTGTTTGATCCTTACTGCCTGACAATGACTGATGAGCTTTACCTGTATTCCTGTGCAAACTGAACCCAATAAAAGCCCCTAAAGGAAAAAGCTCCTGGCCCCTCTCCTTTGAGAAATGGGCCACCTTTCCTCCCCAAGCAGATCACGTCTTCGTAGATTTATCCTCATCTGGGGTGGATGGGGGGGGGTCGGGGGGGTGCTATACAGCCACAGCCACCCCACAATTATAGATACCAAATGTCGGGCCTTTTGGTTAGCCTAATTACTTGAAAAAGTAAAAATATACTTTCAAAAATACTCTGGTACCCCAAAGGTATGGCACACCTTTGTAATGTCAAGGCATCTATTCCTTTAGCAAACAGTGCCAGTACTTACATTGAGCATTAGACTTTATTTTTTTTTAAGATTTTATTTATTTATTTTTAGAGAGGGAAGGGAGGGAGAGAGAGAGAGGGAGAAACATCAGTGTGCGGTTGCTGGGGGACACGGCCTGCAACCTAGGCATGTGCCCTGACTGGGAATCGAACCTGCGATGCCTGGTTCGCAGCCTGAGCTCAATCCACTGAGCTACACCAGCCAGGGCAGCACTAGACTTTCTTTACTCCAATTATGTAACTACAAGAGCCTACCAGATATTTCTACTTGAACAACTAAAAAAATAAACCCCAAATAAATCCATTTTCTCTGTACCACCTTTCCCCAAACAAAATCCCTTTTCCACATCTCTAATTCTTCCCAATGGTATCCCTATTCTATCAACCATCCAGGCTCATGACCACAGAATAATCCTTGACTCCTCTCCTTTATTCTCTGTATCCAAACAGTCACCAAGTATTTCTGTCTTTGAACAGATTCTCTCAATCATAGACTCTACTCCATCCCTGTAGTTATAAACCTCCTTTAGGTTTTCATCACTCCATGTCTGCCTCTAGTGCCTATCACCCCATTTCTTCTCTCCAATTCTATGAATCCATTACCTATGCCACCACCAATTTATCCTTCTTAAAAAAAAAAGAAAAAATCAATTTGACCATACTACTCCTCCACTTTAAAACCTCCATGGATTCTCATTGCTCAACCTATAGAACAAAGTCCAAATTTGGAATCAGGGCTTTTGATCATCTGACATCGATCCAACTCACAGCGAACATTCCCCAATTTTAAAAGTGTGGCACTTAAAGATATCACATAATATCCTGTATGTTTCTTAACCATTTCCTGTGACTATTATTAGTGAAGTGGAGGGTTCTGTAGGAATAAGATTTCTTTTGTATCCTTCCCACTACAGAGTATTAAGTTACGTACTGACCAGTTAACTAATTCTCGAGTTAGATAATGAGTTAATCAGTGCATGTATATTGGGCACCTGATAGGTGATCATTTGTTCAATAAATATTGAGTAATAAATTTGTGCCAAGAATACATGTGACTTCCATCTACTAAGTGATTTCCATATGCCAGGCAACAACACTAAAATGTTATATACATTATCTCACATAATGCTTAAAGCCACCTGGAGGCTGCTATTATGATCTTCATTTTTAATATGAGGCAAGTGAGTATCTAGTAAAGTCATAGATATAAGAGAGAGAAATAAAAGCCAAACTCAGAAATTTTGAAAAGCCTGTGCCCTTTACCAGTGTATTCAATTCCCTGTAGAGATATTACTTCAAGGACACAGAGGACACACACAACTGTAATACACTGTAATAAATGCTATGGAATGATGCAAAGATCTTATTTAAGCAAAGAATGATGGGTACTCTAGGGTAAAGAAGGGAGAGATAAGTACAGGTGACACTTAAAAATAAATAAATAAATAGCAGTTAATAGAGAGGAAGAAACAACCCCAAAGAAGGAAATAATGTGCAAAGGTATAAAGGTACAAAATTTCTCAATGTATTCAGTGAACACCAAGTAGTGTTTCAGAAAGTTCCAATGTTCCAGAAAGTAAAGTGCGATAAGAGGGACTGGTAGGAAATGAAGGTAGAAAAAGCAGGTATAGTTAGATTGTGAGTTGTTTAGCCAAGGATTTTAGATTTTATCCAATTAGAGAAAGCAACTGAGTAATTTTAAGCAAGAGAGTGAAATATTGCAGTTATGTTTTAGAAATATTCCTCCGGCACAGAAAAATGGACTGAAAGAGCTAAGCCTAGAAGCAAGAACACCTGTTAGAAGGCTACAGAAACAGTTCAGGCTACAGCACAGGTGGCAAACACAAGGTCCATGGGCCGAATCTAGCCCTCCACCTTGTTTTATCCGGCCCGGCATCTTCTTTCTACCCAGCAGCAGCGCCAAGTTCCTTGCCCCTAGTTAAGGAGCAGTTACATTTATACAGTCCAAAAATTACATTCAGCCCTTTGAAGACAATCACGAGGCTGATGTGGTCCCTGGTGAAAGTGAGTTTGACACCCCTGTGCTAGAGACTAACCTAGAGCAGTGGTGACTGAGAGAAACAGATAGATTGAAAAGACATATATGAACGATATGGCACTACAGGGCTCAGTAACCAATTAGATTGAGGTTTGAGGGTTGGTAGGAAGATGAAGGAAAGGAAGAAATCCAAGCAAATCAAAGTTCCTAGCTTAAGTACTGGTGGATGGAAGTGCCACTAACTGAAACAGGTAACGGGACTTCTAGCCAAGATGGAGGCATAGGCAGATACACTTTGCTTCCTTGCACAACCGAAGGACAACAAATTTAAAAACAAAAAACTGCCAGAAAATCGAACCGTATGGAATATGAAAGTCCGACAACCAAAAAGTTAAAGAAACACTCATCCAGACTGGTACAAGGGGCAGAGAGAACACGAGGCAAGGAAGCGGACTAGGTAGGCAAGACAGAGGCTGGTAGACCAGGAGCTCACACATTCATGTGCGGATAAGCCAGAAGGAACAACTAGGGAGCAAGACAGACTACACAACCCATGGGTTCCAGCACAGGAAACTAAAGCCTCAAAACTTCTGGCTTTAGGTATCTGTGGGGAGTGCAGTGGTGGGAGAAACTCCCAGCCTCACAGAAGAATCTGTTGTAGAGACCTACAGGGTTCTAGAATGTACACAAACCCACCGCACCAGAAGGGCCCAATTTGTTTGCGGATAGCAGGGCAAGAGTCAAGCAAGCAGCACTGTTCTGACCCCTCCCCCACATACAGCGCCATAACCTAGTGAAGTGGATTACCCCCCCTGGTGAATACCTAAGGCTCCACCCCTTACAACATAACACATACACCAAGATAAAGAAATATGGCCCAAATGAAAGTATGTATCAAAACTCCAGAAAAAGAACTAAGCGATGAGGAGAGCCAAACTATCAGATTCAGAGTTCAAAACACTGGTAATCAGGATTCTTACAGAAATGATTGAGTATGGCTGCAAAATGGAGGAAAAAGTGAAGACTATACAAAGTAAAATAAAGAGAAATATACAAGGAACCAACAGTGAAGGGAAGGAAACCAGGACTCAAAGAAACAATTTGGAACAAAAGAAATATGCATTCAATCAGAACAGAATGAAGAAACAATTTAAAAAATGAGGAGAGGCTTACAAACCTCTGGGACAACTTTAAACGTTAGAACACCTGAAACATAGGGGTGCCAGAAGGAGAACAATAACAGCAAGAAATCGAAAACTTATTTGAAAAAATAATGAACTTTCCCAATTTGTTAAAGGAAACAGACTTTCAGGACACCAAGAAGCTCAGAAAATCCCAAAGAAATTGGACCCAAGGAAGAACACACCAAGACACATCAGACCTACATTACCCAAGATTAAAGATAAGGACAGAATCTTAAAAGCAGCAAAGGAAAAGGAGATGGTTCCTAAAAAGGAGTTCCCACAAGACTGTCAGCTGATTTCTCAAAAGAAACCTTGCAGGCAAGAAGGGGCTGGAATGAAGTATTCCAAGTGAAAGGCAAAGACCTACATCCAAGCTTACTCTATTCTGCAAAGCTCTCAATTAGAATGGAAGGGAAGATAAAGTGCTTCCCAGGTAAGATAAAGTCAAAGGAGTTTATCATCACCAAGTCCTTATTATATGAAATGTTAGAGGGACTTCTCTAAGAAGAGGAACATCAAAACTATGAACAGTAAAATGATAAACTCACAAATATCAACAACTGAACCTAAAAAACAAACAGAAACAAACTAAGCAAACAACTAGAACAGAATCACAGAAATGGAGATCACATGGAAGTTATCAGCAGGGAGGTGGGGAGAATAAGGGAAAAGGAACAGAATAAGAAGCATTAATTGGTAGGCGCAAAATAGACAGGGAAAGGTTAAGAATAATATAGGAAATGGAGAAGCCAAAGAACTTACATGTTTAACACACTGACATGAACTAAAGGGAGGAATGTTGGTGGGAGGAGGGTGCAGGGCAGAGCCAGAGAAATGGGAGAAAAACAATAGGACAACTATAATAGCATAATGAATAAAATACACTTTAAAAAAAACTAAAACAGATAACAAGTGGAGAAATGAGGTGCAAGTATACAAAGCGGATGAGTACAGATATCCAAAAGTCATCTAATAATTCAGTCTAGAACTCAGGAGAGAAAAAGCTAATGTGAAAATACAAAACTGGAAGGTATAAGCGAGGAGAATGGATAAAACTGCCTAGGGAAACTGTACAAAAGAACAAAGCCAAATAAGTAATCCAGAGACTACCATATTTAAAACAAAGATGGACTGGAGTAAATGAAAATGAGGAAGGTGAGAGTGGCAATATAGAAGTTTGGAGAGTTTTGTGAAAAACAGTTTTCAGTGCATTAAAGGTATGGTAGAGACGAAGATAAGAACTTGAACTCTTTCTTGGATTAGGCAACTGAGGAGTTGATGACTCAAGGCAGAAGAGGAATGGATAGTAAAGAAAGCTAAACTATAAGGGGTTGAGTGAATGGCAGAGGAGGAAAGGGATATTAATCTTGGCAAGAGGAGAATAAAGGGTTGAAGAACAACAGTTTCAGGATGGTAGCGATTTTAGCATTTTTATAGGTTTAGAGAGGAACTAGTAGAGAATGAGATTTTTTATTTGGCTTTTGTACTTAAACTTAATACATGGAAAGTTACTCATGATATACCATTAAGTAAAAAAAACAAGTTTCAGAATATGTACAGTACAATATCACTTAAAATAAAATTCAGACTCCTTTCTATGGCCTTTAAGACCTTTAGGTCATTTATGACCTGGCCCATGCCTACTTCTGACTTCATTATACGCTACGTATGCCCCAGCCAAACGGACCATTCTATTCTGATGCTTCAACATGGTAAACTTGTTTTTTTTTTTTTTTTGCATCAGGGTCTTCACACTTGCTGTTACTTCTGCCTAAAATTCTCTTCTCACTATGCCTGGCTAGTTCCTTTGAGCCATTCAGATCTCAATTCTCTTTAGAAAGGCCTGCGCCAACTGTTTATAATAGCACATTTCCCTCTAGCCCAGCCTCCAAAGTTGCTATCATTACTTTGTCTTAGCAACTATCACTATCTGAAACTTTTGTTTATTTGTCTATCCTCCCCATCAGAAAATAAGCTCCATGAGAAGAGAGATTTCATCTGTCTTGTTCAACACACATCTTTGCTGCTTGGCACATAGTAGGCACTCTGTTGTTGAATGAAAATGTACACACACGTATATATACAAATGTATGCATTACCTGGACAACATTAAGAAAGTTCTTAAAAGATTGTTATTTTAACTTATATTGAGGTGATTATGAGACTAAGAAGAGAGGTATACAATACCCATTCATTTTTTGCTTCAAACATCTCTATCCGCACTTCCTACAAAAATCATGTCTTTTGTAATTAAAAACCAGTGTCTAAATAATGATCATATGAGCCTAAGATAGTCAATTCTGCCTATTTTCTTTTGATTGATTGTCATGATCTGACTGTAGACTGATCTTTGAGTTACTTTGGTAGGGCAGTTCAAAGTCAGGATCTTAAATCTTAGGACTGAAAAAAAACTTAGAGATCATCTAAACCAGCCCCATAGTTTTACAGATGAGGAAGTAGAAATTCATAGTAATTTAATTAATAAAACTAGGCACTGATGAAAACTTTTCAAAGACCAAATGATTAAGAACTACTTAAAAGGCTAATCTATTACATGTTATACATAATTTAAATAACTAATAAAAACTTACTAAAGCTTACTCTCACATGTAACCTACAATCTTCTGGTGAATAATTACTCAAAGTAAAACTATTCCCTTAAGCACACTATCTGAACCCTATGGTTAAGCATCAGTTAACCATTATAATATGACAAAGGATCAGGATACATAAATATAGGGAGTGAAAATTATTCACCGTTAGGTGTGTGGACTAACTGAACTAGCAAGCACAGCTTTCAACCAGGGTTTAGAGTAAGTCAAGGACATGATACATTTAAGGATTCATTATACTTTGATTCCAATTTCTGTATCAATGTCTACAATGTGTATTTAATGGAATTTAATAAAAATTAAATGTTGAGAGCCCTGGCTGGTGTAGCTCAGTGGATTGAGCTCGGGCTGCGAACCAGGCATCGCAGGTTCGATTCCCAGTCAGGGCATGTGCCTAGGTTGCAGGCCGTGTCCCCCAGCAACTGCACACTGATGTTTCTCTCTCTCTCTCTCCCTCCCTTTCCTCTCTAAAAATAAATAAATAAAATCTTAAAAAAAAAATTAAATGTTGAATAGATAATAAATGCACTAAATGTCACAAAAATGACTTAACTATTTCTCTTTACATACAGAGTCAGGTACAAATAATGCCCCTTTTTTATTATAAAATCTTTTATTACAAAATTGTAAGCACATAATTCTATAACATAACAATATCCCACTCAAGCACACATGACATTTTAGGTGAAATGTTCAAATTAAAACTATCAATTATTACACCCATATTATTACCCTATCAACTACGCTCAAGTAGGCCTTATTTCTGCCAGACACTGTATATACTGTAGTTTACCAGGTATATAAGTTTTACCTAAACTTTTGAGTTGAGCTAATACCAATTTATGTTTAACAAATTATCTCATTGGATATTCACAACCCCACAGACAACAGAAATTACTACTCCCATTCAATACATAAGAATAAAGCTCAAAGATTGAGGAACTTGACTATGGTCATTTTGACAAGTCCTTATACCCAGATCTTGCACCTCTTAGCCACTCGCTGTTCTTTCCATCCCTCAGGCTATCTCACATCCACTATGTATTAAAATGCAAAATGCCTTGTAATTCCCTTCCTTCCACATTGGTGAAGGTAAAGAGAGTCCCAAAATCCTACCAGTCTTATCCCTTTCTATTCCATTTGAAATTTCTGATACCTAAGAAGTATTAGTCGATTTTCTTCACAGTAAGGAAAAAGATGTGACAATCATCTTAATTGAGAATTGTGCTCATCAGCAATTCTGTTTGGAATCCTATCAAATATTCAATTGTTTTATTAATCCTAATAAAATTAAAATACCCTCTTTTTAGAAAGCTCTTCAAACAATATCCAAAGTAGTGTTAAGAATATAGACTTTACAGTTGAAAAAAATTTGAAACAAAATATTACTCATTAGCTGTTCAACTGTGGGTACCTTTCTTAACTTCCTTGGGTCTCAATGTTCTCACCTACAAAATGAGGATAAACACCACCCACCTCTGTGAGGTGTTGGGAAGAGTCAATGAGTTAATATGTGTAAAGCGCTTAGCTCTTAGAAAAGGTCCAAGCCACAGAGTTGTTGTTAGACAAAAAAAAAAAAAAAAAGATGCAGATGAGTACTGGTGATAGGTAATGTCATTTAACTTACGTGAACTTTACTGGTCTAATTCCTAGTGACCTTAATTCTTTTTTCTCCCAAGTATCTGGGACAGGACAGAATAAATCATACTTGCTCCCAGGGTACCAATTAAAGTGAGTGCTATATTTCGGTCCTCTTCTAAACCCTCTACTTAAGCAATATAGTAATACTGAATAGTAAATTATCATTTGATTATGTTAGAATTGCTGTATCCAAATCCAAGCTTACACTATTTTCACTCCTACTCTTTAAGTCTAGGTGCATCATTCACTACTTTGAAATAAACCTAGTAATACTAAGCCAATTTTAGAAATACAAATCATGATACAGTGAATTCATGTTGGGTTGAAAAGGGTAGGAAGTTTCAGGGGGAGTGAGAAAAGAGAGCTAACATTGAGAAATTATGTATTCAGCAGTGCACATGGTAATGCACTAAATTTACTTTCTTTTAATCTTCAAGGCATCATTCTAATCAATACTAGCATCATTTTACAGACTAAAAAAGGGAAGCTCAAACTCTTGCTCACCCCCCTGGCTCAAAATGCTCCAACTACTCCAACCTACAGGAAAGCTCTTGCTCAACTCAAGGCCTTTCCTCTTAAAATCTCCGCCCAGAATGTTTTCCTATATCCCGACAATGCGGTCTCCTCCTGCTTCAGGTCTCATGTCAAACAGTACCTACTCTTACCAACTACACCAATTACTCCATCCTTACTTCCTTCATAAATACAAAGGACCTGTATTCATTTTCTTGTGTTGAAGGACAGGAATACTTTGACTTTCCACTACTGTATCCTGCCTGCTCAACACAGAGATGATGCTAGCTCAGTGAATGAATGCACAGACTTCTCTAGAGTCATTTAACAAGTAAATGGCAGGGCCTGGAAACCAATCCCGATACCACTATTTTTCCAGTGGTGAGAAGAGCGATGCTTTGGGCTGGGAAATTAACTTAGAAGTGTGCCTTCCTACTTTCTATATTCATTCACTTTTTAAAAATTACAGAACTACCTACACATATACTTAATACTACAAAATAACGGCAATTTCAAAAAATTCTATACTGCCTTTCAGAACTGCATTTATGATGCCCGTTATCATAATACTTCAAAACTATTCAGTAATTGGCATCTATACATACAGTTATTTAAGGATAAAGAAAATTGAAATAAAGTCATTTTACTAACAGGTTGGTAAAATAATTTTTTCTTTTTTTTTTTTAATTTGTTTTGGATTTCCCAAAATGTCATTCACAAAAACCTTTTAATCGGCCACGGGATTATCATTCTGTTAACGGCAAAAATGTTCTTTCTTAAAGAAAGATGACACAACTGCACTCAATCTTTTGCATTCACTATTAAACCATGTTCTTGCAGACAGAAGTCACCTCATGTAAAATGCCCACTGCAGTCAGAGCAAATCACAAACATCCCCTTTTTTACCTAAGCCAGGGGGTTTAATACTTACTGCTGAGTGCTCCATCCTCGGATACTCCTGTCCCTCTCATTCCTAGGTAAGTCAGTCCCAATATTAGGAAAAATAAGCAGGCAGCAGTTAAGAGAAACATCGACAAGTAGTGGGCACTGAAACCCGAGGTTGGGGACACCTCCTCGCGTTTAAACTGCTGGAGAAGTTCTTCCTCGGGTTCGGAAAGCTTCGGCTTGTTGTACGCGTTTTTCAGGTAGGTATGATTGGAGCCCGTGTGATTGGAGTGATTGATCCTGAGTGAACCAGAGCCGGCCACCGCCGCACTGGGCGGGAGGCTGTTGGAAAAAATCCTGGGGGAGTCCACACTGAAGGCCCCCCCGCCGATGTGATTATTGGTTTTAAGAAGGGAGCCTGTGGACGAGTCCAAGGTTGCGTCCATGTCAGCCAGTGGCGGGGGCAGAAGGGGGGCCAGTTTCTTCGCGTTAACACGGTATCTAGGAATGGGGCTGGAGTCCAGTTGATCACACCCTCCTCCCAGCTCCGCCGCCGCCACAGCGGGCTCCTCGAGGTTCCGACTCCTGTCTAGACTCCCCGCGGCCGCCGCCCTGTCATTCATCGCGATTCCTCCCCCTCCTTGAACCGAGGGCTCCAGCCGGCCGCCGGCCGACTTAGAAGACGGCAGAGGGAGAGGCTTACTATGGCTCCGTCTGGGCCGATGCCGGGAAAGGGAGTCGTCCTTTAATACCTGTCTGCCTGAGGCCACGTCGTCGCCGTCCTCTTCCTCCGAGTCCGAGTAGTTTTCCCTGCAGCTGTAGGAGAGAAGCCGGCTGCCATTCACAGTCCGGCTGGACCACAGCGGCTCCTCCGCCTCCGGGTCCCTGTCCTCCCGCTCTTCTCCCTCCTCTTCCTCGTCCTCCGCAGCTCCATCTCTCCCCGACGGGGTCTGCAGCTCGGGGGCCGCCGGCCTCCTGGCCCCCCACCAGGAGTGGGGCTTCCTCCGCTCGGCCAAGGTGCTGTTAGTCACCTCGCTGGCGGCCAGGGGCGCCGACGCCGGTTTGAGCCCGCGGTACTGGAGCGAAGCCCGGTCTTTCCTGCCGCTCCCGCCGCCGGCCTGGTCCCGCGGACTGGCCTCCACGTCCGACTCGTCCGAGCTGAAGCCCAGAAGCACTTTGCTGCCAGCCGTGGGGGCGGCCGAGGCGCCCCCGGGCCCTCCCAAGGGGCAATCCGGGCCGGAGGCCGAGATTCGGCCCAGGCCCCCAGGAGTCCGAAAGTGGGAGAGATCTCCGGAGACCGGCCGAACCCCAACGCCGACGGCCGCCGAACCCGGTCCCCCAGCGGCGACCGTGGCGGCTGCCGTGTTATTGTTATTACTGTTCCGCGTCTTGTTGCCGCGGCCCCCAGACTGGTGCTGCCGCTGCTGCTCTTCCTCTCGAAGCTTTTTCAGCTTTTTGAGGTAGACTGGGCGGGTGCTCTCCGTCACTGGGCCAGGAGACAGGCCGTAACGGCGGAGCTGAGAGAAAAGCTCCTCATCCGAGAGCTGCTGAGGCGCCGAAGCCGCTGCCGCTGCCGCTGCCGCCGCCATTTTCTCTCTAGGGTGTTTTACAAGCTCCGCGCTACCGGAAGTGACGCGCCGCCCTAGACCCTGAACTAGACCGGGCTGCGTCGCCCTCCCAGCGCCACGGAATCCTCGGCCAATGGGAGGCTCGGGAGGAGCTCACCTGAGCGGGAAAGGGCCACCTGAGCACCACGGGACGCCCGCGGCGCAGAGTTTTTGTATGTTCTCACCTAGGGGGTGCCAGCACAGTCTCCCCTCTTTCTCCTCTCCTCTTCCAGCTGTTCTCTGCCCTTCCCTTTCTAGTGCCTTTCCTGGGGTTTGCCTCTTAGAGCACGCACCTTGACCTCCTCTTCCCAGGCTCCTGCCACCAGGCAGTAATAATTGAAATAAAATCTCCCTTGAAGTTCCTGGCATTAGTTTTCTTTTCATCCAGATTCCTTCTGCCGAGGGAAGCCTAGCCAGACTGAAAAAAGAAGTGGTTGGAAAGATTGGTGATTCCCTGCTTGACTCCAAATTCTCTTTTCATTTTGTCTTTCCGCATGAATTACAAAAAAGAAGAAAAAAGTGCGTTTCCCTCGCTGCTATTTTTGAGAAGCCTCTCCGCCTCCATTCTAGGGAGAAAATAGTAGACCAGTCACAATACAATTTTATTTAAGAGTAAGGGCTATTTATTCCTTATTTGGTTGTAAGGTATTATGTGTCCCTCCTTTTAAAAATATAATGACTTCAATAGTTCGTCATTTTTGTAATTGAGAGAGTCTATCATTTGCTTCCTACTATGCCAAAAAAAAGACATAATGCCATCCTACTTATTTCTTAGCACCTATAGTTGTTTATATAGTTATTATTATTATTACTTTTATGCTTTTTAAATTACTTTTTATTGTCTTTCAAGAAAATATTGTAAGACAATTCTTTGGACTATAAGCTCCACGAGCAGAGAACCCTTGCTTTTATAATTCTCAGTCCAGTCCTGTGTGCCTAGAAGTTCAGTAAATATTTGAAATAATTCATGGGTTGCAAAGCTAAGATAATACAAGATGAATATTTCGACATGGGAATAGTGGCAGATGAGAAGAAACCTTCACACAAAATCAAAAAAAGCAATTAAGACCTAAATATCCAACCCCCTCACTTACAAAATGAGAAATGAATCCCAGAGAGGTGAAATCTGCCCAGTTTGGTAAAGATTGCTTCACTTTTCCTCAAACTTTGGCAGAGCTAACACTTCTTGAGTATTTAAACCCTAGCAGCTACACATTAGCACCTAGCACAATATCTGGCACTCTGAAGTAATTTTTGGTCGAATGAATTATTTTACCGTATTGCATTATACACATCTGTACAGAAAAATCGTAGGTAAAGACTTAGATACTAGCTTTTTAACATCCTGAATCCAACAGCAGAATAATAATACTCAGTAACCTGAGCCCCCAACTACTCTTAACAAAAGCTTGCCATTTCCTTAAAACAAAAAACAAACAACAACAACAACAAAAAAACCCTTTTATGTTGTGGGTTACCTCCTCATTCTTTATCAGGAGACTTTAAAATTTTACAATGCTTCTGAGTCTATTACTGTTAATCACTTCTAAGGTGTTCAACACAGTAAATGTTAGCGACTCTGATCATAATGACCCAGAATTTATTACCATAATTGTCTGGGTGGGGAATCAAATTAGAACAAACTTACCGGACCTGTGTCTCAGAATAGCTGGGTGGTTAAACTGTGAGCTTTGGTGTTCAGTAAAACTGGATATAGACCCAGCTCTGTCCTCTCACTTTTTTATTCTTAGGTCAACATTTGTACCATGCTGTACTGGCTCTTCAGATAGGAATCATAGAAGTCTGTTGGCTCAGCCTCTGATTTTCATGAATTTGAAAATATACTTACGTCTGTAAAGATTGTAAGACCATTTACATTTCTGCCTGTATATTTACCGGTAATCTTTCTGAGCCTTAGATTCTATATGAACAAAAGAAGAATAAGCATTTCTCAGAAGTCTATTTTAAGGATTAAATAAGAGTATGTCTGTGTAATACTTAGCACCACGCCTAACACACAATGTGCACTCAGTAAATATTGGCCAATAATGTAAACCTAAGCATTGTATATGTGTTTGCTAGCACAGTTCCTGAGAACTCCATGTAACAGCAAATAAAGAAAATGCCATTGCACTGACAAATAAAAATGGTGAAACTTTGCCCAAAGAATTAAATAATCAGATTTAAAAATTAGTGATGATGAAAGGCTTTGCAAACTATAGTTCTTAGTCACTTTAACCCTTGGGGGCAGCAAGTTTTGGAATGAATTAGGAATCAAAGATCTCAAGTCTCCAAGTTATATGACAAATCTCAGAGGCTCTGTGCACCTCAAATCTTTTCTAAAATGTTGATACTGCCTACCCTTTTTGGCACACAATTAGTATTTAATTAGTATTTGTTGAGAACAATGAATGAATACCATCTGTGAAAATGCTATTTAAATATGTTGTTTACGTCTTATGTATTATAGCCAGATACTAATAACAATGAAAACTATAATTGATATGAACTTTACACTTTACAATGAGCTTTCAGATGCATGATCTCATTTAGTCTGCAAGAAATCTTACCTCTAAAGATCCTGAAGGCATGATTTATTCCACAGAAGTATATGAGGTTATAATTACCCTTTGTTTGGATGTTTGAGCATACCTGACACTTTCTCTGGAGAACATTCACTCTTTCAGCATTATCACAACTCACCCCCAACTTTCTTCTCATTTACCAATGGATCTCACTCCTGCTTCCAGATTGGCTGTAAGTTTAGAGCACAAGACTCTAAATGGGTGACCTGCAACCACATATTGATAGAGAATGGAATCTCAAGCTCCCTCCTGCTTCTAAAAATTTGACTAAGGGAAACATTTATGATGGATTCCAGAAAAAAATAGCCAGTCCATCTCTCCCTCCAGATGTTTTTCATTTTATCTCTGCCTTAAGACTGCTTATCAGAGACCAGCATAGCTTGGGCCACATTACTAACTACGAACTCACCCTGGATCCCAGTAAAATACCTTTCCTTGTGTTGCCCTTTATAGCCATGACATCAGCTTATATTGCAAGGACCTTCTAAAAAATGCTATGAAACCCAACAATGTGTTCAAATAAAGATATTCTGAAAGTTCATTTCCTTGAAGAATGTCTTTTCTGGTCTCAGTATTAGAAGTAATTGTACTTTTCCAAATAACTCACTCATTTTTGTTTTATTTTGTTTTTGCTTTATTTACTTTTTAATGGATGTGAAATTCACGTAACATAAAATTAACCATTTTAAAGTGTACAATCAATGATATTTAGTACATTCACAATATAGTGCAATGATCACCTCTTTCTATTTTCAAAAGATTTTTTATTTAATCTTTATTGTATTTTTTCCATTACTAGTTAATCCCATTATATTCTTTTCCCCCCAGCGATCACCACACTGTTGTTCATGTCCATGAGTCGTTTCTTTTTATGCTGAATTCCTCTACCTCCTAAAACCCGTCCACCATTAGCTGCCATCTGCTCTCCAGTATGAGTCTGTCCTTGTTTATTTGTTAGTTCAATTTATTCATTAGATTCCACATATGAGTGAAATCATAAGGTATTTGTCTTTCTTTGACTGGCTTATTTCCTTCAGCATAAGCTTCTCCAGGTCTATCCATACTGTTGCAGAGGGTAAAATCTTCTTCTTTTTTATGGTTGAGTAGTATTCTATTGTGTAAATGTTCCATAGTTGTTTTATACATTCATCTACTGATGGACACTTGGGCTGCTTCCATATCTTGATGATTGTAAATAATGCTGCAATGAACATAGGGGTGCTTATGTTCTTTTGAATTAGTGTTTGGGGTTCCTTCAGATATATTCCCAGAAATGGGATCACTGGGTCAGAAGGCAGATCCATTTTTAATTTTTTGAGATATTTCCATATTGCTTCCCACAGTGGCTGCACTGGTCTGCATTCCCACCAACAGTGTGAAACAATTCCCTTTTCACCAGAACCTAACCACCACTTGTTTGTTGATTTATTGATGATAGCCATTCTGACGTGCGTGAGATGGTATCTCATTGATGGTTGTAATTTTCATTTCCCTGATGATTAGTTATTGGGAACCACCCAGCCTGGTTTCAGAAGCTGTAACCCCCCATGGCTAAGACTGAGTGAGAGACCTTGGGTCTATAAGCCACTAAGGAGACAAAGCTTAATTCCCAGGCAGGGGCACTGCCTCTGCCCCCTTTTACTTCACCCTGCTTGGCCCAGGGCAGATGACTGGTTAGCCAATGACAGGTAAGATTCCTCAAGGGAGGGATGACCTAAGAAGGGCACAGTCTTCCAGGGGCCCTCAGGGAAGGACTTGGAGGGCTATAGAAAAAGGGGGTGATGGACCCTCACCCCTTGGCTTTGACATAGTCTGAGTCCTCATTCTGTCTGTGAGAGGCTCCTAATCTCTTGGCTGCCTTACTTCCCCTGCCTGACTTAAGCCTGAAACAATGCTGGAGGTGGGTGCGGCCCTATGGTGGAAAGGGCAGGTTCCCTGGGGCAATCAGGCCTAAGAAAGAATGCATAGAATTCTGTGAGACCTGCTTTGCTAAGAATGCCCTTAATTTTCTGATAAGGGTCCAAGCATGGAATGAGTTTATTTCCCAAAGTTTTATAGCCCTTTAGCTAACTGCCCCTGACTCAGAATAAGCCCTCATAGTTCTCTGTATGTTATGTATTGTTTGATCCTTACTGCCTGACAATGACTGATGAGCTTTACTTGTATTCCTGTGCAAACTGAACCCAATAAAAGCCCCTAAAGGAAAAGGCTCTTGGCCCTTCTCCTTTGAGAAATGGGCCACCTTTCCTCCCTAAGCAGATCATGTCTTGGTAGACTTATGCTCATCAATGGCAGACAACGGGGTAGGAGGTTCTGCGGGCACAATTGGTGATGTTGAGCATCTTTACATATGTCTATTGGCCACTCATATGTCCTCTTTGGAGGAGTGTCTATTCAGGTCCTTGCCCATTTTTTAATCGGGTTGCTTGTATTTTTGGTGTTGAATTTTGTAGGTATTTTATAAATTTTGGATATTAACCACTTATCAGAAATATCATCAAATGTGTTCTCCCATTCTGTGGGTTGCCTTTTTATTTTGTTGATGATCTCCTTTGCTTTGCAAAACTTTTTAGTTTGATATAGTTCCATTTGTTTATTTTTTCTTTTGTTTCCCTTGCCTGGGAAGATATGTCTGATAAAAAGTTATCACAAGCAATGTTTGATATCCTGCTGACTATGTTTTTATCTAGGATTTTTATGGTTTCAAGTCTGAAATTTTAAGTTCGTGATCCATTTTGACATTGTTCTTGTGTGTGGTGTAAGAAGGTGGTTTAGTTTCATTTTTCTGCACATATCTGTCCAACTTTCCCAACACCACTTATTGATTAGCCCATTGTGTGTGCTTGCTTCCTCTGTCAAATATTAATTGACTATAAAAGTGCGGGTTTATTTCTGGGCTCTCTGTTCTGTTCCATTGATCTATGTGTCTGTTTTTATGCCATTATCATGCTGTTTTGATTACTATGGCCTTATAATACAGTTTGATATTAGGTAGCATGATTCCACCAACTTTGCTCTTCTCTCTCAGGATCACTGTTGCTATGTGGGGCTTGTTGTGGTTCCATATAAATTTTTGAAATATTTGTTCTACTTCTTTGAAATATGTCATTGAAATCTTGGTAGAAATTGCATTGAATCTCTAGATTGCTTTAGGTAATATGGACATTTAATGATGTTAATTCTTCCTATCCATGAACATGGTATGTGTTTCCATGGTATGTTCTTCAATTTCTTTCTTCAGCATCTATAATTTTCTAAGTACATGTCTTTTATATCCTTGGCTAGGTTTATTCTTAAGTATTTTATTCCTTTTAAAGTAATTGTGAATGACATTGTTTTCTTAATTTCCATTTCTGATCACTTGTTATTGGCATATAAAATACAATTAATTTCTGGATATTAATTTTGTATCCTGCTACTTTACTGAACTTACTGATCAGTTCTAGTAGTTTCTTGGTGGAATCTTTGGGGTTCTCTATATACTATGTCATCTGCAAATAAAACAGTTTTACTTCTTCCTCTCCAATTTGGGTGCCTTTTATTTCTTCCTCCTGTCTGATTGCTGTGGCGAGGACTTCCAGTGCTATGTTGAATAAGAGAGGTGAAAGTGATAGGAGACTTAAGAGTTGGAAAAATTTAGTTTAAGTAATAGCTAATAAGCTTCATAATCAATGCATGTAAAAGCTTTTGTTCAGGAACTGAAGGGGTGACCCACCCTGACTCCAGGAGACCATAAGCAGTTCCACTTTTATTCCTCAGAAGGACTGCAAACAACTCAAGATGATATCTCAGCCATTGTACTCCAGGGTGAGATGACCACTGTCCAGGACACAGCTAAAGGCCACCACCCAGGACAAGAATGCTGAAGTTGTTTTTCTAATCCAATTAACTTTTCCCTGAATTTCAAAACTCCTCACCACACCTTGTTTATTCCCTGCAATAAAAACCTTGGCCTGGAAAGAAAAGAGAAGATGGTGTGTTAGGGTATGAACCTGTCATCTTCTCAGATCATGGGCCATCTGAATAAAGCGCCCATAAAGATTCAATCTCTGTCTCTGCTTATTGGGTTTGGTAGTGACAGGCAGCCCGAATTCCAGTGTCTTTTCTGGTTTCATATTTTGGCAACTCTGGTGGGACAGACTTTGGGACTCTCTGGTAAGTCTGGGTGTTTGATGGGGAGTCCCATTGACTGCCTAGGCTGAGAGGCCCTGGGGGTTTGAGTTCAGAGAATCCCAAGCAGCTGCCAAATAATTTCACTTGGGGATTCTCCCCCAAACTCCTGGCACTTCTCGTGGTTTATCACGTTTGATTGAATCATTGTGCTTTCTGGTTCAGGTTAAAATCCTGGGTCATGACTTAGGTCATCTGGTAAATGTACCTTTCTGGTTTACAGAGCTTGGTCTTAAAAAAAGAATGTCTGATCTGGTTTAGGTACCCTCTGTTTAGAGCTCCCTCTGGTAGAATGTGGGGGAAAGCCTTCGTTCCAGGAAGCAGCCCTTTGGGGCCAGTTCTGACTAATATGGCAACTTACAAGCGTATATCTAGAATGTATATGGTTTTATTGTAATACTGTTCAGTTTATGTATTGTATAATTTAGACTCAGGAGAGCATTGGTCACTGAATGGGTCTTTAAATTACTGTATTTTACTGTAACTAGAGTTGATTTGTCAAAAATCAGGAAAGTGGGACAAAATGCCTTACCTAGAATTTTTTTTGAGTTTACATGATAAAGAGGGAAAGTTAAAAGGAAATAAGTTCATGGTTCAAAGAAAAGGGAGTTTTCATGTGAAAGATTGAAGCTCAGATCTGGGGGAAGGACCAGGAAGATCTAGATGTTATGACCACTGCAAGCTGGCCAGACTTCCCAAAGCCCCAGGGGATCTACTCAGATAAGGGAATGAGGAAAGTGCGCCTGAATTGACATCGCCTTCTAGAATTGGTCAAGGAACCAAATTTGGTGGAGGAAAAGCTCCTACCAGGGCAGGGCAATGTCCTTTTCAGAGACTTCCAGTGGGACTAGGGCCAGAGGGCCAGCCTGCTGGATATTATTGGCACATACTCTGTTTTCTACATCAGATCTGTTAAACTGGAAAAGCTCAAACCCTTCTTATAGAGATGATCCTGATAAAATGACTGATTTGGTTGCATCAGTTTTTGCCACTCATCGTCCCAATTGGGCAGACATACAAGCTTTATTAAATATCTTGCTTACAGGGGATGAGCAGAGCTGATGTTGGATAAGGCAAAAGAAGAGGATAGGAGGTTGCACCAAGAAAATCCAGATGGGGCTCTGGGCCCTCCCAGGAAACACCCCCAAATGAGTCCAACTAGGACCCTGATGGGGATGGCCTTTTTCTCTTAGAGCACTATAAAAGATGCCTCTTTGGGGGAATGAGGAAAGGCATCCCTGAGCAGAAAAGTCTGAGTGTGGTGCAGGTGGTAAAACAAAAGTCCACAGAACACCCCTCCAACACCAGGAAATAGTTAAGGAGATTCCTGGGGATGGCAAGCAACTGCTGCATTTGGATTCCAAACTTTGGGCTCATTGCTAAACCCCACTGTATAAGGCTCTGAAAGGACCAGAATATAGCCCTTTAGAGTGGACAAAGGAGCACACTCAGACTTTTGAGTCCCTGAAGGTGCACCTGGCTTCAGCACTGGCCTTGGGGCTTCCAAACCTACTGAAGCCCTTTCAATAATAATAAAGAGGCTGCTAAACCTAGGACTGGGTATTGCCCTAGGTTTCCTCACCCAACTGCTTAGTGACATTTGCAGCCCATCACATAATTGTCAAGGAAATTAGATTGCTCTGTCCAGGGGTGGCCAGCCTGCTTGAGAGTGGCAGCACCTGTGAGCTCTTGCAGGAAGCTGAAAAGTTTTCTTTGGGACAGCCTATCAGCTTTTATGCACCTCATCAAGTATTGAGCTTGCTGGAGCAAAAAGGAAATATATGGCTCACTGCTGGAAGAATGCACAGGTACCAAGCCATCCTTTTTGATAATACTAACATCTCCCTCAAAACTGTAAGTTAAGTCCTGCCTCTCTTCTCCCAGAGTACAATTCAGCTGCACTGATGCATGACTGTGCTGAAATAATTGATGAAGTGTATTCTAGCAGGATTGATTTATAGGACCATCCTCTAGAAGCAGACTAGACTCTCTATACAAATGGAAGCAGGTAGGTGGACAAAGGAAGCAGAAAGGCTGGGTATGCAGTTGTGACTCTTGAAGGAGTGGTGGAGGCCAAGGCCTTGCTGCCAGGAACCTCTGCTCAGAAAGCTGAACTGATTGCATTGACAAGGGCACTGGAATTATTGTGTGAAAAGAGAGTGAATGTGTGTATCGACTCAAGGAAAGCTTTCCTAATTTTGCACGCACATGGTTTCATTTAGGAAGAAAAAGAATTGTTAACCTACAAAAAAAAAAAGGATATTAAGCATGCAGCAGAAATTTTAAAATTATTAGAGACTGTTCAGGTACCTTTACAGGCAGCAGTTATGCACTGCCTGAGGCGTCAGAAAGAGGACACTGAAGTGGCTAGAGGAAACTATCTGGCTGAATGGGAAGCAAAAGAGGCTGCTAAAAGAATATTTATAATGCCTTTGGTACCTGGACTTGTCACAATTTGACCCTGAATACTCGACTTCAGACTTAGAGAAAGCTAAGGCTTGGGGTTTTGATGAAGAAGGCCCTGATAGCGGATGGAAAAAGAATAAGAAAGGAGCTGTACTGTTTCCTGAACATTTAGTAGAGTCAGTCATGAAGCATTTGCTTGAGGCCACACACTGTGGAAGAGACTCTTCAAGCACCTATGTCGAACTATGGCTCACAGGTCCTGGAATTTCTAAAGTCATAAGAAAAGTAATGGCTGGATGTGCTGTGTGCCAGAAGAACAACCCCAAGACAGATCCCCATCAAAGGAGAGAAGGAAAGCAATACCAAGGACAGTGTCCACTTGAGGACTGACAAATGGACTTTACTCAGATGCCAAGGGTCTGAGAGTGGAAATATTTGTTAGTCTTTGTTGACACCTTTTTCAGGATGGACAGAAGCTTATCCTACTAGAATGAAGAAATTCTTGGAGGTGGTGAAAGCTTTACTGAAGGAAATCATCCCTCACTTTGGCCTTCCTGGCAGCATCCAGATTGATGACAAACATGCTTTTGTTTCAGAAAGTACACAGGAGGTTAGTAAATTTTAGGAATCAAGTGGAGACTCCACATGGTATGGAGACCTCAGGCTTTGGGGGAGGTAGAGAAGATGAATCACACCTTGAAGAAAAAAAATATGGCCAAGCTGTGTCAAGAAATTCATCTCCATTGGGATCAAACTTTGCCTATTGCCTTGCTCAGGATAAGGGTGGCTCCTCAAAGCAGGATTCAGTTGAGTCCTTATGCAATTGTTTATGGGTGGCCATTTCAGTCACCATTGGGGTGGGAGATATGTACACAGAAGAAAAACTGAAGGTAAAGAAAATGTACAACATTTAAGTTATACCTTAGCTGTAACTAATCACCTTGCCCGTATTAGAGACTTCTCCCCCACAGGTTTGCTGCATTCCTTTGAGCCTGCAGATAAGGTGCTACTTAAAACTTGGATGATAGCATCTCTGGAGAGCCAACTAGAAGAAAAGTGGACTGGACTTTGACACGTTCTCCTCACCACTCCTACCATGGTGAAGTTGGCAGAAATAAAACCTTGGACTATCACACCAGAATAAAGAAAGCACTGGAGGGAGACCTGAAAGTCATCTTTCAGAAACAATGACATATTCTTTTCTTTACCTCTTGTTTAACTCTTTGTTATGGGCAACTTATTCCCTTCAAACAGGATGAAAATATTTGGGTATACTTAGCAAAAAATGTTCTGAATATTTATGACTTTTGACTTGTAGGAGGAACTTATATTGAACAAACTTTCCCTTCATGTCTGTGCTCTTTTGGAAAGCCTTAGAAATTATACTGTGTTTGAACAATCAAAAAGAAAATTATTTACTCTGATATTTATAATTGGAGACCAGTGGTAACTGTAAAGATCAGGAAAATATTTTCACTGAAAGTCACTAATGTAGCCCCAGCTAGAGAGTGTGCAACTTTTGTCAACTGCACTGAAGACTGTCTTGTGCTCTCAGCAGGTGTGAAGAAGAATTGCACCACCACCACTGACGTATCTTACGCTTATGCTCATGTTAAATGGCTAACAGGATGGTTTCTGATATGTGGGGTGACTGTCTATTCCTATGTTCCAGCAAACGGTTCTGGGACACCATGCTCTCTGTGAAGACTGATGGCGTTTATGCCTCAGAAGTCCCACCTGACCCAGGTTCAACAGAACCTCTCCCTTACACCCGATTATAACAGTGCTTTACACCTTTTTAGCCCTGAACAATTTAAAGGACTCTGCTGTTTTAACCTGATAGTTCACAGCTCATAGAGCATAAAGTAAAGCAAGTAAATGCTGTGGTGTCCAATATAAAACACACAGAGAGATTCCTTGGTGTTGACTTGCCTGAACTAACCTCCTGGCTGCCTAGTATCACTGGTCTCTGAGACGCATTTATTGTTTTTATCCTTGTCATTTTCTTCAGTATCGTAGCTTGTTGTTGCATACAATGTGCCTCCTCATGTGGGTCTGCAATGAGGTGCATTCCTAAACCCCCCACCAGACAGTCCAATGCTAAGTTACATGCCCAACAACAAAATGAATACTTCCATATGAAGCTGATCTCACAGAAATGAGACAGTTTAATACTAGCAGTGGGGAATGATATGGGACTTAAGAACTGGAAAACTTTAGTTTAAGTAATAGCTAATAAGCTTCATAATCAATGCATGTAAAAACCTTTTGTTCCAGGAACTGAAGGGGTGACCCACCCTGACTCCAGGAGACCATAAGCAGTTCCTCCTTTGTTCCACAGAAGGACTGCAAGCAACACGAGATGATATCTGAGCTATTGTGCTCCAGGGTGAGATGACCACTGTCCAGGACACAGCTAAAGGCCACCACCCAGGACAAGAATGCTGAAGTTGTTTTTTCTAATTCAATTAACTTTTCCCTGAATTTCAAAACTCCTCACCACACCTTGTTGATTCCCTGCTATAAAAACCTTGGCCTGGAAAGAAAAGAAAGATGGTCTGTTAGGGTATGAACCCGCCATCTTCTCAGATCACGGGTCATCTGAATAAAGCACCCATAAAGATTCAATCTCTGTCTCTGCTTATTGGGTTTGGTAGTGACAGGCAGCCCGAACTCCAGTGTCTTTTCCAGTTTCAAAAGTGGACATGCCTGTCTTGTTCCTGACCTTAAGGGAAACACTTGTAGTTTTTGCCTGTTGAGTATGATGCTGGCAGTGGGTTTGTCATATAGGGCCTTTATTATGTTTAGGTATATTCCCTCTATGCCCACTTTGCTGAGCATTTTGATCATAAATGTGAGTGCTGCATTTTATAAAATGCTTTTTCTGCACCTATTGATATGACCATGTGGTTTTTTACCCTTCAATTTCTTTATGTGGTGAATTGATGCGGACACCGACCAGTGGAGTCCATGGTCTTGTGGATGCAACGAACAAATTCACAGGGACTTCAGAAGTCCTGTGGAGAAAAGGGATGGCATGGCCATTCTCTGAGTGAGAGACTGCCCCAACCCTTGCCTGGACAGGCTTTTATTGCTTTTCTGGGAACATAACATCAAGGAAGGTCCCATTCATTATGCACAGGTTTGCTTTAGGTGATTACATTTTACAGATAACAAAGAAAAGAATGTTGCAAATGCAAGGGAAAAAGTAGTTGAACTGGTTACACTCCATCCTTGAAAGGTTTAGCACAAACTTTAGGAAGTTACTTCAAAGATAGGCATTAAACATTTGCTGCCTTAACTCAGGGAGAGGGAGTTTTAGCAAAAGCAAGCCTCAAAGCAGCCTAGGTGCAATGCAGGCCTGATTCCCCATGGGAAAGCTGATCTGTGAGCCTGGCTCCTGTTTGCCACCTTATGCCTGCTGGTTTTCTGAACCAGGGCTGAACTACATTTGCCATTGCCATGCGGACCGGTTCCCTATATTGTGAATCACATTTATTGATTTGTTGTACCATCCTTGTATTCCCAGAATAAATCCCATTTGATTATGGTGTATGATCTTTTTGATGAATTTCTGAATTTGGTTTGCTAACACTTTGTTGAAGATTTTGGTGTCTATCTTCATCAGGGCTATATGCCTATAATTTTCTCTCTTGGCAGTGCCTTTATCTGGTTTTGGAATTAGGATAATGTTGGGGGCTGTCCTGCCTGGTTTCAGGGACTGTAGTCTCCTTAACAGACAAAGGAGTCACACGGCTAGGACTGAGTGAAAAGGCCTTGGGGTCACTTCCCCCTGCTTGGCCTGGGCAGATGACTGCTTAGCCAATGACGGGTAAGATTCCTCAAAGGAGGAAAACCTAAGACAGGCACAATCATGAAGGAACCATTAGGGAAGGATTTAGGGGATTTAGACAAGGGGCAGAAAGACCCTCATGCCTTAGCTTTGTCATAGCCTGAGTCCTCATTCCATGTATAAAAAGTCTCCTAATCTCTTGGCTGCTTTGCTCCCACTGTCTGACTCAGCCTGAAAACAATGCCAGAAGCAGCTGTAGCCTTGTACTGGAACGAACAGCTCCTGGGGGCAAATCTGACCTGAGAAAGAATGTACATTTTGTCCTTTGAAGCGTGCTCTGGCTAGCATAACCCTGTTGATATAAACTGGATGTTTAAGTTCAATGCATAAGAACTAAACTCCTTATCTCATGAAACACATCTTAAAGACCATCTGGCGTCAGCATGTCTCACAGACCCTGACCTATGACAGATCTCTGTGTTCCTTAGATTGTTATCTATAGATAATACCTGTTTTTGTATGACTGTAGCTATTTGACATTGATTGATGAGCTATGCATGTATGCTGTATACACCTACACATACCATTCCCAATAAAAGCTGTTTGGGAGAAGGGCTCGGGGCATTCCCAACTAGAGGGAATTGCTACCCGCTTTCCCACCAGAACAGCAAGACTGTGTCTGGGATGATTTATTTCTCATTTGTGGAGGCTGTGAAGAGCTCCGCTGGACAGAGTCCCTCCCACATCTTTATCTGGTTTTGGAATTAGAGTGATGCTGGCTTTGTAAAATGATTTTAGGAGCATTCCCTTCTCTTGAATTTTATGAAATCATTTGAGAAGGAGAAGTGTTAGTTCTTCTTGGAATGTTTGGTGAAATTTACCTGTGAAGCCATTGAGTCCAAGGCTTTTGTTTGTTGGGAGTTTTTTTTTATTATTGCTTCAATTTTGATAGGTGTAATCTGTCTATTCAGGTTCTCTGATTCTTCCTGATGTATTTTTGAAAAATTGTATGTTTCTAGAAATTTATCCATTTCATCCACATTGTCCAGTTTGTTAGCATATAGTTGTTCATAATATTTTTTTACAGTTCTTTGTATTCCTTTAGTGCCAATTGTTATTTCTCCTTTTATATTTCTGATTTTATTTCTTTGGGTCCTTTCTATTATCTCTTAATGAGTCTGGTTAAAGGTTTGTCAACCTTGTTTCTCTTTTCAAAGAACCAGCTCCTAGATTTACAAAGGTTTACAAGAACTGTAAAAAGATCCTGGCTCCTGGATCTTTTCTATTATTTTTTTAAGACTTTATTTTGTTTATTTCTGCTCTAATCTTTATTACTTCCTTGCTTCTACTCACTTTTAACTTTCTTGTTCTTTTTCATGTTCTCTTAAGTGTGAAGTTTGATCATTTATATGAGCTTTATCTTTGTTTTGTTTTGTTTTGTTTTGAGATACACCTGTAACGCTATTTATTTCCCTCTTAGGCTTGCTTTCCCAGTGTCCCACAGATTTTGGTTTGTTGTGTCCTCATTTTCATTTGTTTCAAGGTATCTTTTGATTTCTTCCTTGATCTTTTTGTTGACCCATTCATCGTTTAAGAGCATGTTATTCGGCTTCCATGTCTTTGCATGTTTTTCTGTGTTCTTGTGATTGATTTCTAGTTTCATAGCACTGTGGTCAGAGAAAATGCTTGATATGATTTCAATCTTCTTAAATTTATGGAGTCTTGTTTTGTGTCCTAGAATGTGTTCTATCCTTGAAAACATTCCATGTGCACTAAAAAAGAATGTATATTGCTGCTTTGGTGTGAAATACTCTGAGGATATCAATTAAGGATATCATTTAAGGGTGCTATTTCCTTGTTGATTTTCTGCCTGGAAGAGCTATCCATTGAAGTCGATGGCGTGTTAAATCCCCAACTATGACTGCATTTCTGTCAATCTCTTCTTTTATGCCCATCAATATTTGCTTTACATATTTAGGTGCTCCTGTGTTGGATGCGTACCTGTTTACTAGTGTTATATCCTCTTGTTGGACTCTTGTTGGATTGTTCCCTTTATCATGATGTAATGCCCTTCTTTGTCTCTTATTATAGCCTATAGCCTTGGTTTTAAAGTCTATTTTTGTTGGATATAGGTATTGCTACCCCAGCTTTTTTTTCTTTTCCATTTGCATGAAGTGTCTTTGCACCCCTTTACTTTTAGTCTGTGTGTATCTTTTGAGCTGAGATGTGTCTCTTGGAGGCAGCATATATAAAGGTCTTGTTTTCTTATTAATTCAGCTATTCTATGTCTTTTGGTTAGAGCATTTAAGCCATTTACATTTAAGGTGATTATTGGTAGATACACACGTAGTGCCATTTTATCGATAGACTCTTTTCCTTGTCTCTTTTTCCTCCTCCTCTCCCTTCTCATCCTTCCCCTCCTCCTCCTTCTCATTCTTCTTCTGGCAAGCCCTTTAACACTTGTTGCAGTACTGATTTTGTGTTAACAAACTCCTTTAGCTTTTTCTTTTCTGGGAAGTTCCTTTTTTCTCCTTGGATTTTAAATGATAGCCTTGCTAGGTAAAGTAGCCTTGGTTGTAAGTCCTCACTTTTCATCGCCTTGAATATTTCATGCCACTCCTTTCTGGCCTGAAATGTTTCTTTCGAGTAATCAAATGACAGTCTAATTGATGCTCCCTTTTAGGTAACTATTTGCTTTTCTCTTGCAGGTTTTAGAATTCTCTTCTTGTCCTTTAAGCCTTGTCATTTTAATTATATTGTGTCTCAGTGCAGGCTTCGTTGGATCTAAATTGTTTGGGACTCTCTGACTTTCCTGGACTTGTGTGTCTTTTTCCTTCACCAGATTAAGGAAATTTTCAGTCATTATTTCTTCAAATAGTTTCTTAATCTCTTGCTTGCTCTCTTCTTTTGGTATTCCCATGATGCAGATATTGTTATGCTTCATGTTGTCCAAAATGTTTCCTATACTCTCCTCACTCATATTAATTTTTTTCTGCTCTGCTTGGATGTTTTTTCCTACCTTGTCTTCCAAATCATTGTTTTATTCCTTCCAGTATATTATTTATTTCAGATATTGCATTCTTTATCTCTGACTGGTCTTTTTTATGTCTTCTACATCTTTTCTCATACTGTTGAGTATCCTTATAACCATTACTCTAAACTCTCTATGTAATAAATTGCTTACCTCCATTTCATCTAGCTCTTCTTCTGGAGAATTCTCTTGTTCTTTCATTTGGGGTCTGATTCTTTGTCTTTCATTTTCACTGTTTCTTTTATTTTATACTTTAGTCATTAAACTAATCAGTTGTTGGACTTATCTGTTGTTAAACTAATCAAACTGTAATCAGCAGCCTGGCTGAAGCTCCAGAGTGGGGGGTGGCGGGGAGAGTAATTCCTGTAGGAGGGGAGTGCTCTGTCTGAGAAAGATGGCTTCTGCAGGATGGGGAATGTCTCATCACAGGGATCCTCATGGCTGTTCCTTCAGTTTTCTCCCCAGAGTCACCAACCTCAGACTCTCCTCATACTCTGTCTTCCCTCTGCCGGAGCCCAGGGTAAATGACTGCTAACAAAATTTTGTGCATTGGCCCTTTAAGAGACCCTCTGCATCTTCATTTATCTCTCCCTGGCTGACAGAAACTCTGCTGCTTTTTATAGCTAGATGTTACCTGGCTTCCTTTCCAGCTCTACTGCTGTAGGCTAGGGAGCACCCCTTGGGGTTTAGACCGTACACTTCCCAGTGGGGAATGCCTGGCTGCTGAAATATCCCTCTGGTACTTCAGCTGACACCTGTGAAAATCCAGCCAGCCCTTTCACGTCTTCCTACCAGTCTTGTCGTGGTAAAGTATTTTCTTCTGTCTGTCCATGGTTGTAAGGCTTCTCTCCAGCTAATGTTCAGTTGGTTATTCAGGATGATTTCTCTACAGTTTAGTTGTAGTTCCTCATTGGTCCTGGGAGAAAGTTAGTGTAGCTCCCACTTACTCCTCTACCATGTTGGTTCTCTATCTCAAAAACATTTTTTATTGTATTTTTCCGCTACCATTTATTCCCTTTCTACTCCTCCCCACCTGTACAATCGCCACACTGTTGTCCATGTCCATGAGTCCTTTTTCCTTTTTGCCTGATCTCTCTACCCCTAACCCCACCCATAGCTGTCATCCTGCTCTCTATCTATAAGTCTGTCTCTATTTTGCTTGTTAGTTCAGTTTTTTATTTAGATTCCACACTTGAGTGAAATCATATGCTATTTGCCTTTCTCTGACTGTCAAAACTTTTTCTTTTTTAAATATATTTTATTGATTATGTTATTACAGTTGTCCCATTTCCCCCCTTCACTCCCCTCCACCCTGCACACACCCACCCACCCACATTCCCCACCTTTAGTTCATATCCACGTGTCATAAGTTCTTTAGCTTCTACATTTCCTATACTATTCTTGTCCTCCCCCTGTCTATTTTCTCCCTACTGTCTATGCTACTTATTCTCTGTACCTTTCCCCCTCTTTTCTCCTCCCACTCCCCTGTTGCTATTCCTCCATGTGATCGCCATTTCTGTGGTTCTGTTCCTGTTCTAGCTGTTTGCTTAGTTTGTTTTCATTTTAGGTGTGGTTGTTAATAACTGTGAGTTGCTGTCTTTTTACTGTTCATATTTTTTATCTTCTTTTTCTTAGATAAGTCCCTTTAACATATATAATGAGGGCTTAGTGATGATGAACTCCTTTAACTCGACCTAATCTGGGAAGTGCTTTATCTGACTTTCCATTTTAAATGAAAGCTTTGGTGGATAGAGCAATCTGGGATGTAGGTCCTTGCCTTTCATGACTTGGAATACTTCTTGCCAGCCCCTTCTTGCCTGTCAGGTCTCTTTTGAGAAATCAGCTCACAGTCTGATAGGAACTCCTTTGTAGGTTACTGTCTCCTTATCTCTTGCTGCTTCTAGAATTCTCCCCTTCATTTTAATCTTGGGTGATGTAATTATGATGTGCCTTGGTGTGTTCCTTCTTGGGTCCAACTTCTTTGGGACTCTCTGAGCTCCCTGGACTTCCTGGAAGTCTATTTCCTTTGTCAGATTGGGGAAGTTCTCCTTTATTATTTGTTCAAATAAGTTTTCCACTTGTTGCTCTTCCTCTTCTCCTTCTGGTACCCCTATAATTTGGATGTTGGAACGTTTCAAGATGAACTGGAGGTTGCTAAGCCTCTCCTCATTTTTTTGAATTCTTGTTTCTTTATTCTTTTCTGTTTGGTTGTTTCTTTCTTCCTTTTGGTCCACTCCGTTGATTTGAGTCTGAGTTTCCTTCCCGTCACTCTTTGTTCCCTGTGCATTTTCCTTCATTTCGCTTAGTGTAGCCTTCAGTTTTTCATCTAATTTACAACCAAAATCAACCAATTCTGTGAGCATCCTGATCACCAGTGCTTTGAACTGTGCATCTGGTAAGTTGGCTATCTCTTGGTCACTTAAAAGTATTGGCTCTGCATACATTCTAGGACCCTGTGGGTCTCTCCAACAAACTCTCCTGTGAGGCTGGGTGTCTCGCCGGGCACCTCAACCTCCACAAGTGTTTTCAATCAGTGCTTTTAGGCTTTATTTCCTGGCACTGGGGACCTGGGTTGCACAGTCTGTCTCATTGCCCATTTTCACCTGGTTTATCTGCGCACAAATGTGTGACTGCGGACAGCCAGCTGCCTTGTACACCTCACTGGGTCTGCTTGTTGACTACCTGCGCCCACACCCGGGGTCTGCCACCGGGGTTTGCTAGCCTCCACCTGCACCCTGCATGCCTAGGTCTGTCAGCCACCGCTTTTTCCTGCCATGATCCCTCTCTGCTGGCTGCCCACTCCGTCCCTCTTACCGGTCTGGATGAATGGTTGTTGGGACTTCTGTACAGTTCAATTTTCTGTTTGTTCTAGTTGTTTTTTTGTTTCTAAATTTTTGTTGTCCTTAATTTTGGTTGTCTACCTATGCCTCCACAGTGTGTCCACCTATGCCTCCATCTTGGCTGGAAGTCCAAAACTTTTTAAATAACTCCCAAAGTAGATTTTGTACCCATTAAGCAGTCATTCCCTATTTCTACCTCTTCCAGCCCCTGGCAACCAGTAATTCACTTTCTGTCTCTGTGGATTTAACTATTCTGGATATTTCATTTAAATGTACTCATACAATATGTGACCTTTTGTATCTGATCCCCTTCAATAAGCATAATGTTTTTGAAGTTTATCCATGTTGTAGCATATGTCAGTACTTATTTCATTTTATGGCTGAATAATATTTCATTGCATGTATACATTATATTTTGTTTACCTGCTCATTCATTGATAGGCACTTGGGTTGTTTCTACTTCTTGATTAAGATGAATAATGCTGTTATGAACATTGACTTACAAGTATGTGTATACTGTTGTCAATTCTTTTGGGTATGTTACCATTGCTGACTCTAACTAAATTGTTTAATTTTATTTTTGTGTGCCTATTTTTAAAATTTTTAAAATTTCATTTTATATTCCTAATATGGCATGCATCTTTTTAGCTGCCTTTTAATTATGTTGTAAAAGTTGTGTAATTCTACTATCTGAGGAGTAGGTTTTATTAGTCTTCACCTTTTATAAATGAAAAAAAACTGAAGCTAGAAAAGTTACTTGATTTAAGTCTCAAAAAAATCAGATGGGAGACTGAAACCCATGACCTTAGAGTCCGAATTCCTTGTTCTTTGCACTACAGCATACTACATCTTGAATACCTTTCTTAAACCATACAGTAATATGTGTAAAAAATAGACTTAGCTCCCTCATTTGTCAACCAGTTTAAGAGGAAAAAGTCTACAGTGGAGTGAAGAAGAAGCCCACAGTTTTTACAGTTATCCTATTTCTTAGTTTTGTTGATATATGCAGCAACTGGAAAGAAAACTCAGGACTATAAAGCAGATTATATCACTTAACTTTTTAGCATATCAGAAAAGTAACAGTGAAGACAACATGATTTGCAAGGAGGCCAGTAGGAAACTTTTGGAATAAGTGAGAATGATGGAGAGAAATAGATCTGAGTTAGGAGATACAAAAAAAAAAAAAAAGATAGCACAATATTTTAATTATGTTATCACTTAACTTCTCTTAATGTACCTCAATGATGTATTTACTAGTTCTTAAAAATATCTTTAAAGATTTATTTATTTATTTAGTTAGTTAGTTAGTTTTAGAGGGAGGAAAAGGGAAAGAGAAAGAGAGGGATAGAAAAATTGATGAGAGAAAACATTGACTGGTTGCTCCTCCTTTGTACTCCAAGGAGACCAAACCCACAACCCAGGCATGTGCCCTGACCAGGAAATGAACTGGTGACCTTTTGCCTTGCAGGATACAGCCTAACCAATGGAGCCATACCAGTCAGGGTGAAGTATTCATTACTTTTAATCTTCAAGATTCCTTGATGTTTATTTTTCTTGTTAATTGCTCAAATTTTATTCAACACTAACACTGCTTTTAAAGAAGAAGCCAGAATAAACAGGATGAAAATACAACATGGTATTGAGAAATATTGGACAAAATTCTTATCCTATGTTACTGTGAGTCTTCACCAAAAAGTTTCACAGCAAGAGCATCTGTTTTATTTTTCTGTATATAACTCAAACAGGTAAGGAATAGTCATGTGATTCAAATAAACAACATACATATGGTTGATAAGTATATTTAACTCTAAGTATGCAAAAAGGCACATTGCTAAATCATATACTAAAAATCATGGGAACATTTTCGTTCATGCATGACGGACAGGGTCTCAAAGTTAGAAGTTTTGAATTGTAGTTGCAGTTCTGCAATTAATTAATTATAGCAATATTTTATATTTTTGTGTTGCTCATAGTGTACAAAACCTTTTCATTTTCTCACTTTGTCATTATTATCATAATTCTATAAATAAAACTATAAATGAGAAGACTAAGCCTCTAAAAATTTTTGATCAATTGGCCTGTGTGAGAGCTACTTAGGCCCGAAATCCAAAACTACCCCAAGTTCATTGTTCTTTCCATCCTCCCATGATACTTCATGTGGTAGATTGTACTGCACAGGATGAGTCATTTAACCTTTTTTCTTTTGGTTTCTTCATCTCTAAAATGAGGAAGTTAGAATATTTGATCATTAAGATCCCTTACAAATCCAAAACTTTCTGAAAGCCCTTTATTATTGTACTCATCATTGTACTTTTTACTGTAGATACTTATACACTTGCTTTATTTCTCCCTCTATACTCTGTGCTCCTTGAGATAAGGATCTGTGTCATTTAGAAATTTGTATTTCTCTTCCTCCTAGCTCATTGCTGAATGTGTTGAATAACTAGTAAACTGCCCCCTTGTGTTACAAAATAACATTAGGAAGACTTTATGGTGACGCATAAACAAGAAAGACGTTAGGGATAGAACTCCTGTGAGATTATCTCAAAATAGGAGAGAAAGCCCTGGCAAGGTTGTTCAGTTGGTTAGAACATCATCCAGTTATGTCAAGGTTTGGGGTTTGATCCCCAGTCAGGGCACATGCAAGAATCAGCCAATGAATGCATCAATAAGTGGAATAAGAAATTCCACTCTCTCCATCTCAGAACAATAAACAACATTTAAAAGCAGGAAACAATGCTTGTCTAAGTTGAGCAGGAAGTTTAGAGAATACACCTGCAAAGAGGCTCCTGGTCCAGGCTGCTCTATAGATTTGGTTTTACTAAAGCAGCAACAAGCATTTGAATGCCAATGACTTCCTGTCCCACATCATATAAACAATGATGTAAACAAAGAGATCTGAATTCCTCAGTTTATGATTATTCCTTCTTTTTTTTTTGATTATTTGTGTTTTTTTAAAAGATTTTATTTATTTATTTTAGAGAGGGAAAGGAGGGAGGGAGAGAGAGAGAGAGAGAGAGAGAGAGAAACATCAGTGTGCGGTTGCTGGGGGACATGGCCTGCAACCTAGGCATGTGCCCTGACTGGGAATCGAACCTGCGATGCCTGGTTCACAGCCCGCGCTCAATCCACTGAGCTACACCAGCCAGGGCTATTCCTTCTTTTCAATGTAATCATTTCTTTAAATGTCCCTTTATCTGAAGTAAGAAAACTTCATATGAAAAACACATAGAGAGTCATCAGGTTTGTGTTCTATAGTATTTTCAGATTTTGGTTTATGTATCCTTTGAAGTCTCCTGGCTGTTTTTCCCAGAAGCTTAAACACAGACAGAGAGGATAGCAGAAAGAGGGCCACTATTAGTTTTTGTTGATAGGATTGAGAATTTGCTCCTGACCTCTGCTGCTTGCCTCTCGATGAGAACATTTTCTGTCCATTCACATAAGAGAAATGTTTCTGATTGGTGTGTGGCTTTTCGTTGTTCATTTGGCCCCTGAAGAACAGGTCCACATGAGCATCAATCCTCCTTGGGTTTCTCTCCCTGCTACAGGCCTCAGACTTCTCTACAGAGAGAGCTGGGACTATCTTAGGTTCATCTCCTTCATTCCCCCTTTTCTGGGAAATCACTGTCCTTCGTTGCCTGATGTCCATTATCATGATACCATCATTTCAGTTTATTTTCAGTTGTTCCAGTTTACAGGGTAAATCTAATCCCTGTTATTCCATCTTGACAAGGAGCATAAGTCCCAGTAAAAGGTGGTTTAATACTGTAATCTCTCTATATTTTTTATGTGTTTGAAAATTTCCAAAATAAAATGCCTGGTAGTACAGAAGGTTTTTGAAGGAAAACAGTGGTATGTAAAGGGAATTTTATTTGGTTGTATTATCCATAAATTATAAAAGTTCTGTCCTTTTACCTACCTCCCAACAAGTCTTTAGTAAGCCTACTAATATGACTAAATAGTCATAACTAATTTTTGTTTAAACATACAAAAAATTAGAGTAATATCATAAACACCTGTGCCGAAACTACCCTCCTCAAATACCTACCATTTTGGCATCTGAATGTGATATTTATCACTCTTATAAATCATTTAATTCCTCTCTCTCTTTCTCTGTCTCTCTCTCCATATATATCTATACCTATATCCATCTATATCTATATAGATATATACATATAGTCTGATCTATAGAAATATAGATATAGATGGATATAGGTATAGACATATATGAGGTCTGTCCAGACCATTAATGGACATTATTAAAAAGTCCAGCCATTATTAATGTAATGAGAAGAGTTTATGCAACATTGATATAATCTGGCAGCCAAGGAGAGTGGTCTGGAATGCACATGTGTGAACAGTGACGACTTCACTGTACTAGTCAATGGGGGCAATAGACACCATTGAGCAAGCATGTATACTATGTGGTCATCATATTCAAAATGACTGAGCAATACAGAAATGAATCTGCATCAAATTTTGTATTAAGCTTGAATATTCCTCTGTAGTAACTATTCAGATTATTCAGAAGGCCACAGCTATGGGCAACTGGTGATTAGCAGCTTCATCACAACAATGTACCTGCTCATGTATCACATCTCATACAGAGTTTTTGGTGAAACATCAAGAGACCCAAGTAACTCAGGCCCCTATAGCTCAGATTTGGCACCCCGCAACTTCAGGCTTTTCCCAAAGCTAAAAGCACTTTTGAAAGAGAAGAGATTTCAGACTGTCAGTGAGATTCAGGAAAATATGACAGGGTAGTTGATGGAAAATGGGAGAACTGGGTGAGGTCCCAAGGTGCCTAGTTTCAAAAGAACTGATGCATCACTATCCTATGTATAATGTTTCTTGTATCTTCTTTAAGATATGTCTCTACTTTTCATATTACATGGCTGGATATGTTCTGGACAGACTTCATATATACTATATATGTAAACATAATATATAAAAGATATCTAAGTTATTTTAAAATTTTATATATGAGGCCCTGGCTGGTGTAGCTCAGTGGATTGAGCTCAGGCTGTGAACCAAGCATCGCAGGTTCGATTCCCAGTCAGGGCACATGCCTAGGTTGCAGGCCATGTCCCCTAGCAACCGCACACTGATGTTTCTCTCTCTCTCTCTCTTCCCCCCCTCCCTTCCGTCTCTAAAAATAAGTAAATAAAATCTTTAAAAAAAATTTTATATATGATATATATTCATTTTCTATATTTTTTCTACATTTTTTGTTCAACATTTTCTTTGTGAGATACAGACATATGTAACTCTAGTTCAATCATTTTCACTGTATCCAATCAGTGAATTGCATGTTTACTTTTTAGCTGCTCATGTATATTTTGACAAGTTTCTGGTTAGGACTAACTGAGTTGTTCATAAAATATTTATTGAGTGCTTACTCTGGGCCAAACATTGTTCTAAGTGATGCAGATACCACAATGAACAAAATAGACACCATAGACCTTACATTTTAGAAGAGAAAATAGACATTAATCACTGACATAATATGTCAAGTAAAGATGACAGGTAGATGATACTGTTTTATATGGGTGGTCAGGAAGACCTTTCTGATAAAGTGACATATGAACAGGCATCTGAAGGAAGTGAGGAAGTAAACCAGGTTGATATCTAAGGGAGAAGAGAATGGCAAGGGCAAAAATCAAGTTTGGGAATGTGCAAGGTGGGATCATGCTTGGAGCAGAAAGGAGGCCGGTATAGCTGGTGTAGGGAGCAGGGATGAAGTCTGATCAGCTGTGAAGGAGTACAGATCTCGAGGGTCTTTAGGACATGGTAAGGCCATGGACTCACTCTGACTGCGATAGGAAGCCATTGTAGGGTTTTGAGGAGAAATGTGATCTAGTTTAAACCCATTGGGTTGAGAATAGAATTTAGGAGGAGAAGTGGGAAAGAAAAGAGACAAGAGGCTATTGCAAAGTTAGGTAAAAAGATTATAATTTGGAACAGAGTGCTAGTGGGAGGAAGTGAGAAGCACTTGGATTCTGAATATATACTAAAGGCAGAGCTAAGTAGGATTTGAGTACAAATTCTGAGATAAAGGAGTCAAAAATGAGTCTAACGTTTGGGGTGGAGTATCCAGAAGAAAGGAGTTGCTATTTACTAAGATGTAGCAGCCTGGGGATATAGTAAGTTTTGGGGAGAGTCAAGAGATTCATTTGGATATTTATGTTGGGGACTTGTAAGGAAAGAAGACTGGTAAGCAGCTGTATACACCAGTCTGGAGTTCAAAGGAGAAGCTCTGGGCTCAAGTTCTGAGTGAGAGCTTCAGCAGCAGATAGATAAAATTTAAAGCTAGGGAAATTAGCAGGTTAGAAAGGAGAAACGATAAGAAATGAGCCTTGAAGAATGATGACAGAGACTGAAAACAAATTGGTGGTGAGATGGAGTAAAACCAAGAGAGTGACATCTTGGAAGCTACTGAGCCAAATGTTGGAAGATTCCCCTCAATCATACACTCTCTCTGAGGATAAGAACTCTTCCCATGGAGGCCTATGGCTGAATATTTCTGAAAAGTTAATGAATTTAAATATATGCCTGTAAGTTAAAAATAATAAAAAATTTTTAAAGTTGCATTATGGTAGTGGGATTATAATAATATAATATTAACTTTATTGTAATCATCTGAAATATTTAATTATGTTTTCATTGAAAATGATCTTCATTTAAAACTTTTTAATTAATGTGTCAACCTGTCATTCTTTTCTATTGTGCACATTAGCTTAGATTCTTGTTAGCATTTTGATAGTTTAATGTAAAAGTCCAACTGGTACATTTTTTTCTAATGGAAAGAAGACATAACTGACTGCTAATGCCTGCATCTCTTAAACCTCACATAAAAAGATTAACTATTTTTATTTATGAAAGATGTGTTATTGTTAGTAAAGTCTTTCATACCCTTGTGCTTGGGTGGGGATATGAGTTATGAAAGTCATATTCAGTAACTAGAATTTTTTTTTCTAGTTCAGCTCAAGTCATTCTTTAATGACTTGAACTAAATCATATTGATTTCCATTTGGTGTTTCAGGACTTGTTTAAAGCCTTTGGCTCTTATAGGTACTACACCTCTGCTCCTGTTTGAAATGCAGTGTGAGTATCATAAAAGCCACCAGACATGTACCTTAATGAAGACAAATGTGCAAATAAGATGAGTTGCTCTTGAGTGTAGGCCAGCATGACAGATTTTTAAAAATTCAAAAAGGTGAGAGGGAACTTAGAATGTATATAGGCAAATCCTATTGTTTTTTAGGTTAAGCAAATGAATCTTATCAGGTTATATTATTTATCCAAGGGGCCTCAACCAGTGAGAAAATCAGGCTTTAGAACCCAAGTATCCTACCTTCCAGATCAACTCTGTGTACTAAGGAGCTATATCATTTAAAGGAAGGAAGTATCATCAGGATAAGAGAAGCTAATCTGATTTTAACTTGACTTAGGGTCTCTGGCTATTTTTCTGGTTTTATGTTAATACTCCTTTCATGTAATACTTTTGTGATCTCACTGAACTTGAAAATAATGCTACTAAATGGCAGATGCAAGTTATCATCATTCTCATTTTATATAGGCGATATAATCAAGGTATAGATTTTCAGTTATTTCTCCAACATCACACAACTAGTAAATAGGACAGCACCCAGATCTTCCGAATTCTATTTAACGTCTTTCTACAATTAGTCATATCTGGAGAAATATTTAAATGATCTAACAAAATAATCTCAGAGGGAAAAAAAAACACTTTTGTGTTGCACACCATTTGGAAGACAAAGGGGACAAGCTGATGACGGGAAATGGAATGTTTGAAAAAATAGTAACGAACAGTGTTGCCATAGTAGCAAAACTGAGCAATTACAGGCATTGATGCAAATTTCTTTGAACAAAAAGAATCAAATTCTATGAGAGAAGAAAATTTTTGGTCTGTCCTTAACATAGTTTCAAAACACCAACTGCACAAATGCAAGGATGAGTAGATTTGAATTGACATCAGTTTTGGGGTAAGATGTGGGAATTTTTGTTCACTGAAAGCAGAATGTGATCCAATGTTGTGACACGGCTGCCATAAAAGCTAATGCATTCCCATGCTGCACTGATAGAAGATGTATGGAGTAAACTTCACTCGTTATTCAAGAGTTGAATCATTATATTCACATCTTGGTGCCACATTTTAAGAATGATATTAAAAAACTAAGTTTCATAGAGAAGGATGACCAGAATACAAGTCTGGAAGCCATTGAAAATTGGGATAATTACACGTTCTTTAAATTTATTCATTCACTCAACAAAAATTTATTGAGTGCCCAATAGGGTTTAGTTGGCTACAAAGAACTTGCCAAGTACCTGAATGTGTTGGGGAGCCAAGTGAAGGATCTTAGGTAGAGGAGTTAAAGCATCATTCTGGGAGCTACACCAAGAATAGGCTGTTTGCAGGTGTGGCAAGCTTGGAAGCATGGAGACAAGTCAAGAGGTTATTACAATGATTCAGGCAAAGGCAGATATTGTATGAGCCAGGGTGGTAGCAGTGGAGGAAAGAAGAAGTGATTGGAATTTGGATATATTTTGAATTTGAGATATATTCATATAAGTGATGAGAAGATTATTTTTAAAAAATAGGTTAAACTTAATTTAATCTCTGTGTCTTCAGAAGACAGCAACAGAATTCACGGATGGTGTTGGGAGAGGGAATGGGAGCAGGAGGAGGAATATGCCAGTTGGTAGATCTTTCTTTCTTTTTTTTTTTAAGATTTTATTTATTTATTTTTAGAGAGAGGGGAAGGGAAAGAGAGGGAGAGAAACATCAATGTGTGGTTGCCTCTCTCACACCCCCTACAGGGGACCTGGCCCATAACCCAGGCAGGTGCCTGACTGGGAATCAAATCAGCAACCCTTTGGTTCACAGGCCCATGCACAATCCACTGAGCAACACCAGCCAGGGCAAGTTGGTAGATCTTTCAATGGTAGAGAGAGGAAGTGGGTGGGCATAGGAAGAGCTGGAACATGCCTTTCTCCCTCTAATATCATATCATTTTGACTCAGTGTCAGAGAGGGAGAAAAAGTTTATAACTATTAGAAATATTATAGAATTTTATAAACTTCATAAAATTAGCAATGTAAATGGCAAAACATAAAACCTATTATATTTGTTATACAATTATGTAAAAACAACACAATTTTTAAAAAATATAAAAGGAGGCCCTTGCCAGTGTGGCTCAGTTGGCATCATCTCGCAAACCGTAAGATTGCTGATTCAATTCCTGGTCAGGGTACATGCTTGGGCTGTGGTTCAAGTCCCAGTCAGGGCTACGTACAGAAGGCAGCCAACTGATGTTTCTCACATTGATGTTTCTCTTCCTCTCTTTCTCCCTCCCATCCCCTCTCTCTAAAGTCAAAAATTAAAAATACATTATATATATAGAATGTAAAGAAAGACTATTACACAGCACTTGTTTGAGCAGTCACTTAGAATTACTAATTCCAAGCAGTCTGAATGACCACCACAACCTCACATCCCCATTCATCCTATAATCATTTCTTGTATTCTACAATTATGAAACAGAAAAAACAATAAGAAAATGAACAGCAAGGCTAAATATGGACAAATATTCTTACCTCAAAATGGTCTGATGGGAAAGTAATTGAAATTGAACTTGGAGGACATAAAAACCATCCCTATGGCATTTGGAGAAGAGTTGGAATGTGGGCTGAAAGTAAGACTACCATAAAAGCGAAGAACTCTAGCTATTAAAAGTATTATAATAGTGGGCTAATTTTTGATACTTTATGAGTATTCTTAGTAATTGATAGAAATAATTTGGTGCTACAGTATAATCGTGAGTTTATGATTTAATCTGTAATCATAAATTAAGCCTCATCACTGTCATTATACATTAGTATATAAACAGAATTATGTTGTTAATGTGAAAGATAGTTAATGTTCTGATGATCAGAGAAATAAAATAGCCAAGTCTGTGAAATAATGAACTCCCTGGCACTCTAACTGTTCAAGCAAGAGTTAGGTAACCATTAGTCAGTAACATTGAGCAGGGGAGGTATTTCTAAATTAGATGACCAATGGGCTCAATGACTTGACTGACAACTTACAGTTCTTAATAGCATATAAAGAAAACACATGTAAAGCCCTATATCTGTATTTCACTATATGATTACTAAATACTTTATGAAGTAGCTTTGCCTTTTATTTGCCTTGAAATTATTCCCTTTTTAAATTTTAAACTCCCTTACTTATTCCCTTGTCTTTGTATCTTTCTGTCATGCTGAGATAGCTGTACCTTGAGCTAATGGTATAGTCTCACCCTGCAATTTTGGGATCAAATTTGTTCTCAGACTAGGGAACAAGGGGTGCCACAAGAGCCCTAGGATAGAGGCTTACCAAGTCAACACACAGGCTGTATTACAGCACAGCTTGTCATGATGTTGGTATTCTGGTCCCCTGATAACTAGGGTCATGTGCTGTTTTCTTGTGATGGAGACTTTGTCTGGTACACCTATCTCCCCAAGGAATTAATTTCTTGTTCCTGAACTGCCTCTCTATTTTCGTCAATTAAGCCTTCTGTCAAATGTCTGTCTTGACTGTACTCTTCAGTGTTCGCTGCTGGAAACAAATACTACTTGAAGTATTTTAAGCAGAAAGAAATTTAATACATGTAATTAGATCATTACAAAAATCACTGGAAGGGCTGGAAGATTGGGTTATAAGCTGAGGTACAGGAATCACTCCCAAACACCATGAAAAACTGACTTGCCAGGGAAGTTACCTCCTCTGCCATGAACAGGAAGGTAGGGAATCAGGAGTCTGCCACTAGAACTGTTCACATTAAAAACACACTAACAGCCCTGGCTGGGAATCATCCCACAAAGCAAAAGGTCACCAGTTCAATTCTGGGTCAGGGCACATGCCTGGGTTATGAGCTCAGTCCCTGATAGAAGGTATGCAAGAGGCAACGGATGGATGTTTCTCTTGCACAATAAAACATGGTAGCTGCAATCCAATGGTCAGAAATCGGGTGCTACTGTCACTGCAACTGCCTCTTGAAATCCGTGGAGACAAGGAAACTCACAACTTCACAACTGTGTTCGTCATCCGTAAACAGACTCTGCAGTAAGAAAGCCTCCACTTTAACTCTATCTTCTCAAATGCAACTAGGTGCATCTAGTTGGTGGAATTTAATAAAATGTTGGCAACTCTGTTGGCAAGGAAGCCTGGGAAATTTAGTATTTAGCTTTTCGATCTACTTCAGTACAGAAAGTCAGACTAAAATGAAGTGCCAGTAAATGCTAAGTGCCATGTTCAATACACCATGCCCACATTGTGCTGGAAGTCCCAACCAGTATAATCAAAGCAAGAAAAATAATAAAAGTCATATAGTCAGAAAGAAAGGAAGGAGGGAGCAAACTGTTCTTAATCACAGATCATATGATTTGTACAAGGAAAATGATCAGAAACCTACAAAAAAAACTTCTGGAAAAATTAAGTATGTATATCAAGGTCCCAGATATAAGGTCAACATAAAAAAGTTCAATTGTATTTCTCTATATGAGCAGTGGTAAATTTAAAATTTTTAAATATTTGTAATAGCATTTAGAAAATATGAAATACTCAGGAATGGATTTTATAAAATATGCATAAGATTTGTGCACTGAAAACTATAAAATATTGCTGAGAGAACTGAAAGAAGACCTAATTAAATGGAGAGTTACATATTCACAAATTGGATGACTTACTCTTAAGATGTACACCTTCCTCAAATTGACGTTTAAACTCAATGCAAGTTCAATCAAAATCTTAGCAAGTTTTTCAAAAAGGCATTAATTTGATTTTTAAATTGATATGGAAATGCAAAGGACCTGCATAGTCAAGACATTGTTAAAAGAAACACCACAAACTTGGATGTATTACACACTAGACTTAAAGACTATTTTGGGTTCCAGGACTCAGTTTGAAAGTGTATGTGTGTTTGGGCAGGGTATGGTTGCTGCACAAACCAAGCAATTCTCTGGCATCATCAGGGTGTCTGAAAATTCAGCTCAATTCTGACACTATCTACCTGGACACCCACACCTTGTACCACAGACCAACTGACTATAGATCAGAGGTTCCTGCAATCTCCTTCTTGGTTTTGATTCATTTTCTAGGGCTATTCACAGAACTTAGAAGTAAATTTTACTTACCAGATTACCAGTTTATTATAATAGGATATAACATTTGTTGCTAGTGAGGGATGGAGAGAGAATGACAGCAAAGGAACATGAATGAATTTTCTTGGGTAATGGAAATTTTCTTTAGTACTTATAATTTTGTTAAAACTTACTGCCCTGGCCAGATTGCTCAGTTGATTGGAGCATCATCCTGTGCACCAAAAGTTTGCTGGTTCAATTTCTGGTCAGGGCCCATAACTAGGTAGTGGGTTTGGTCCTGGTTTGGGCGTGTATGGGAGGCATCCCTCATGTTTTTCTCTCACATCGGTGTTTTTCTCTCTCTCTCCCTTCCTCTCTCTCTAAAATCAATAAATATATCCTCAGGTGAGGAATTAAAAAATCTTACTTAACAGTCAGTTTTTAAATAATTTACATATTAAAACATGCTCACTTAAAAGAGTGTATTTTATTATATGTAAATTATATATCAATCAAGTTGATTTAAACTGTAAAATCCCAAACTATCCAATATATGTACCTCTGTTCATAAAACTAATTCCCAGTTTATACTCCCTCCCAGGAGCATGTAACCATGCTTTCATTGTTGTTGTTTTCAATACTGATAATAACTCTGGAGATGATTAACCCTTTTAAATTTTGTTCCATTTCTTTATGCTAAAAGAGGTATCTAGCTGACTTGCATTTCTCAGATACTAGTGACTTATCTGAAATGCTAATTTTTTCTTCTTCTTTTTTCATTTTTTTATTTTATTGTTGTTCAAGTACAGTTGTCTGTCTCCCTCGCCCCCACCCCAGCCATCTCCACCTCCCTCCTCTGACTCCACCCCACCTTGGAAATGCTAATTTTTAAACGGGCAAACAAAGGAAAAGAAAGCAATATATAAGACTGAGAAGGAACAATGGGAGAGGTAAGAACAAAACCCATTTTCACGGGAGTAAAGGGAATAACCTTTTAACTCCTAATCATCCTCTCTCTCTCTCTCTCTCTCTCTCTCTCTTCCTCCCTCCCTCCCTCCCTCCCTCCACAGTATTATTGTTTCTCTCTTCTCTTCGAGCCAAAACTTTAGCAGCTATTTTTGGTTTTTCCTTATCCTGACCAACAGAATCATTTACAGGTCAGTTGCTAAGTCCTTTGTAATAGTTCTTGCATCGGCATAATTTCCCTCCTCTTCATCACTTCTCCACTTTAGTTCATTTGCCCTCTTTCTACTTCATTGTAAGCAGACCAGCTAAGTCCTTACCTCTAAGTTCTCCTTCCAGCCCAACCTACTTTCCTCTCTGCAGTTAATTTTCTTTTTTTTAAATGCTCAATGATCTCTGAACTTTTTTATTGGCCTCCTACCCCTTCCAAGGCGCCACATTTCTGCTGCCTTTAATGGTGCAGAACTTTGGCTTCATTACCTCAGACACCAGGGTGCCATCCACAGTCCTGCAGGCGGTGGTCTTTTAGGTAGATGTATGGAGTGGCTGTTGTCCAGGGCATCACCAAGACTGAAGTTCTCCCCTTGTTCTAGCAGGCAGTGGTAGGTGGCAAGGTCAGCCTCCAGCCTGACCTTGATGTTCAGCAGGGCCTCATACTCCTGGGCCTGGCACTGCCCAGCTACCCGGGCTGGGCCAGCTCTGACTCCAGGTGCAGCAGGATCCCGTTGAGTTGTTCCATCTGCATGGCACAGCATGGCTCCACCTCCCTCAGGCTGTTTTCCAAACTGGCCTTCAGATTCCTCATTGAGTCCAGGTCAGTCTCCAATGGCTGAACTGAACCTCTCAGCTCCATGAGTGTCATCTCAGCAGCTCGTATCTCAGCGGTCTGCGAGGTGACCACTGTGGTGCTCTCCTCCACCCCCTGGGACCAGTACTTGTCTAGCTCCTCTCGGTTCTCCATAGCCAGCTCATCTTACTGGACCCAGATGTTCACCATGATCTTGCTGAGTTGCTGAGATTTGGGGGCATCCAACTTTATGGTCAACCCAGAGTTGGCAATCTGGTTTCGTAGAGCATTTGCTTCCTCCTCGTGGTTCTTCTTCATGAAGAGTAGTTCTTCCTTGAGAGCCTTCATCTCTGTCTCTAGCTGTAACTGAGTGATAGTGGTGTCATCAGTGACCTTAGAGAGCCCACGGATGTCATTCTCAACACACTGGTTCATGGCCAGCTCCAAGTCTTACTTGACTCTGAAGTCATGAGTAGCAAGATGGGCACCGTTAATCTGCAGAACAATGAGGGCATTGTCCACAGAATTTGCAAAGATCTTAGCCCTCAGGTCCTCGTTGGTCTTGAAATAATGTCCCCAGACTCTGACCTGGGGTTCCCTCTTTTCCAGGTGTTCCCTTATTTTGCTCTCTAGTCTCTGATTATCAGCCTCCAGGTTTCTCACTCTCTCCAGGTAGGAGGCCAGGTGATCATTCAAGCATTGCATTGTCTCCTTGCTCTGGATGCTTCCAATGCCTGCCAAACCCCCTGCCTTCCCCACAGCCAGGCCCCCAGATCCACAGCTGCCCCGACATGCTGGTGGAATGGGACATGGAGATCTGAGAGCTCAAGCTGCTGGCTGGCCAGGCCCAGTGGCTGGATGACTGCACAGAGACCAGGGTCCAGTCTGTGGAGAAGCTAGACCCAGTGCTGAAGCTCCTGTTGTTCAGGGAGGAAAGCTAGAAGCTGAGGCTCTGGTTCAGGCAGCAGTGTAGTTAATTTTCTTGAAACACATTTCTACAATGGAGCTCACAGCATCAAAAACAAGCAAGAAGCAACAACAACAACAACAATAACAAAATTTCAATGGGCTGCTTACTAACTAAAATCCCAATATCAGCATTCAAGATATTCCAGAACTGGGATTTGATCTGCATTCCTAGACTTATATTCCATTATTTTCTTACATCTACTCAGGCTGTACAGTGAAAGCTGTTCTTATTACTTCTGTATTAACAAAAGCAACATGGAAAGCCAAATGTTTTTAAATAAGCTGTATGCAAAGAGAAACCTCTGGCACTTCATCAAATATTCAGAAAGACCCCATTCATATCCCACAGATGTTTCTGTAGTCTGGTTTTCTTGCAAAGTACATGTTTCCTTCAGGTCTACCACCATAAAAATGGTATATGCCTTTTCTGTGTTATTTGGAGACTTATTTGGCTAGTTCATTCTCTAAACAAGGATTCATGTACAGAAAATAGCCTTTTGAACTTGAACAAGTCCTTATTTTACATTGTCTAAGAAACCTTGGTTATGTTTTCAGAATAATTTTTGTCTGAAATGATACAATCTGTAAAAATTTTAATTGAGGACAAACTGTGAAATATGCTATACTAATAAGGTCTGACAAAAAATTAAAAGATGAGTATGTCAAAGCTGTTTAACCATTTTACAGTCTAGTGAAAGGTCAAGATAATAAATTCTGAAAATCTTTAACTTAAAATAAAAATACTTTCATTGCTACTAGAGGCACACAAAATGCTATAGTGTCTCAAAGAAAGGACAAATCCTAACTGGTGTGTGAATCAAGGTTTTCTGACAAGGCCTTTGACAGGAAGGATAGGTAGGATTTTGACAGGCAGAGATGGTTCAAGGAAGTTCCCTAGGCAGAAGGATAAAACCAGAGTTCAGAAAGTGGTTGGGGTTTTCAGGGAGGAATGAGTGTGCCAGGCTGACTGATTGTACTCTCCATAGTGGGAGGCAGTTAGTGAGGTAAGTTAGACCCCTGTCACTAGAAAGCCTGGAGCGGCAGGCTGAGGGGTTTAGACTTACGTCCAAAGCAAGGAGCCGGTTAGGTAGTACATAATGAATGCATGACTGGCATGATGATTAAGGAGGGTTCACCTGTAAGAATAGAAGAAGGGAGGAGACCTCAGAAGCTAAGGAGGGAAACTAGGAGAATATCTCAATACTGGATGAAAGTAATACATTGGGAGGAGAGGGTCATAAAGAGGAAGGTAAATAGAAATGGCATTTTAAAAGGTTTTTACAGGGCTTAGCAGTGTGTTAAAAGAGAAGGAAGAAGACTAACTCTGAATGTGCAGCTACATGATACAGACAGTGGGCTCAACTATCTCGTTGAGGAAATCAGGAGAGATAAGAGGGAAGGCTTTCCAGGTTAAGGAATAGGGAGAATGCTTGTTCCATTAAGAGAAATTGAGAAATTAGGGGCTAGTTTAATTCAGATGTGTTGAGCTTGATGCTCTGGTGAAACGTTTAGGTGGTGATCTTTAACAGAAACTGAAAATAAAACAGGGGAGCCCAGGAGCGGTGTCCAGTTAGGCGATACAGGTTTGGGAACCGTCCAGGTAGTAGCGATGGTGACAGCCGAGGATAAGATCACCGAAAGAGAGCTTGTGGAGAGAGAAGGGCTCTGTGCCGAATGATAATGGTATCAATAGTCCTCAGCATCATTACAAACACTACTGAATGAGTAGTATCATGCCAAACACTTCTTATGTTTCAGCTCATTCAATTAACACAATAAAGGAATCTATGAAAGTTATTGTTATGACTAATTAATCATTAACACATAGTATAAGAAATTAATTTTTAGAAGTAGACTTCCAGATGATTTCAAGATGTCAAGTAGTGAGGAAGGGGCCATAGAAGGGATAAGGAAAGAGTATCAAAGTTCATGTTTTCTTCAGAGAATGCTGATTCACTCCAGTTGTCGGTTAATAAAATAGAAATTTAATGTGAATTAAAAAGTGTTAAAGGGATTATAATATGCCCTTTAGTCACTGGATACAGACATGATGTTTGAAGCAGAAGCATCCATCTTGTGACCAAAATGAAAGCCACATGATGAGAATGAGACAGAAATACCAACATCCCGTGAAGACATTATTGAGCAGCTACATTGCCCTGCTGTGTCTTTTCTGTGAATTCTGAAATTTATCAAGAAAAAGAGACATTATTTCTACTTAATGATTTCCGCTTTAGATGATATGTCTTATATATCTGTCTGGTTTCTATCTGCAAATTATTCAACTCTACTCTTTTATTTTAGGTATCTTTTTCTTAAATAACCTGATTTTATTTTTCCATTCCAATCTGAGTTTTGACTTTTTACTAAGAGATTAAACTCATTTATATTTATGATCATAATTCTTATTTGTATTTGATTGGAGGACATAGAAATTCATCTTGAATTATTAGCTTAGGCAAAATACAAATTCAGCGGCTCCTGCAATCAGAAAAGGCAGAGTACAGCTAGAGACTCACTGACCAGAGACTTGATACTACCACGGTTCTCTTGCTCCGCTTCCCTTTGCTTCTCTCTGACTACTATCGTCCACAGACACCTAGCCTTACCTTCCAAGTGAAACAAGACTTTCACACAGGTCCAGTTGAACAGACCCTGGAGGAGGAGTATGATGCTCAGTTTGTGCTAGATGTCTATGTGCCTGTCTTCTAGACCAGTTTCCAGGGCTGGGTGGTAAGGAGTGGGGATGATGAGGTTCTAAGACTGACTTATCTTAAATTAGATACTCACTTCCAGATAATTGAGGCCAGGTGAGTAGATCATGTCAAATGATGGTATCTCCATTTGGAATCTATGGTTAGAGGTGGGGTGGGGGCATAGAGACTTGGCTCAGAAAAATGCAGGGGGTACTGAGCAGAAAAAGAGGTAAATGACCAATTAAATTGTGACATAAATAAAATGTCCCATTTTACACTACCTGGGTTTTAATCCCTTTCCTCTTTTTAGATGCGGCCTGTTCTTATCCTCTGCAATGATTAAGAAGGGAAGCATCCTATTTCAGATAAACCATCCTTGGACTTTCCCATGTAACTATTAAAATTGAGAGCAACATAAGAACTTTGCTTCCCTTTATGGAGGATGTGAAACCCAGGACTTCAGTTTCCTTTGGCGAAGCTTCTCCTTTCTCTTCTCTGTTTTTTTTTTTTCTTTTTCAGTTAGACTGTAGTCACAAACTGCATCATTGTCTTTGTGCTAAATAGTATACATCATGTGTTTCCAGTAACTTTATTTCAAATTTATACACTACTTGCATAAATTCAATGTACCTCTATATGTTTAACTTAATTATTGTTCCATTCCCTTTAGCTACCACTCTAGTTTTCTTGAATCTAAATTACTATTAATAGATTGGGATTCTGAAGCAGGCCTTTAGGACATTTATTTGGGAAGACAATCTAGTTTTTGAGTCCTTGGACACCTAAAAATGAATGTCTATGCCTTTAGTCTCTGTGGCAACAAGTTAGGAACAAAGGCAAGGTTTTTATATTTTAATTCTACTTCACAGACAGGCAGGATTATTTTGTTTCTTAACAGTATCTGACTATTTTTTTATTTTACCATATGTTCATAGAAGATTTTCCTTATTTGATATATTATCCTAGTTAATTGGGAAGGCTTTTTTATTGCATTCTTTGCCCCATTTTAAGCAGAAGTGAGAGTAGTTCTGTGTCTGTACAGCTGGGTTTGGCAGCTTTAGAGGATGAACAAAGAAAATGGATGTTAGAGATTTCCTAAGCTTGAAGTCTGGCAAATAGGCTAGGGCACCAGTTTGTAAACTGATGAGAGAGTTCAGTGTAGTGTACAAACAAGAGCACTACTGGCAAGCTGTTCGTAGAGCTACACTGGGTAGGGAGGGAAATGGAGCTGCAGAAGGCAGACATTCTGAAAGAACAGGGAAACGTAAAAAACTGAATTTATTATTGGACAAACAGTTAAGCTCAGTGGGATATTGTGATCAGAGAAGGAAATGTCACAATTGGAAATCTCATTGTATCTTAGGTGCTTATTTCCCTTAATTTAAAACATTCAAATTTTATTTGAATGCCACAGTCATGATCAGTTTGATGCCATTAGCCCATTATTGGGTTGTCTTTCCATTGTATAATTTTTTAATCATTTTATTCTTGTTTATACAAATATTGTACTTGTTGCTTATTTTATGTAAGTTAGATTCCTACCCAGCCTTTTGAGTTTTCTTATCTTCTACTCCAATTACTCTAAGAGTCAGGGATGAGATACCCATTTTCCCCTCTGAGAATAATGCCACCTCTGTTTTAACCATCAGCTCTGGTCTTTACAGTTTCATTCTCAATGTATCAAACATACCAAACTTTTTTGTAATTACGTATATGCAGGAGAACAACGTGTGTGTCAGTTCTGAAGCCGAGAAGAATTAAAAGAATAGACTAGTGTTAACTTCAACTTGGTAAACACATACTTGTTATGTAAGCCAGAGAGCATTCAGACTGATGAAAAACCTCTTCATGATTTCCTGATTAAATAATTGGACTTTATAATTTATGTTCTACTACATACCCTGCAAAAAATTTCATGGACTGCTTAACTGTGATTGTGACAAACTTTGGTGTTTAAATTCCAAGTTGTATCCTTTCTACTATTCTTCATTGCATCTTTATTTGTGTCTTAGGTGCCCTCTGAGACTGCACCTTCCTTGAGGGCAGGCACTCGTTATATTTGCGGCTGAAATTTACCTGAGTCTGTGTGTTTAAAGGGACTTGTATAGAAAGTGGTTGTGACATGAAGAATTAACTTCATTGCTGGAATATAATTCCTATCCCTTTATATTTAAGCGCATTTTATTTTGTTAATTAAATAAATACCAAATATTTACATAATATTAAACATGGTAATAATTCTGAAACCCACTAGAAATAAAGGAGGAAAAATTTTAATTGGAATTACACTTGTGGTTCAAAATGTCCTATCAGAAAAATAGAAATATTCCAGCAAATCAAATCCTCCTCCAATAAACTATGTATGTAGTCACTGTCACTTGAACTACTCTCACTTTCCAATTTTTAACCTCAGTTTGTACCAAGCACAACTACACATAATTACTAAATTGGAGACATTCTCTAGCTATGCTTTCGTATCTTATTCTGACTCAAACATTGCATCTTTAGCAGTCCCTAGGTTAATCAATGCCATTACTCATTTAACTGCGTGCTAGTCTGTCTTCCCCTATGGTTGAACATGTACCTTGCTTCTAATGTTTTTGCTATTGTGAATTATACTGTAAAGAACAGTCTTGCATCTCAGTCTGTGTCTTTATCTTCGATCATTTCCCTGGGATAAATCCCTACATCAGCCAAGATTTTAGAAGGAAACTGATGGTAAGGTCAAAGTGTTTAATTCACTTTAATGCACATTTCTTCCTTTAATAAAGGGACTATTACAAGCAATGTGGGCAGGGTTAAGGGAATCAACAAGGAATGGTAAACACTCAGACAGGACTGGCAAACAAACCCTCGGCTTTCCTAGACCTGAGGGAGAAGGGGTGGAGAGCAGAAGGACACAGTATTTGTGGAACACAGAGAACGCCTCCGCTGAGCAATACAGGCTGCCCCACAGGGTACTGTGGCCTTAAAGCTATGCTTCTCAAACTGTGGTCCTTGCACCAGCAGCATCAATAACACCTGGGAATCTGTTAGGAATATAAATTCCCAGGCCCTACCCCATCCTGCTGAATCAGAACCAAAGCACCCAAGTGACTCGCAGGTGCCGAAGTTTGAGAACCACTGGCTTCAAACTCGTAAAACCATGGAAGTGGGGGGTGGGGGTCAGGCGATGGGAAGTAAATGTCCCCAAATTTCCCTTCTTCTTTCTCTCTCCTTTCAGTGTCTTCATTGCCTAAACCCAACTAGAAGCTAACAAGCAAGGCAGCCCAGGGAACTAACACATGGATAAGAAATAGTAGGACCTGGGGGGTGGAGTGTGACATGAAGGGGCTAAAAAAGAATAGCCCAATCCCTGAACCTAGAATCATTGGATCAAAAATATAAACAATTTTATGCATTTTAATACATATAGCAAGTTGTTTTTCATTTTAAAAAACTTACAAAGACACACGTTTACCAGTAGTGGCTAAGACTGACGATCTGATGGAATTCTTGCTAACTTTGCATATGAGGTTTTAAAAACAAGTCTGTTCTGATTTTGTAAATTAAAGATGTTATCTCAGTCTTAATTTGCATAATGAGATTATTTTTAAAAACATGTTTATTGCCATTTGCATTCTTCCTGGATATTATCTATTTATGTCCTTTGCTATTTTTTTTTTCTAATTTGAAAGAGCTCTTTTTCAATGCTAAGATGATTTCCTCTCTTTCTGTCATAATTGTCGCAGGCCTTTTTTCTCAGATTGCCACTGGTCTTTTATTTTGGATGTATGGAAATTTTACATCATCAAATTTATTATTCTAATTCTTTGTGATATATTCTTTTATTTGGTTAGCCCTTGCCTCTTTCCAAATTATTTCTTTGGACTGTGATGATGAATCATAACTTGGCTCCTATATCAGTTTCCTGTTACTAGTGTAACCAATTGCCTCACAATTTGTGAGTTAAAACAATACAGATTTATTGTCTTACTGTTCTGAGGGTCAGAAGTCCAAAATGGGTCTCACTGGATTAAAAATCAAGTTGTAGGCAGGGCTGCACACCACCTGGAGGAGAAACTGTTTCCTTGCCTCTTCCAGCTTCTAGAGGCTGCCTGCATACCTTGGCTTGTGGGCTTTTCCTCTGCCATCAAAGCACATCACTCTAATCTCTGCTCCAGTCATCACAGCTTCTCTTATTCACACACTCCTGCCTCCCTCTTTTACTTATAAGAACCCTTCTGATCAAATTGGGCCCAGCTGGATAACCCAGGAAAAATCTCACTCTGTCGAGGTTCGTAACTTACTCTGGCAAAGTCTGTTTTGACATTTGAGATAACATATTCACAGGTTCTGGAGATTAGGTCACGGACATCCTTAGGGGCATTATTCTGCCTCCAACAACATCTACCACCCCATCCTAGCTGCCAACCCAGCATGGTCCAGCGTAGACACCCGCCTAGGTACCTTACCCTTACCTCTTCCAAGAGATATTTTCCAGGTCGACATTAGTTTTTGTTAAAGACCATTTTGCCATCCCCTTTCTTTTTTTAAATCACCCACAAAATATTAAACTATTTTGATGACTATGATAATTTTCCCCATAGCTCAAACAGAATTTCTGTGTCCAAATTCCCCATCTTTATAGCTTATTTTACTTTATACTTACCATTGGGCTGAATCCCATAAACTATTTTGAATGTCTATATCTAATTTATCTGTGAAGCTAAATATCTGTCAAATGTCACATTATCTCTTATGGTAACTTCCAATTTGTATTACACTTAAAGCATAAAACTTCAATTTTAGAGAGGTTCGTTGTACTCCAATATTCATGATTTAAGAAGTATATCCCTTAATTTCAATGTCTCTGGTTATATTTTACTTGCTTGTTTGTTTTGTTGATTAGGTTCCACTAATAGGTGAGATCATATGGTATTTGTCTTTCACCACCTGCTTATTTCACTTAGCATAATGCTCTCCAGATCTGTCCATGCTGTCGCAAAGGGTAGGAGCTCCTTCCTGCTGTGTAGTATTCTGTTGTGTAAAGAACAAACTGACAGTAACAAGAGGGGAGACAGGAGGGGATAATGGAGGGGTAAGGTTTTCAGGACCATGTATAAAGGACACATGGACAAAACCAAAGTGGGGTAGGATCAAGAGTGGGAAGTGGGAATGGGTAGGGTGGGGGGGAGTGGTAGGGGGAAAATTGAGACAACTGTACTCAAACAACAATAAAAAATGTGAAAAAAGAAGTATATCTCTATTCATTGGAATGAATATTTACTTTTTCACTCACTAACACTGTGCTTAGTGTTGGAGATATAAATAAAAATAGGACATCATCTTTGTCCTCAAGGTCAAGGGGAAAACATGATTCCAATCACCTTTGCTATAGTTTTTCAATTCTAAAATAAAATAAGAAGTTCATATGTTTGTCTTTCTTCTTAACACATGAGCTCATTGAGAACTTCAAATCCATGTCTTATATATGTTTTTGTATATGCATTTTATGGATGCATTATATATTCTGAAAAGAGAATGTGGTATAGTGAGTTTATAATAATGTGATTATTATATTGGTTCAAATCTTGGCTTTACCAATTATTTGCTCCATGATCCTATATGAGAATTTAACATCTGTGAGCCTTAGTTTACAGATGTGTAAAATGTGGGTAAAAGTACCCACCTCACCAGGACTTTGTAAGGATTAAATGAGAAAACACATGTAAAAGCACTAATAATAGCCTGGTGTACAGTCAGTCCTCAAATGTGTGAGTGAAGTGAAAATGTCAAGTGGAGATGGTTTCCTTCTATCGCACAGTGATTAATAGCACTGTGACAAGCAACCCCCATGTTGGGCTACTTTGTACTTTGTAACTTCCACGTTAGGACCCTGTGCTTCTGTGCTTTGCTCCTTTGTCTCTCATATAAGGTAGTTAGACCTAACTTCTGCATTTAGCTTCTATAACCTCACTTTGCCACGTAGGCAGGGGGTCCGAGGCTATTTAAACCCCGGAAAGTTAGAGATCGGGGCTCAGGATTTGGGTTTTCCCCTTGAGCCCTTGCGTAAAAAGGATCGTGCTCTGCCATCTCTCCTGCACGTGAGTTATTTTCTGCAACAGCACATGCTCTATAGCCAGGCTGCTTGGTTTAAAATCCAGGCTCTGCCATTTTCTAGCTGTGTGATTTTGACTATACAGTGGGAATTATAATAATAGTTATTATGAGAGCCATCACAAAGGTTATATGAGTCGTGGACTCTAAAATGTGCAGCATGCTCAGAAGAGTACCTTCCAACCAGCAAGTGGCATATGGTTGTTGGCTATAATTACATATCTCCCTAAACTCATAGTTCCTCACAAAAGAGTATTACAGATGTATTAGTTATATTAACTAATACAGTTATATTCATTGTATTAACTAAACTTACAGTTTCTCAACATCAAGCATTTGAGCTTCTAGTACAGTGTGATGCAATGAAGAGACCAACATCCCAGGCAGGCCCACATTTGTAAGTAAGGCTGACTTCTGCTCCTGGGAGCTGATATCCTCCTCTGTGAAAGTCAACACTGATCTCTACCTAACCCAAGATTTTTTTATTGTCACCACATTAAGAAATATAAATATCACAGATGACCTAGGATTACATCCTGACGACTGGATGTTTTACCTTGTATGAGGTACTGAGACTCTTGTATGAGTCACTGAGCCTCTTTCTTTCCCTTCATTATGTGAATGTTTTTAAATGGACAAACATCATTTCTGCTGACTGCATTGTAGTCCTTCTTAAGGTGGGGGAGTGTGAGGGGTCCCCACCCGCAGCGCCCCCCAGCTGCCATGGATGAGAATAAGTGTACCAAGACATGATCTGCTAGGGGAGGAAAGGTGGCCGATCTCTCAAAGGGGAAGGGCCAAGAGCCTTTTCCTCAATGGGCTTTTATTGGGTTCATTTGCACAAGAATACAGGTAAAGCTCATTAATCATTGTCAGGCAGTAAGGATCAAACGATAGATAACAAAGAACTCTGAGGGCCTATTCTGAGTCAGGGTCTGATAGCTAAACAGCAATAAAACTTTTGAGGAACAAACTCACTTCTTGCTTGGACCCTTATTTAATTGAGAGCATTGTAAACAAAGTAGGTTTCACAGGATTTTACATATTCTTTCTTAGGCCTGATTGCCCTAGGGAACCTGCTCTTTCCAGCACAGGGCTGTACCACCCTCTGTCATTGTTTCAGGCTTAGGTCAGGCAGGGAATGTAAGGCAGCCAAGAGATTAGGAGACTTCTTGCAGACAGAATGAGGACTCAGGCTTTGTCAAAGCCAAGAGGTGAGGGTCCATCACCCCCTTTCCCCATAGCCTCCCAAGTCCTTTCCTGGGGTCTCCACGTAATCATGCCTGTCTTAGGTCGCTCCCCCCTTGGGGAATCTTACCCATCATTGGCTAATCAACCAAGCATTGGGGTTATGGATGAAGTAAAAGGAGCAGAGTGGCACTCCTGCAAGGGAGATAAGCATTGTCTCCTTAGTGGCTTACGGTCCAAAGTCACTCCCTCAGCCTTATCCTTGGGAGGTTACAGCTTCTGAAACCAGACAGAGCAGTTCCCAACAGGGGAGAACTGTTTTAATTTAGGAAAATATCTCAACAGTGAGTTGAAATGCAAGTGGGACCAAAGAATGTCTATTAGAAAGCGAAATTTTAACTAAACTGTGCTCAGTGGAGAAGTAAACAGAAACAAGCGTTGAGGGAGAACATGAGAGAAGGAAGAAGGGACTGAAGGGGCATGAGAACCTGGCAGGAGGCTGCAGAAAGCTAACCTATAGAAATTTAAGGTGAACAAATAAAGAACTTTTAGAAAAAAGGCATGTTCAATATTCAAGTCTATGTTTGCATTTCTTTGATGTAACCCCCCTTTTCTCCTCCAAGATGTCACTAAAGTCTGATGTGTCTGCCTTTATATGTGAGTGCGTGAGTACAGAATGAAGAACCAGCAATGGGGAGTGTAGCCTACCCCACAGTCACTTCTCCCTGACACTATGTGGATCTAAGAACATCGTATGAGAACGACAATAGACTTGAAATTTCAGGTGGCAACAAAAAGCAAAATGCACAGTCATCCAGAGAGGCATATCTTCTGTACCATATTAGAGGGGAGTGACCTTAAGAAACTGAGAAAAAAATCACAACTATCTTATTTGCTAAAATTGTGGTAAAGATCAACTGTGAAATATCTCAAATATAGAGTTTCCGGTATAGGGTTGTTTTTGGTTTTTTGCTTGTTTGTTTGTTGCTCTTAATCTATTCAACAAAGAGGCACAAAGGGCCAAATAAGTGCCAGGCATTATCCTAGGCCCTGGGGATACAGGAGTGTACAAAACAGAAAATCCCTGCTCACAGAACTTAGTTTTGGGGAGTGCTGAAATGGGGAGAAGAGAGAGGATCATGTGCATAAGCGGAAGATATATCAAATATATACGGATCAAAATAAAGCAGGGGAGGAAGGTGGGGAGTGTCACAGCAGGGTGGGGGGAGGGTTCGACTTAAAGCAGGGACAGGAAACCCTTACTGCAAAAATGAATTTGAGCAAAGACCTGAAGAAGATGAGCAAGCAAGCCTTGTAGATGTCTGAGACAAAAACATTTCAGAAGGAGGAAATAATCACCGGCCTTGAGCTGCGAGTTGACTCACGGTTGGAAAGCCAGCATGGCTAGAGGGGAATGAGATAGGAAAAGTTGTAGAAGAGGTCAGAGAGGTAGGGATGTGTGCGGGGGAGGGAAGCATCTTTGTACAGGCAGAGGTTCTGAACCCTGACTGTACATCAGAACCACCTGGAGAACCAGCTCAAAGCAGCCAACCCTGACGTAATTGGGCTGGGATAAAATCTAAGTACAGGTAGGTTGTGAAAGAGCCACATGTGATTCTAGTATGCAGTCAAGACTGACAACCGCTAATGTGAGCAAAGTGAGCAACTGGAAAGCTTCTTCCAGAGAAGGAAGGAGGCTTCTGAAGAGTTTGAAGTAGAGAAGTGAATTACATCCTCTGATGTAGACATTAAGAGGATACCCTGGCTTGAAAACGTATGCCATCCAGTTACATTCAATGTATCTTTTAAACCACTTTAAAATCTCTCTTGAAACACCCAGGGTAAAAATTTAAACAAATGTAACTATGTTCGAGTTCATAAAAGTACCTGGCACACAGCAATTGCTGAACATTAGCATGTTACCATGAGTAAGTGTTTTGCTATGGTTTCATAAAAAGTAAGATATTAAAATTATAACGAAAAGGCTGTACGTTTACAGTATATTTGGTAAAGTGCTGTTTAATATTATCCTTCAGTTTCTGATGGAAATTTATTGAATGATACCTAGTGAATTAGAAAGTATGCAGAGCCCTACTTTGTTTCGGAGTTCTGAACAGAATAAGGGCTTAATGCTTATCTACGAAACCTTGCCTGGGATTGGAAATGATACCTATCTGTGATAAACTGTGTGAAGCTCCTGTAAGGGTGATAAATAACAACATCCTTTTTGTACATCAGGACAGAAGTTAAATGGCAAAATCTTTTCTCTACTGGATTAAATGCCATGTACAGCAATTCTCTGTGAAATGGTTTATTGTCATGTAAATTACATGCTATTCTCAATCTGACAGTGTACAAATTGTTTTTCTCTTTTTTTTCCTTTGCAAAAATAAAAAAAAGAGAAAATAAAAATATTCTGTTAATAATAAAACATTCTTTTTGTTCTGGAGTATTTGAAAAAACAGCTGTAAAATGTGAATTTCAATACAGTGTTTCAAAAATGTAGTAACTCTGGGAACTCTATAAAACTGAAATCCACCCACAGCTTTCCAGAACCTAATATCCACATTCACCAGGGAAATCATTAATGTATTTCTATTACCCCCTAAGTATCATTATTTCAAAAATGTATGTGTTACAATCATAAGAGAAATTAGATTAATAGAAAAAGAAAAAAGTAGGTCTTTGCACTGTGAAACTGGTAACACAAACCCACAACAAAAGTTGTTTTTGTTTCAAAATGGGTAACTAAAATAAGTGATGGGCATTTTCCTGTATACAGAAAAAAACTGTTTTAACACATTTCTCCTCTTTCAATTTGTAATACTTTACAATAAAAAAATGTCAAAAATATACAAAAGTAGAGAGAATAGTATAATCATCATTCAGCTTAAACAAATATGTCTGCTAATATTTCTTGTCCTGAAATCAATTTTCTCAGATATTAATAAAGCCTCCCCTGATTTATTATGAATAGTGTCTGGTTGGTGTATATTTCTTCTACCCTTTTACTTTTAACTTACCTTAGTCTTCATATTTAAAATGCATTTTTAAAAAGACAGCACCATTGAGTCTTTCTCTTTAAGTCCAATCTGACAATCTCTGCTGTTGCAGTGGAATATTTAGACATGTATAGTTAATGTAATTAAAGATATAGTTAACTTTAAGTCTATTATTTTGCCATTTGTTTTCTAGGTGTTACATTCTTTTCCCCACTCTTTTAGATGGTATATTCTGTTTTATCTCCATTATTAATTTATTAGTTATATCTCTTTGTTTTATTTTTTAGTGTTTATTCTAGGATTTACAATATTCATCTTCAACTTGGTCCAGTCTTCTTCCAAATAATATTGTACTACCGCACACATGAGGAACCTTGCTACAGTGTGCTTCCGCTTCCTCCTTCTTATTCTTTGTGCTATTGCTGTTATATGTTCTACTTTAATATATTATGAACTTCACAATATATTATTATTTTTGCTTTAAAGAGTCAATTATTTTTAAAGAACATATTAAAAGAAAAAATACTATTTTATATTTACCCACATACTTAGCATTTCTGATAATTATCCAGCATAATTTTGCTTATATAAATTCCTTTAATATTTTTTGTAATGCAGGTCTTCTGGTGACAAATACTTTTCAATTTTTGTTTTAATTTATTGAAGGACATTTTTAATAACTACGAACCCTAGGTTGACTTTTTCTTTCTTTCAGCACATTAAAATCCATTTACTTTAGCTTGAATTGTTTCTAAAGAGAAATCTGAAGCTTATTCCCCTGTAAGTAATGTACTTTTTACTCTCTACCTGCTTTGAAGATGTTTTTCTTTATAACTCATTTTCAGCAATTTGATTAAGATGTGCTTTGGTGTAGGGGTTTTTTTTGTGTGTGTTTATCATGCTTGCAGTTTGTTGAGTTTCTTGGGTCTGTGACTTTATAATTTTTAACTAATTTGGGAGTATTTCGGACATTCTTTTTTCAAATAGTTTTTTCTTTTCTCCCTCCCTCTGTCTCTCTGGAACTCCAATTACATATATGTAAGTCTGCTTAATGTGGTTTCACAGATCACTGAGAGTGTATTTTTTTCATCTTTTTTTCCCTTTCTGTGCTTTTGGTTTAGAAAATTTTCTTTCTTTCTTTCTTTATTGTTGTTTTATTACAGTTGTCCCAATTTTCCCCTGTTGCTCTACCCTGGCCCCGCCCCCTGCCCCACTCCCACAGTCCATCCCCACCCTGTTGTCCCTGTCCACGGGTCATTCATACATGTTCTTTACCTAGGCCCTTTCCCTTCTTTCCACCCTTATCCCTCTGAGGCAGGAGACAGGCAGGAAGGAAACTCCAGAGGCCCCACAGGGCTAAGATAAAAGACATCCATACATGACAAAGACCCCCTAAGATCGGTTGTTCCTGTTTTCTGGAATAACTCTGAATATGGTGGCTCAAAGAATGCACCTGTGCACTACCCCTGATTTATTATAATAGTATTATAATGAATTAACATTGTGGGATTCCCTTCTCCAGTAGCCAATCAAGAAAATCATGGGAAACCACACATGCACAGTAGCTTTGAAATGTAACTCCTTGTACAAGCACAGTAGAAGCCCGCCAAAGGCTACCCAGGAAGCTTCTACCCTATAAGAATGGAATCCCTCCAGCCAATGGCAGCAATCTCTGCTCAGAGTTGGCCCGCTCCCATGTTCTGTGGAGTGTACTATCACTTAATAAATCTTCCCTGTTTCTTTATGCTATAAACTCTGTGTGTTCGGTTCAATTCTTTGTCCTCAATCACTAAGAACCTGGTTACCTGTGCACACCTGTGACACCTCCACCCCCTCCCTTTTGATCACTATCAGTCTGTTCTTTATTTCCATGTCTCTGGTTCTATTCTGCTCATTTGTTTTGTTCATTAGGTTCCACTTATAGGTGAGGTCACATGGTATTTGTCTTTCACCACCTAGCTTATTTCACTTAGCACAAAGCTCTCTAGATCCATCCATGCTGCTGTGAAGGGTAGCAGTTCTTTTCTTTTTTCTTTTCTTTCTTCTTTTCTTCTTTTCTCTTCCCCTTCCTAGCTTCCTTCCTTTCTTGCTTGCTTCCTTCCTTCCTCCCTCTCTTTCTTTTTTTCTGCTGCATAGTACTTCATTGTGTAAATGTACCATCGTTTTTTGATCCACTCATTTACTGATGAACACTTAGGCTTTTTCCAGAACTTGGCTATTGTAAATAATCAATAACTGCTATGACCATAGGGTACATAATGCTATTGTTACTGAACAGCAGTTGGGGTCCCACTACCTGTCACCACCCTCTAGGCAAAATTCCAGAAGCAAAATATTGGTGATAAAGGAAAGGAGTCTTAATCCAAAGCTTCACAATTTTGGAAGTTCCACAACTGTGGAATAACAGCTTTCCACATTCATTAGTCACTTAAGCCTAGCCATTAAGGCTAAGCTTTTTAACACCTGATTTCTATCATTCCCCCTGTTAGTTTTAATTATCTTATTTCTATAGCGTTAGTTTACAAACTAAAACAACATAAGATAAAAAAGCTATACAACTTTGGAGGAATGGCAGGCTTCTGCCTCAGAGGTTGCCCCCTGTAGAACACCCAGAGAATAAACGTGCCTCCCTCTGCCAGGTCATCCTGACTTTAAGCTGTGCCTGGAATCCCTTCCCATACTGTTCATTGGGAAATGCAGGCAGCAGGATCATCCAGGCATCCTGGAGGAAGGAGCCTGAGAGAGCCAGAGAGTCTTCTTTTTTTTCAAATCTTCTAGCCCAGAATTCCATGCGCTCTGGAGGCACTCAGCTTCTCAGCCAATCCCATCCTAGATGGTTTACCATTGCCTCAGCAGATGTCTACAGCCCCTCCCTACTTCTCCCCAATGATCTGATCAGATTCCTCTGTGTCACTATGTCTTAAAGTTTATGAATTTTTTTTCAATAAAATCCATAAGTTTTTTCTTTTAGAAAGACAGCACACTAGGTTTGAATTACAGAGTCTTAGCATAGGTATCAATTAATGATTATCTAAATGTTATATTCTTGTTACTTATTCATGAAGCTTAATTGGTTGAGTAGCTGTCAGGCAAGAAAATTGAAGGAGTTGATAATCATTTTGATACCTATTATTTGGATATTATCCAAATTAAGGCATTTATTAGTTAATGCTTCTCTCTTTACCATTTTAACTGCCTACAGTAAGTGAACTAAACATTTCTACATGTTAACATTTCCCATAGTAGGTTCAGAAGGCTGCAGAATAAATACCGTAAATGGTGAAAAGCCTTTAACACCCTAGCCAAAACACCGACCTATTGTAAACACCTTATAAAAAACATAAGAGATGTATTTTCTGTCAATAGAAGTGACATTACAGTATACTTTTCTCCTAGGAATGTAAATGATGTTATTAAGAAAACTTTTTTTTCTTTCTTAGTAAATTCAGGTGATAGTATAATTATGAGTACTAGTATTTTATTTTATTTTACTTTAAGTGTAATGCCAACAATAAATGGAAAAAGTTAAAAATTCACAGAATTCTTCCATTTTAGCACAAAGCTAGTAAGGTGGTTGTAGTAAAAATGTCAGTAGAATCATGTGACTAGGTTTTAATTTTAACTGCCAGTAATTTACTGATTGAGACATAGTTCATTTATTGTCATGAATTCTATGAAAGTGCTTTTCTTTTTACACACCGGACACGACTCACAGGGGAACTATGAGGATGAGGACAGCAGTTCCGCCACTAGAGGTGTGCGCTGCCCTGTGGGAGCGTGAATGTCACTGGTGGTTTTTGTGTCCTGGCTAGTTCAGTGGTTCTCCACACTGAGACCCAGTATTCCTGGTGTGGTTGTCTTATTTTTCTGTTTCATTTGTGGGGGTTTTGCATGATTTTAAATGTTTAAAAATTTACGGGCAGTAAAATTCACTTTTCTTGATGCGCGTGTCTATAAGGTCTAACGAATGCACTGAGTCATATTGTCACTGCCTCAGTCAAGACTCATTCAGAACAGCTACTGTTTCTCCCGTGTCCCACAAATTCCTGCACGCTGCCCCTTTGTAATACACCTTCTTGGGAACCCCTATCCTCTGGCAGCCACTGACGTGCTCCCTGTTTTATGATGATTTTCCAGAATGTCACATAAATGAAATCACACAGTATATAGACTTCACAGACTGACCAAAAGCTGCCTTTTTTATAAAAAATACCCACTTTACTATTCACAAACAGAATCCAAACATAATGTTTTCTTCTCTGACACATATAATTTCAAAACAATAAATATATAAGGGAAGCAAAAAATCAACTATAAAATAATATGTGTTCAAAATGAAAGCGATTAAGCACAGCTATTCTTGACCTAGTAAAGTAATCAGATGCTTGCATCTACTTTAATGAAAGCATTTGGCTTTAAGAGAAGTAAGATCAGAAGCTGTTATGTATAAAAAGGGAAATGAAAAAAGTAGAGGTGTGATGTGATTTTTCCAAAACATGAATAATTCTTGGTAAAGATCCAAACAAAACCAAACACAATCTTACCTCTCACAGAATCCTACTATTCCCAGTAGTTGCATTTCTGGAAAATTCAGTGTATTTTAACAATGTGTGTTTATATGTAAAATGGAGCTAGGTTTCTAGGTTCAGATCATTATAAATGAGTTTTCATCTATATGACTCTCCCGTGGGGTAATCAAATATATGTAGACTGTGGGGCAATTCATGTGTAGTCTTCTCTCATACATAGGAGGACATCTACCATCCCCAGCATTCACCCTGCAAGATCCCAATAATATCCCCCCAAATTTCTGAAATGCCTCCTAGTAGGCGGCTGTTGAGATTCACCGGCTGAGATGAAGTAACTCTCATGCCACCCAATACTCTCATCTTGTATTAATGTTTACCAAATTTTTGATTACCAATTTAATTCTGCACATACCTTTGTACGAGGAAAGGGAAGTCTTGGAGTGCAGACTTTTGCATTCTAGTTTCCAGAAATATATTCCCCATGATGAAGATCAATAAAGTATCATTTTGGTTCATCCCAGTTCTGTTTTGAGTTTGCTGCAATCCTGATGAACCTGAAAATAGCAAAATTGAGGTTTGTCTTAACAAAATTAACTTTCTATTTTGTGGTAACTCTGCCAAGGTATCACCCCTCCATACATTTTATTTTCACAATGAGCAAATCTCACTTGAAGTTTCGAATTTTTTTTTTTTTTTTAAATGCAGGAGTGCCCTGGCTGGTGTAGCTCAGTGAATTGAGTGCGGGCTGCGAACCGGGCATCGCAGGTTCGATTCCCAGTCAGGGCACATGCCTAGGTTGCAGGCCATGTCCCCCAGCAACCACATGTTGTTTCTGTCTCTCTCTTTCTCCCCCCTTCCCTCTCTAAAAATAAATAAATAAAATGTTAAAAAAAATAACAGATCTATTAATTTTAAAAAAATGCAGGAGTGCAAATTTTTAAGGTTATTATGGGCACAAATGGTATTCAGTATTTTATCTAAATAAAGCCAGTCACATAATCTGGCGTATAAAAATTTTTATTATTCCTATGAATGGAGAGAAAATGTATCACACTGAGATGGTCCAGGGAAAGATGCCTCAGGAAACCTGAGGATTCTCAAGGAGGAATGCAAGGCAGAAGAATGCAACTCTTACTTGGTTATCAGTTTTCAATAAGGCAACTTCCACAATATATCTTATAAAATCCTTGGTACATTTTTAAATTATAAAGATTTTTGCTTATTAGTATATGGGAAGAGTTTTTAGAATCACAATACTCTCTGGGATTCTAGTTGTTACCGCTAGAGTAGCACAGGTGATGAAGCTAGACCTGTGGCCCCGTTGTCCGTTAACGGTAAAGTTCATTGCAATATCCAAAGGGCAAAGCAAAATTTCCTCCTGGGAATAAATTATATTAGTGATAAATGTCCAAGGCATTCATGCCATTAGAACTGTCCAAGTTAAGAGTACATTTTTGCAGACTGCCTATAGTAAGTTGGAAGAAGCTAGCAACTTATAACAGAGAACCAAACTTAGCCATTTGGATCCAAATATTATATTGTCTTTTAATGTACATTTAACAGACTCTCATAAGATACCTATTATATTTCAGGCACTTTATAGCCAGAAGTATTATTTACACTGAATCTGAGTTGAAGGATCTAATCAAAATGTCCTCAAATACATGTATTCAATTGATGGGGAGATATCTTGATTCCACAATTGGCATTCTTACCATTACTCTACATCACTTCCAAAGTGGTACTAAAAGCCTAAAGGAAAGGAGAAATTTTGTGCAAACCATAAATATGTTGTCCTTGGTATGTAATTCCTTGGTATTCTTGCAAAAAGTGAGAGAGGTTTTTGTAAGACTTGGCTTTATCAAACACGTTAATAACTAACCTTTAACAATGCTATTGCAGATTCCAAAACACTCATCATTAGTGGGGGAATATGACATTTTGATTCAATCCCTTTGCTTGAAAAATTACACACAAAATACCTTCCAAACAAAGGGAAACAGTGGAAATAGCTCCACTACATTTTCTTATTAATACATGTTTATTATAAAAGATTTAAATAATACAATCAAATGATATAAAGAAGGAAGTGAAAATCTGGAGTAATTTAACCTTCTAAAGTTAATCACTGTTCACATAAGTAATGTCCAGATACACCGAATATGTTAAAATACACAGACATATTGTAAACCAATGGTAGTCGTACCATTACACTAGGGTGTGATTGTTGATTATACCACAATCATCCATGCTATTTTGCAGCTCTTTTCAAATTTAAAATAATGAGGACTTTTTATGTCAACAAATTCCATTAGACACCATGTTACCTTGCAGCATGACATCCCACTATGTGCTCACTCACTTGTTCAGTTTTGGTGATCTTTATTTCTAATTCTTTAATGTTGTAAAGTTTGTCAAGAACATTTTTGTTCATATACATTTTATCCATACCTAATTACTTCATAAATTCCCAGAAGTGAAAATTCTTGTTAAAGACTATACCGACCCAAAGTGTTGATATAAAAGACTATTGCTTGCTAGAAAGATTGCTCCAATTCCTACACTCACCAATAGCAAGTGCTGTCAATCATCTTCATCTTTACTCTAGTATATATCTCATTGTTTTTATGTGAATTTCTGTGATTACCAGTGAAGCTGAATACCTTTAAAATGTTAAATGACCATAACTTTTTCATTTATTTGCATGACAATTACTCAAAGCTTTACCCATTTTCTATTGGGATATTCATCTCTCTTTTTCAATTTTGGTAGGAATTGCTTTACATTAAGGATTTTAACCCCAAGTTTCCCCCTCAACGTATTATTTTTAATTTAAATTTTTAATTAATTAATTTTTTTTCAATTACAGCTTATATTCAATATTATTTTGTGTTAGTTTCAGGTGATATCAGCATATTGGGTACACAATCATATCCTTTACAAAGTGTTTCCCCTTATATTTCCAATAACCAACTGGCACTACACAGTTATTACAGTATTAGTCACTATATTTCCCATGCTGTACTTTACATCGCTGTGACTATTTTGTAACTGCCAATCTGTACTTCTCAATTCCTTCACCTTTTTCACCCAGTCCCCCAACCCCACTCCTCTCTGGCAACCATCAGTCAGTGTGTTCTCTGTAGCTATTCATCTATTTCTGTTTTGTTTTTTCATATATGTTGTTTTTTAGATTCCACATATAAGTCACATGTAATATTTCTCTTTCTCTGACTGACTTATTTCACTTAGCATAATATTCTCTATGTCCATCCATGCTGTTGCAACTGGTAAAATTTTATTCTTTTCATGGTGGAATACTATTCCATCGTATGTATGTCTCACAGCTTTTTTTATTTCACTCGTCTATTGATGGGCGCTTGAGCTTCTTCCACAGTTTGGCTATTGTAAATAACACTACAATAAACATAGGGATGCATGTTTTTTGAATTGGTGTTTAGGATTTCTTCATATACATACCCAGAATTGGAATTACTGGGTCATAAGGCAATTCCACTTTCATTTTTTGAGGAACCTCCATATTGTTTCCCACAATGGCTGCACCAACCTGTATTCCCACCAAGAATGCACAAGGGTTCCCTGGTCTCCGCATCCTTGCCAGCACTTGTTGTTTATTGATGATAGACATTCCAACAGGTTTAAGGTGATATCTCATTGAGGTTTTAATTTGCATTTCTGTGATAGTGACGTTGAGCATCTCTTCATATATCTATTGGTTATGTCCTCTTTGAAGAAGTGTCAGTTCAAGTCCTTTACCCATTTTTTAATTGGATTTTTTTTTTTGGTGTTGAGTGGTATGAGTTTTTTAACCTATTTTTTAAAAAGATTTTATTTATTTATTTTTAGAGAGGGAAGGGAGGGAGAAAGAGAGAGAGAGAGAAACATCAATGTGCGGTTGGCTGGGGGACATGGCCTGCAACCCAGGCATGTGCCCTGACTGGGAATCGAACCTGCGATGCCCGGTTCGCAGCCCGCGCTCAATCCACTGAGCTACACCCTCCAGGGCGAATAAATTTTGGATATTAACCCCTTATCACATGTATCATTGGTGAATATGTTCGCCCAAACAGTGGGTTGTCTTTTCATTTTGCTGACGGTTTCCTTTGCTGTGCAAAAAGTTTCAGTTTGATATAGTCCCATTTGTTTATTTTTTTCTTTTGTTTCTCTTGCCTGAGAAGATATACAAGAAAAAGTATTACTAAGGGAAATGTCTGAGATTTTACTGCCTATATTTTCTTCTTGGATTTTTTTATGGTATCTAGTCTTACATTTAAATCTTTCATCTATTTTGAGTTTATTCTTGTATATGGTGTAAGAAGGTGGTCTAGTTTTATTTTTTCTACGTGTATCTATCCAACTTTCTCAACATCATTTACTGAATTGACTGTCTTTACCACATTTTGCATTCTTGCTTCCTTTGTCAAATATTGATTAACCATGTAGGCATGGGCTCTCCATTCTGTTCCATTTATCTATATCTGTTTTTATGCCAGTACCATGCTGTTTTGACTACTATGGATTGATATCAGGTAGTGTTATTCCTCCAACTTGATACTTCTTTCTCAAGATTGATGTGGCTATTTGGGGCCTTTTGTGTTTTCATATAAATATTTGGAATATTTGTTCTAGTTCTGTGAAATACACCATTGGTATCTTGAAAGGAATTGTATTGAATCTATAAATTGCTTTGGGTAGTATGGACATTTTAATAATGTTACCTCTTATTATCCATGAGTACAGTATGTGCTTCCACTTATTTGTATCTTCTTCAATTCCTTTCTTCAGTGTCTTATAATATTTTGAGTACAGGTTTTTTACCTCCTTGGCTGAATTTATTCCTAGATACTTTATTTTTGGATGCAATTGTAAATGGCATTATTTTCTTAGTTTTCCTTTCTGATAATTCATTATTGGTATATAAAAATGCAATCTATTCCTGGAGATTTATTTTGTATCCTGTTACTTTACTGAACTTATTTATCAGTTCCAGTAGGGGTTTTTTTGTTTTGTTTTGTGGTTTGTTTGTTTGTTTGTTTGTTTTTGTAGACTCTTTAGGGTTCTCTGTATACAGAATCATGTCATCTGCAAATAAGAGTTTTACTTCTTTCTTTCCAATTTGGATGCCTTTTATTTCTTCTTCCTTCCTCCTTTCTGTGGACAGGACTTTGATTACTAAGTTGAGTTCAAGAGGTGAAAGTGCACATCCTGTCTTGTTCCTGATCTTAAGGGAAATGCTTTTAGTTCTTCCCTATTGAGTATGATGGTAGCTGTGGGTTTGTCACATATGGCCTTTATTATTTGGAGATACATTTCCTCTATTTGCACTTTGCTGAGAATTTTTATCAAAATGGGTGCTGGATTTCATCAAAAGATTTTTCTGTATCTATTGATCTGATTTATGATTTTTATTATTGATTTTGTTTATGTCTGTATCACATCAATTGATTTGCAGATATGGTACCAATCTTGCATCCCAGGAAAAAGTCCCACTTGATCATAGCATATGATCTTTTTAATGTACTGCTGGATTTGTTTTACTAATACTTTTTTGAGTATTTTGCATCTATATTAATCAGGGATATTGCCCTATAATTTTCTTTCTTTGTAGTGTCTTTAAATTGTTTTGGAATTAGGATAGTGCTGACCTCATAAAGTGAGCTTGGGACTCTTTCTTCCTCTTTAATTTTTTTTGGAATAGGTTGAGAAGAGTAACTGTTAGTTCTTTGAATGTTTGGTAAAATTCACCATTGAAGCCATCTGGTCTGTGAATTTTGTTTGTTGGAAGTTTTTTGATTACTGCTTCAATTTCATTAGTTGTAATTAAACAGTTCAGATTTTCTGTTTCTTCCTGATTTTCAGGAGATTGTATATTTCTAGGAATTTATCAATTTCTTTCATATTATTCAATCTGTTGGCATTGAGTTGTTTATAGTATTTCCTTATAATTTTATGTAGATCTGTGGTGTCAGTTGTTACTTCTCTTTCATTTCTGATTTTATTTGGGTCCTCTCTTTTTCTTGAAGAGTCTGGTTAAAGGTTTATCAATCTCATTTATCTTTTATGAGAACCAGCTCTTGATTTCATTGATATTTTGCAATTTTTAAGATATTATTTTGTTTATAACTGCTCTAATCTCTCTCTGCTCACTTTGGGGATTGTTTGTTGTTCTTTTTCTAGTGCTTTAAGTGTAAGGTTGGATTGTTTATTCGAGATTTTTCTTTTTTTTTTAACCTTAGGATATTTTTTCCATTACTTTTAGAAAGAGACAAGGGAGAGAAGATGAGAGAGGGAGAAACATAGATGTGAGATATGCCAATTGGTTGTTTCTCATATGTGCCCAGACTGGGGATCAGCCCCCAGACTAGGGATTGTACATATCCCTGTTGAGGGTCACAGGCACCCCGACCAAGTATCAAATCTGCAACCTAGGAATGTGCCCTGACCAGGAATTGACCCTACAACCTTTTGATTATGGAATGATGCTCTAACCAATTGAGCCACATTGGCCAGGGCAAGATTTTTCTTGTTTCATGAAGTTGCCCAGTAAAGCTATGAATTTCCCTCTTAGAACTACTTTTGCTGTGTCCCATAGACTTTGGGTTGTTATGTTCTCATTTTCATTTGTTTAAAGGTATTTTGATTTCTTCCTTGATCTCACTGTTAACACTTCATTGTTTAGTAACATGTTATTTAGCCTCCATTTGTTAGTGTGTTTTTCAGTTTCTTTTCTTGTAATTGATTGATTGATTTCTAGTTTGATACTATTATGGTCAGAGAAGATGCTTGGTATAATTTCACTCTTCTTAAACTTATTGAGACTTGTTTTGTGTCCTAAAATGTGGTCTATCCTAGAAATTATTCTATGTGCACTTGACAAGAATATATATTCTACTGCTTTGGTGTGAAATGCTCTAATGATATCAGTTAAATCCATCTGATCTAGGCCACTATTTCCTTGCTGATTTTCTGTCTAGAAGATCTATCCATTGATGTCAATAGGGGCTTAAAATTCCCTACTATGACTGTATTACTGTTGCTCTCTCCCTTTATATCTATAAAGATTTGCTTTATATATTTATGTGCTCCTGTGTTGGGTACAAAAATGTTTACATGTGTTATATCCTCTTTTTGGATTGATCTCTTTATCATTGTATAGCATCCTTCTTTGTCTCTTATTATAGCCTTTGTTTTAAAGTTTATTTTTGTCCGATAAAAGCATTGCTACCCTGGCTTTTTAAAAAAAAAATCCATTTACATGAAATAATCTTTCTGTCCCTTTACTTTTAGTCTGTAAGTGTCTTTTTTTCCAAGGTAAGTCTCTTATACACAGAATATGAAGTCAGTTCAGAAGTTATCCAGCCATGTAATATAAAAAATAGAGATATTTATTGAAGAAGATACAAGATACAAGAAACATTGTACATAAGACAATGATGCCTCAATCCATTTCAACCTAGGCACCTTGGAACCTCACACAGTTCTCCCAATCGCCATCAACTGCCCCATCATATTTTCCTGAATCTCATTGATGGTCTGAAATATCTTCCCTTTTAAAGGTGATTTTATCTTTGGGATAAGCCAGAAGTTGCAGGGTGCCAAATATGGGCTATAGAGGGGCTGAGTCACCTGGATGATTTGATGTTTTGCCAAAAACTCTGCATGAGATGTGATGCATTGTCGCGGACCCCCGCTCATGGGGTCCACAGCGTTGTAGCTGAAACAAACAAAAAAAATCACATGGACTACTGAATCCTGTGGAAAAAAAGGGCTAGTGACTTCTCTCTCAAGAGGAGCAAAAGCCTCAGCCCTTCCTTCGGTGAGCTTTTATTGTCTTACTAGGCACTTTACATGAAGGTCCTCATTAACTATGAACAGGCTTGCTTTAGATGGTTACCTTATACAGAAAACAAAGAAAAGGATGCCAGTAATCACATCACAGAAGAGGGATATTTGCAAATGAAAAAGCAAAAGTGGTTGAACTTGTTACACTGGTCCTTGGAAGGTTTCACATTGGTTTTTAGGAAGTTATTTTGAAGTAAATGTTTGCCACTGGGGGCTGGGCCCACAACACACAGAATGGTCTCCTACAATGCATGAGTGAGTGCATTGTCATGATGAACCTACCAGTCATCAGTTGCCCATAGCTGTGGCCTTCTGAATCATCAGAATAGTTTCCATGGAGGACTGTTCAAACTTAATGCAAAGTTCGATGCAGATTTGTTGCTCTACTTACTCATTCTGAATGTGACAGCCATACAGTACATATTCTCACTCAAGGATGTCTAATGCTCCCACTGACTAGCACAGTGAAGTCATCATTGTTTATGCATGTGCATTCTAGTACACTCTCCTTGGCTGCCAGGTTACATCAGTGTTGTACTAACTGCTCTTGTTGTATTAACAATGGCTAGACCTTTTCTGGACAGACCTTGTATATATGGGCCTTGTCTTCTTACCATTCAGCTACCCTATATCTTTTGATTGGAACATTTAGCTATTTACATTTAAAGTGACTACTGGTAAGTATACTATTTATTGCCATTTTCTTTGTTATAACTACGTTTTTCTTTCTTCTTCTTCTTCTTCTTAAAGGAGACTCTACCATTTCTTATACTGGTTTGTTGGTAATGAACTCCTTTAGCTTTTTATTGTCTGGAAGCTCTTTATTTCTCCTTCAATTTTAAATGATAGCCTTTCTTGGTAGGGTAGTCTAGGTTGTAGGTCCTTGCTTTCCATTACTTTGAATACGTCATGTCAGTCCCTTCTGGCCTGAAATGTTTCTGTTGAGAAATCAACTGACAGTCTTATGGGAGCTCCCTTGTAGGCAACTAACTGCCTTTCTCTTGCTACTTTTGCAATCTTCTCTTTGTCTTAGAGTGGGCCTCTTTGGGTTCATCTTGTTTGGGACTCTGTATTTCTTGAATTTGTGTATCTTTTTTCTTTATCATGTTAGGAAAGTTTTTAGTCACTATTTCTTCAAATAGGTTCTCAATCCCTTGCTTTCTCTCTTTTCCTTCTGGTGCCCCTATGACACAGATGTTGTTATACTTCATGTTGTTCCATAGGTCCCTTAGACTATCCTCATTTTTTAAATTCTTTTTTCCTGCTTCAATTATGTATTTTCTGTTAGTTTGTCTTTCAAATCACTGATTCAATCCTCTCTTCCTCTAACCTACTGTTTATTCATTCTACTGTATGCTTCATTTCAGATATTGTATTCTTCCTTTATGACTGTTTCTCTTTCATGATTTCTATGTCCTTTTTTAATGCTTACTTTCTCTTTGTTTAAGTTCTCACTGATTTCATCTATCCCCACCCTAAGTTCCTTGGACATCTTTATAACCATTGTTTTGAACTCTATATCTGGTAGAATCTGGTAGATTGCTTGCCTCAATTTCATCTAGCCTGAAATTTCATCAATTTCATCTAGTACATCTGTTTTTGACCCATTTATGTGTGCAGTTTACCCTCAGGCTGGCTGTGAGAATCAGCCCTGACCACCATGTATGAGATGATATGTGTGTCCTAACCACATGTAGCAGAATTCACCTCAGCATGGTCTGGAGCCTGCTGAGATCTCTCTTTGGACGTACCATTTGTGAAGCCAATTGGATCCTGCTCAAATGTTGTTTGAAGCTTGCCATTGGGTGTGTTGGTTCTGGAGCCTCTTGGGAGGGACTCAGGTGCAGATCAATGTCAAATGCTGCTTGTGACTGGCCCTGAGCAACTTCTTTGGAGCTACAAAGTGATCCACAGTTTGTGGCTGCCTCTGCTGGGCCTGGGTGTGCATGAGAAGAACCAAGCTGCACACCAAGACAAGCTTCCACCAGCACCAAGCCCAGAGGCAGGTCAGCAAAAGGCCCAAGGCACCCCAAGATTTGCCTCTGAGTTTCTCCACTTGCCTCTCCTTGCCAGCTGCCTGTTAGGCTCTGTCAATGAGTGAGGTAAGTTCTCAGTGAGTCTCCAGACTGATATACGTTCAAACTCGTGTTAGTACTGGATCTGAGGCCACTCAGTAGACCTCGCAGGGTATATCAAAGCTAGTTTCCACCTGCAGGGTGCCTGCAGACTTTTGTGGAGGGTAGGATTTCAGGGAGTCATCAGGGTTAAGTAATCAGGGTTTATAAAGCCCCAAAAGACCAAGATTTGGCTGTGTTACAGGAGGGCTCTGCACCAGTTGGGTGTGGGGAAAATGGCTTCAGTCCAAAAGCCACACATTTCAGTCTGTCCTGGATTCTGCCTGGGTGTCCTAGAGAGCCCAAGCTTGGCAGGGCCACAGAGAATCTGTAGGGCAGTGCTAGTGAAACTCCCCAGCCATCAGCCTCAGGGGTAGGTGGAGGGAATGGCCACTGCCCCAGAGGCACACAACTCAGTCTGTCCCAGATTCTGCCCAGACCTCCTGGCAAGACATAGCTCAGCATGGTGGGCCAACAGGAGTCAGGAATGTGGGACCACTGAGAGTTCAGTGGGTAGAGCTAGTGGATTTCCTGTGAGAGGGAGGTGCTTTTCAGGCTCACAAGAAGGTGAGAGGAATGGCCTCACCTGAGAGCCACAGGACTCAGTCACTGGCTCCCATCCCTGCTCCCAGAGTCTGTCTGCACCTCTACACCCTGGGCCCAGGCAGCTGACTCCTTCCCAGGGCATGAGCTCCAAGAGTAGGGCAACAGGGAGTCTGGAGGGTGGGGGCTCTTGCATTCCCCCAGGCTGGTGCTGTACGGACAGAAGAGCTTCACCTAAGGAAGATGGCATCTGCACTGTGGGAAAGGGACTCAGCACAGGGACTCTGGTGGCTATCCTCTTCAGCTCTCTCCCTAGAGCTAAAAACCCCAGTCTCTTGTCACACAACTCCAGTGTGCTCTGCCAGAGCCCCAGGTGAGTGACTGGGAATAGGATTTTATGTGCTAACCCTTTAAGATGACACTTGGGTATCTAGTAGACTCCTGTCTGGACAGACAGAGTCTCCACTAATTTTCATAGGCAAATGTTATATTGTTGCTTCTTCCCAGCTCTGGTGCTCTGAGCTGAGGAGCCTAACATTGGGTTGAGACCCACTCTCCTCAGGAGGAAACTTTGCATCTGAGATATCCCTCCGGATTCTCAGCCATTGCACATGGGAGCAGGGCCAGCCCTTTTAGTGTTTCCACCCTTTCTACCAGTCTTGATGTCTTCTTTTATAAATCCTTGCTTTTAAGACTTCTGTTCAGCTAGGGTTCAGTTGGTAATGCAGGTTGATCATTCTATATTTTAGTTGTAATTCCAGTTTGATCCTGGAAGGAGGCACGTATAACTGCTACCAACTCTGCTGCCATCTTGGGTCCCCTCAATATTTTATTTATCTTTTAATGTTGTTTCTTGTATCATGGAACATATAAAATATTGACATTATAGATACACATACCATATTTTTTGGACCATAAGATGCACCTAGGTTTTAGAGAAAAATAGGAAAAATATTTTGAAGCAAAAAATGTGGTAAAATATTTAATAACATAAATAACATAATATTTCACCAATGTAAATGTAAACAGAACTCAACAGCAGCATTAACAACCATTATTGCTCTCAAATTTGGGGGGGAAAGTATATCTGATAGCCCCAAAAATAAGGCATATAGATATGTAGCTATATGTATATACAGATTATATAAAGATATAGGTAGATAGATAGATAGATAGAGCACATATCTTTGTTGTTTTTCTTAGAAAAATGGCCAGATACCAAACTAAATTTTTTTCTTGACTGTTTGTGAACTATCATGCTTTTAAGATTTTGTTTTCCCAACTAATATACAAACTAAAAGTCTTCACCCAACCCGTCAGTTCTTTGTGATCCCTCAGCCTCACCACAGACAGAGACTCAGGGAAGGAAGGAGTGAGGGTTACCAACCCTCTCAATAGGTTGGTGAGGATGGTACCCCTGCTCCTGCTCAAGCAAAGTGGCCTTGTCAAAACTGTATGTCAAAATTGCCTTGCTGGTTTTTGTGAGGCTCATTCTGAATTAAGCTCCTTCACATAGTAATTCTGTTACTCACAGAGTTTTCCAATGCTTCTGGAGTCTGTACTGTAGGACATCTGTGCCTGTGACAACTTTCTGAATGTAGGAATGGGTGAAGGACTAGAACCCAGATTGGTAAGTAAGTCAGAGGAGAAGAAAATCAGTAGGGAATAAAGCTCTGGAGACTTCAGAGATCAGTGATTAAAACAAGAAACACCTCCCACTCCTCTGTTTTCAGGATGGCCTCAGATCCACAGGTGAGTGAGAGCTTCATACCCAGGCCTCCGCTTTGCAGACCACTGCTTCTAGAAATCATAAGATACCAGCCTCTGGTGGGACTTTGGAGTTTGCAAAGTGCTTTCATTTGAATTATGTGGTTGTTATCGAAGAAACACATTTGTAACGTGAGTTCCTTTTCCTTGCAAATTGGTAGAGCTTCTTTATATATTCCGGATAAGAGTCTGCTATATCCAAGCGTCTTCTCCCATTCTACAGCTTCTCTCTTCTATCTCAATGTTATCTTTTGATAAAAAGTTCTTATTTTTATATAATCCAGTTTACCAAATTTTTATGGTTAGTGCTTTTTGTGTCCTGATGAAACATCAATATTTTTTATTTCTTTAAAAAGTTTTTAAACAAATTTAGTAAAATACAGTTGACACATGATAAACTGCATATATTTAAAGTGTATGATTTATTCAACTTTTGGGAGTGACAGACTATATACATTATCTTGACTGTGATGATAGTTTCATGGTTAAATACATATGTCAGAATATCGACTTAATATTACAATAATATTTTATCCTATGAAGGTATTCTAATTGGCTTTCTCTTCCTCTAATATCAAGCAATAAAATTGTTTTCCTTTTTTCCAGTCATAAAAAAATGCCTCTGTTTAGTGTCATAGGGATGCAATAACATGGATGAGTAGAAAATAATGGAGATGGTTTGTAGAAGACTAGACTGTGCTCGGTTGCTTGGCAATGCCGTCGTGTGAGGAACGAAGAGCAAGAGCGTCGCACAGGATGATGAGAAACACGCAAGCTGTGCTGTGCTTCAGTAATGAGCTGTCATGTGTTGTGATGTACAGTTCTTAAGTGATAAAGTATGCAAGCAGCATAGCAAAGGGTGCTGGCTTAGGGTGGTGACAGCTGCCTACTTGGGGAGAAACTGACTGAAGCCAGAAAGAAAGGGCCTTTCTCTTCTTAAAAATGGCCTTTCATTATATTTTTTTAAAAATCAGAAAATACCTGTGCATAAAGTGAAATTTGTTCCATAGTTCCAGGTCCCACTCCCCACAGATGACTCCTGGTACTATTTTGGCATGTAACCTTTCAGACATTTTCTATGCATAATTTTTTATACATATAAACTATATACATACACACACATCATCTGTTTTTAAAAAACAGGACTGTATTAGAAATAATGCTTGGCTACTTCCTCTTTTCATTTACTATCTTGTGGTCCCCTTTCCATGCCAATATACCACAGGGGTCCTGCTCCCCTCTTTCCCAAAACACAGTTCAGGGTGCAGCAGATATGACCCAGTCTCAATCTCAACACCAAGTCTCAGTCTCCACCACCGAGACAGCTGGCTGAGACCACGACGCAGAAGGGCTGGAGAAAAGGATATGATCCCTCCATACAGCAGGCTTTGCCCTTGTTCCCACACAACCGCACTTGCAGCCCCTCGGTACCTTCCCTGCCTGTCCTCCAGGCCACACCTCAGAAGCATACAGAAGCCCAGCAAGTCAAGTAGATGACTGAGGCATGCTAGGTGGGGGAGTATTGTAACTGTAAGAAGTATAACGGACACATGGACAGAGCCAAAAACAGGTAGGACCCAGGGTGGAGGGGGTGATGGGTAGGGCAGGGGGGGTTATGGGAGGCACATGGAGACAACTATAATTGAATAACAATAAAAAAAGAAAAAGAAAAAAAAAGTAGAGAGCACTAGCCCTGTTTGAATGGCAGTCCCTATTCACACACAACCCCTTGTGAGGAGGAATATTGCCAGAGGCCATGAGGAGCCAGAAAAGGCTTTGAGAAGCTAGAAATCCAATTTTTTTTTATGAGAAATCTTCTGATTTTCAAACACCAGCAGCTAAGTGTTTTGAATGAATCTAGGTCTTTATCTTTTATTTTTTAAGTAAACTTTACTTTTTAGAGTGCCTTTAGATTTACAGAAAAATGACAATGACAGTGTAGCATTCCCTTCTATCCCGTACTCAGTTTTTCCTGTTATTAACATTTTACACTGGTACACCTGTCACAATTAACGAACTCTTATTAATACATTGTCATTAATAGTTTATTCAGATGTCTTTAGTTTTTATCTGCTGTCCTTTTTCTGTTCCAGGATCCCGTCCAGGACAGCATATTACATTTAGTTGTCATGCATCTCATGCTCCTCTCAGCTGTGGCAGTTTCTTGGACTTTCCCTGTTTTTGATGACCTTGACAGTTTTGAGGGTTTCTCGTCAGGTATTTGTAGAATGTCCCTCAATTTGGCTTTTCCAATATTTTTCTCATGATTAGAGCTTATGAGTTTTTGAGAGAAGTGCCATTCTCATCACACCGTATCAAGGGCACATACTATCAACATAACTTATCACAGTTGAGGTTGACCTTGATCACCTAGACAAGGTCATGTTTGTCAGGTCTCTCCACTGTAGAGTTACTCTTTTCTCCCCCTCTCCACACTGAAGTCTATGAAGGGAAGTCACCATGCACAGCCCACACTTAAGGACTGCGGATTTATGCTCCACCTACTTGCAGGCTATGTGTCTCTATAAATTATTTGGGATTCTTCTCCATATAGTCTTCCATAACTGGCTCCTCCCTACCATTTTGGCTTCATCTAGCCACTCCATCTCTCCCCTGCTACAGACGCATCATACTGTGGATGGTTAGTTACAGATCCTTGAAGGTTTCATTCTTTCTCTAATCTTTGTTCTTGAAATTGCCACTGTCTGTGATCAGGTGTCTCTCCCTTGTGTCCCTCCCAAGCATGCTGAATTGCCCTTCAACCTTCAAGACTGCTCAAGTACCCTGCACTGCAGGAAGTCCTCCCAGAATGCAGTCTGCATTAAGAGGACTTTCGAGTCTCAAAATACCTGGTGTATGTCCCCATCATGGCATTCATTCCTTTCTGAAAATTTATTGATTTTTTTTAACAGAGAGAAGAAGGGAGGAGAGACATGGATTTGTTGTTCCACTTATGTATGCATTCACTGGCTGATTCTAGTATGTACCCTGACCTTGTATAAGACTTGGGGTATCAGGATGATGCTCTAACCAACGGAGCTACCAGGCCAGAACATTCATTCTTATTGTTTATTTTTAACACCCTTGTCTGTTAGACTGAGAATCCAAGAGCAGGGGCTGTCTTTGTTTTTTAATTCTTTTTTTTTTTCCAGTGGGGTTGACTTTTTACTCACCTTTCCCCTGTGCCTGAACAGTTCACACATCAGATACTTAGTCAATGGTTTTTGTTTTTTTGAAGGAATAAACTAAAAAAACTTTCAGAATCCCAACTATGAGATTTGTTCTTTGAATTTCCAGTCCTTCTGTCTTGTCAACAATCACCATGTTCTGCCTTGTGTTATGGTTACTCAGGTGCTTGTCTTTCTCATTTTAATAAACTCCAATGCTCTTCACGGGCTGGGATCATGTTTTGTTTTCATGTAGTTTCATGATGTTTCTTACTGTCTTTGTGTTTCCTATACTTTGTAGGAAAGTATCTTGCACAAAATAGGTGTTTAATAAATCTTTTTGGAATGAGTAAATGGGTTAATGAACAAATAAATGAACCTACCTGCAGATGTAATTGATAAGAATAAATTATACAAGGAAAGGAATGGGCTGGAAAATAAATGGTAGAATTTCCAAACTAAACAAAGTTGATTATTATTATTATTATTATGAAATACATTATTTCATAGGACATTATTTCCAAATTTTATCATGTGCAAATAAATATTGTATTTTTATTTGAGTGGAGGAATTTTAAAAAATGACTGTGTTCTAAATGAAAAAAGGCCACTTTCACAGCTCCTTACTGACAGAAAGTGTCAAGCCTGACTGAGCTCTTAGATGGACCTTCCCCCAAAAGATATATACCTTGTTACTCTTGAAAATACCTGATTGCTGTAGAACATAACAGTTTTCCTTCTCTTTAAGACCAAAGGGTTCAAGTCCAATTTTTTTAAATAACATTTTTATCTATAATAAAATATGTTTTCTAATTGTCTACTACTGGGGAGAAGTGAACAGAGACCAACCATTCTAGAAGGGAAAATAATTTCTTACAGAAAGATATGTTACCATTATCATCAACACCAAATTAAACTGCTATAGAAGAACCTCACTTAGAGGAATTTGAATTAGGAGGAAATTTGGTACCTCTTTTTCTCTTCCAAAAAGTACATTTCATGAAAAGTATTCAATTACTAGTGTTTGATTAGAACAACCTGTAGAGGGCGTCCTTACACCAAGAGCCATAGAGGTTTGAGCAATACTTAGGGAAAAATTTTCAATTAAAACCACACTTTCTGCAGTCAAAGAAAATGTCTGTTGTGTTTTGAAATCTTTAACTTGGAGACAGTTGGCATTACAATGCTCAAGTGCTTTAAAAATTTCCCAGTGTATATGAATACATTAAATAAATAATCTCTGAAATATAAACTAACAGTATTTGAAAGAGGTAAACTATTTTTTTAAGATTTTATTTGTTTATTTTTATTGAAAGAGGAAGACAGGGAGAAAAAGAGAGAGCAAAACATCAGTGTGTGGTTGCCTTTCATGTATCCTCAACTGGGGACCTGGCCTGCAACCCAAGCATGTGTCCTGACCGGGAATCAAACTGGCAACCCTTTGGCTCACATGCCAGCACTGAATCCACTGAGCCACACCAGCCAGAGCTAACTATTTTTATTTTAAGGGGAGACTTGTGATGCTTTGAATTCAAACCTACTTAATTATGATTTACTTATAGCAGCAAAGAGTGTGTGCTTTGAAATCAGAGTGACTGGGATTTGAACCCTAACCCTACCACTTACTAGCTAGGTAACCACAATCAACTTACAGGACTCTTTTTGAGCCTTGTTTCCCCATCGATAAAATGGAAATAATTACTGCACTTACTTAAAAGTGTTGTAAGACTTAAGTAAGCATTTGAAATAAAAATATTTTTAAAATTAAGACACTGCAAATTCAAATTGTCAGAGACAGCTATTTCTCTTCAAAGATCAACAATTGTACAGCTGAAAACATTTTGTAACTGGAACCGCATCCTCTGTTCATTTTAGTAACTTCTAATGACCTAACATTTATTTAGTTCAGTGTAGGCACATGTTCAACTTCCCCTCTGTTGTTTCTGTTTGTTTTTCCCTCTGAAGTGTCTACTACGGCATCAAGCACTGGGTGAAACACCACCCCAGCCCAGACGGTCAGTCCTTGAGGAGGCATTTGTCTCACTCAGCATCTGGGTGCTAAACAACAAAGAGAAGTAAACACTTTTCTGAATCTGAAATCCTTCATAATAAATTAATAATTAATTAATAGCTCGAACCTTTTGCTTCTGTTTGCTTTGCTCCTCCAAGGGATTAGGTAGGGGGAAAGTTAAGTCCTTTCGGCTGGGGTCAGGTGGGTATGTTAGGCTGGAGCTCACCGCCAACCAACTACTGTTCCCACAGGCAAGGCCAGAGCCTTGGTCTTGTCCTCAGGCGCCTGTGATTTCAATACCAGAGCGTTCCTCCAAGTTTACTGAAACACCAGCAAATATGAAGGTATTCACAATTTGGGGAAGCCCTGCCTTACAGGGCCAGGGACCTCAGGGTCATCCAGAGCCCAGGGAACTCTTCCCGGCGCTGCCAGGAGGGTTAAAGCTCCCTCCACAGTGTCTGACAAGTGCGTGAGGAGGACCTGCTGTCAGGGCACCACTGGACGCTGGAGTCTCGAGTTCTAAATGCACGGAAACGCGCAAAATGTCATCGCAGCGCGGATTAAAGAGGATAGGGTTTGCAGAGAGAGGAATGATAAGCGGAAAGGGAGAAGTGGAAGAATATACGGCTTCATTTAGCACCGGTGTAGAAATGGGAGTCGTCCTTGTCGTCGTCGTCGTCATCATCATCATCATCATCACTGGCGCTCAGTCAAGCCCTGAGATTTCAGCTCACCCTATTTCCCTATACCTTTGCCTTGACTGGCTGGAGGAACAAGCCAGTGTAATCCCAGGAATCCCGCTAAATACGCTTTTCGGCAACCGCCTCCACCAAGTGCGCCTTTGCGCGCGCTGGTACTTGGCCCACTGCTGTCGAAAGGCAGCTTTCAGGGTCCCACTCCGCCCCGCCCTGCCCGGAGCAACCCGCAGCGCCCACCAGTGGCAGCCGGCTGGGCCTCGTCACTCCTCTCACGCACCCCACTGGCGCCCGCCCTTCCCGCTCTTCCTCTCGCTGTATTTAACCCTCCGACTGTTGGCCTCGCCGTGCGTGCTGGCATCTGCAGCTTTGCCAGTCTTGCGTCTCTGCTGTCCTCTCTCGCTCCCGCGCCCCTCCTCTAGTCCGACTCGCGCCGGCTCTTTCCCTCCTTCTTCCTCTGGCTCTCCCTGGCTCCCTCGCACGGGAGCGGGAGGCTAGCGTCCAGCAGTGTAAGCGGGCACAGCTCCCGCTAAGCGAGACCTTAACCGCTGCAGGTTGCTGTAGGTGCTGCAAGAGTTTCAGCAGCGAGAGCCACCAGTGAAGAGGTCCGGAGTAGCATGGCCCAGAAAAGAGCCTTCCCCACCGCCGCGCTCGGGCTCTGGAGCATCCTCCCGTACCTGTTGGTGCTGCGGGCAGAGGTCGGGCAGCCACGCGAGGAAAGCCTGTATCTGTGGATTGATGCTCACCAGGCGAGAGTGCTCATAGGTAAGGCGCCAGAGTCAGAGCCCAGCACCTTCCTCTGCCTGTGTTTTCACTCTCTTTCAAACTTCCATTAAAGAAGTATTGATGCATGCATTTAGTATGTTTTTAAAACTTAATTTCCAAGGAAAATTGGTCCCCCTCCTAATTAGCCATTTTCCATCTGAAAGCATATAAATTTCTCTCTGAAAAAACCTATGCTGAGCTCATGCGCTGATTTTGCTGTTGCTAGTTTCTACAACTCTCCGTTTTTAGGTGGACCCAGCATTTATTGCATCTGGGAACTCCACGTCCACTCCTTTTCCCTGAAAGCATCTGCTTGTTGGCATCATTCTTATCACAACCAGAGGAAAACAAATTGGTACCAAGGCAGGTGCTTGGTGAAACGAGATGACCCATACTAAATCTTTGGTGTTCTTCTTGCATGCAGTTGCTGATTTGGATTCTTTTAAGCCCACCTAGTTTGATACTTTTGTGTATTTATTTTTTAAACAAACTAGGATTTGAAGAAGATATCCTGATTGTCTCAGAGGGGAAAATGGCCCCCTTCACACATGATTTCAGAAAAGCACAACAGAGAATGCCAGCTATTCCTGTCAATATCCATTCCATGAATTTTACCTGGCAAGCTGCAGGACAGGTAAGTTCTGAACTCTGACCAGAAAAGGTGGAGAAAAATCACCCTCTAATATTTCCACTGCCTGATGACAGGTAGAAATAATACTGTATAGTGTGTAGTCTGGCACATATTTATAATTTGTAAGAGTGATTTTGCATTTGATCTCCAAAGCAAATAAAGAATTAACTCCCATTTATTTAAACATGTTACATAAATTAAGAATTCTCAGAAGAAAAGGGTAAGCACTGTGGCCAAGCTCACTGTTTTGATAAGATGTGGTGTCTTCAGACTATTAGACCCCAAGTACCAACATCACTTCTGTCTGTGATTATTGACATTAAAATTTAACATAGTATTTAAAAGGCTCTTTGTCCCCATAGCATATACTAGTCATTTATGACATTTGTACTTTATAACCAATTTTAAAGCCTATAAGTATTTTTGACATTGTGCTTTAAAAAAATTGATATGTTGAATGTTATTCACTGGAATGATATGAATGCTATATATTTCTGGTAGAAGTTCAGAGACTCAAAAAGAATATTTGTAAAATATTGCAGGCTATTGACATTTTAAAGTTACCATTTAAATAGTTTTATATGGAAAAAGAAAACTGCAATTGCAATGTATTTTCACAAAGACATATTCCTTTTATTTCCTAGCATATTAGCTGCTTTTATACATTACCTTTTGTACAGTTTCAGTATTTCATAAATGACCTGTAATCAAATGATCTCTAATGACAAATGGTAAGTAATAAATTCTTTTGCTCATTATTTATTAACATGTGTCTACTATGAAAATCACTGAAATTTTAATTACAATCACATTTTGATGACTTTTTCCCTAAAATTACTTAAATGGATATTTTCATGAAAAATGTAATCCAAAAAAAACCACTTTATAAAAAGTAACTATTTTGAATTGAGAAACCACTTTGGTTCCCTTTAATTACCTGTTAGCTGTCTTTTTTCTCTCAGATCTGTCCTCTCATCTTTCTTTTCTAAAGTAGATCAAATCTAAATCCTTTGACACTCCATTGTTGCTGAGAGAGAGAGAGAGATATGAAAAGAGAGGGAGAGAGAGATGTTTTGTATCTACTGAAGTTTATAGCAAGAAGGTCATCTAGTCTGATATCCCCATTTTGCAGATAAATTCACTGAGGCTTATAATGCTTTAAAGGGAGATTATTGCTTTTCTTCCTACAATGCCCTCTTTATAGATACTTTATGAACAATTAATTTTGGAATATCGTGAAACCAGTAATGAGTCAATAAGTGGACTTTTTATTATCTTTTTGTTTCACTTGAATTTGTTTACTTGTGTTTGACCAGTGTCAAATGGGATCAATATTAATCGTTTTTTAAATTTTTTCTTACCTGTACTTTTATGGATTCATAAAATCCATTAGATAATTTGTCTTGCACTCCTCCCTAGCTGAAAGGGTTTGGTAACTGTAGGAGAAGCAGTAAACATCAATAGCTTTTATTTATTATCTATTTACTTATTTTTATCTGAGTTTGTCTTCCGAAGAGTGGAATTTGAAGCAAAGCCTAAATTTTGTGTTATTTCCCCTGTTGCCTTATAGCACAATGGGTGTCTGCAGACACTGGCATATTGTTGAGTACAAAACAGATTGCTCATCAAACCCCCTCAGGAATACTGCTCCTGGGGGTTAGAGAAGACAGTAGAACTGGCATGGAGATGAAGCTCCTTTTTGGGTGTTGATTACCCATGTGGATCATCTCATTATGCAGGACAATGTTAGCACCTCATTTAAATTATCCCCCTCTCTGTGCTCAGTCTGCTCTGGTTAGGTGACCACAGGTGGCTGTTTTTCTTAGGGAGGAGGGTAGTAAGGGGGTAGGATCTTTACAATGCCAAATGGCAAGATGTTTTTAAATTTGAGCCCTTTTATTCAAAGTTATGTGATTCTAGCACCATAGTTTTTAGAATGTATGGAAATTTTGTCGATGGGAAAAACAATGACTTCAATAGCAATTAAACGCTTTCAAAGGCATCTCTGGCTATAGCCAAACCACATCAACACATCTACAAGGAAAATGAAAAGTTCATTCCCTGATCTAGTTATTTCGTCCAAGTAATATCAAACATGTTGGAGTTTCAGCACAAGGACAACCCAGAGCTGATTAATGAAAATTTAAACTTCATATTTAAGTGTTTTGGAAACATGTGAAGAAAGTTAAAATAACTTTGGGATTGAACACCTCACAGAGGCTGTAGGTGTTATATACTTCCAATAAATGATTAGTCCAATAACCCAAGGTGTTCCTGTGGCCATTTAAAATAACTTTCATGTTCTACTTCAAACAAATGCAAATAAAAATTACAGTGATATTCATTTTTCCACATCAGTTGGTCAAATTTTTTTTTAAGTGGTTTGTAGGATGTGGTGAATTGTACATACTCATTTGTGGCTGATGCATGTCAGCTTTTTTGCAGGGTAATTCTAATCTGATCGCAAAAGGTTTGATATAGATACTGTGCCTGGGAAATTTTACTTGCAGTGGTTCATCCTAAGGAAATAATCATTGATATGAGTAAAAACTGAAATATGTAGGCAGACATAAAAAACAGTTGATAAATGTCTGATCCTCCAAGGCAGCAATTGTCAACCAATGTGCCACAAGAATTTTTAAAATATGCAATACCTGACTGATTAATCAGGGGCACTGCCCTTTTCCCGCAGATTGTCAAATGATAAAAATAAATGACAATAGCCAACACAATAGCCATTTGGCGTAAGTGAATAGAAATTACACCTATTTTTGTTGGTCATATTGGTAAAAAAAATATATATATATATATTGGTGTGCCATAGAATTTTAGTAATTAGTTAATGTGTGCCATGAGATGAAAAAGTTGAAAACTACTGCTACAACGTGTAAACATCAGTTACATCTGCATATGTTACATTTTGGTTTTTTTCACAAATGTGTATTTATAATTTAAAAATTATTTTACATTACATTGTGTGTAAAAGGGTGTATTTTAGAGTTTAAAGTTGAATGGTGTTCTGTATTATAGTTTATGTACATTTATTATCTAGTAGCATTTTTACACTACACATCACTCAACAAATGGTGAAACAAATGGTTTTCATGACTGATTTTATCTACAGATCCCAAAAATTCACTGTAACTATGGCTCCCCCCGACATTGGATCATCACCAGTATCTACTGAGATCCCTGAAAATGTGCTTTGGAAGGTTTTCCTGCCTGAAATGAAATTTACCTGACCTCTTTCTCCTCCTGAAGTCCTCGTTTTCCACGGAAAACCCTGTTTCCACTTTATCACCCATTTAGAATGCTCATTATCTGTCATGCCCCATCGCAAGACTATTAGATGGGAGAATAATTTCTAGTAAAGAGGCTTAGGCCTAAAGGATTTTAGTAATTAAAGAAATATACTCTTCATTACTATATATAACTGTTAATAATTGATATTTTTTAATGAGGCATCCCTTCTTCTAACTTTTTCCTGAATTTGAGACAGATAGGGGCCATGAGCAACCATTTTAGTTTTCGAAACTATGCACTAATTAAACATTTTACTTGAAAAGTAAGCCTTTCTAAACTTAATGGCTTTCAAATAAAATTTTAATGAGAAGTTTTGTTAGACAAATCTGAATTCTAATATTAGGACACTACTGCTGATTTCCACTTGAATTAATTTAGTATAAGGCCAAAAATTTTTATTTATATAGATCACACAATAAATGTTTGATAAAATCTTATAAAATTTATAAAGATCATATAGACTTGATCTTAATAACTATAATATATTCTATCACCTGCATTACAGAGCCAAGGTACTATGAGACTAGAACCTAGTTAATAGTGCATCCCTTTTTTTTTTTAAGATTTTATTTATTTATTTTTAGAGAGAAGGGAAGGGAGGGAGAAAGAGAGGGAGAGAAATATCAATGTGTGGTTGCCTCTCATGTGCCCCACACTGGGAACCTGACCTACAACCCAGGCATGTGCCCTGACTGGGAATCAAACCCAAGTGACTTTGTGGTTCGCAGGCCTGCGCTCAATCCACTGAGCTACACCAGCCAGGGCATCATCCCTTTTTATGTTGGCTTTTTTAGTAGTAATAACAGATTTAACCTAAGCCATCTATACTAGTTTTCCAACCTCCTTGTGACCAAATGCCTGGATTTCTGAGATGGTTGGCAGGGCTGGGGTGAACTGGTATCTGTAGAATAGAAATTCTCTGGGTGAAGATAAGTGGCCAATATTAACTTCAAAGTTACCACCTGGAGGCTAGCAAGATCTAATCACTTGTTTCAAGAGGTCCAGATCTTAGAATAAGCTTTTTAGCACGTATAGGGCTCGTAGTTCTTTTAACCACCAGAAATCAGTGATATACCTTCATTTCTCTCAATTTCACAAAGTTTAAAAACAAAAATTAAAAGTCTTACTGTAGGTATAGGAAAGGAAGATCAGAATTTTGTCTGCCGTCCTGGAGAGGTGGGTGGTCATGTGGATATTGTAAAAGAATTGATTTTATTTTGTTAAACTGCAAAAATGTGCTCCTCAGTTTTATGTGTAACCATTGAAAAATAGGAAATATCAGATATGCTGAAAATACAGTGTATCAAGTGAAATATTTTCAAACATGTAAGGTTCATTATAAATGTGTTCATAACACTTATTAGCTCCCTATCAATTAAAAAATGAAACGTTTTGAATTATTGAAAACTGCCAAAAACAATAACAATAATAACACAAAATCAAATCTAAAGAAAGCTGAAGAACTTTGCCTGGATAATAGTGCCTTTGTGAATGATTCCTGTTAGTAGCACCCAAATTCAGATTTAAAATGAGGAAAATTCCCCTGGAAAAAAGAAGTCATAAACAGGCTATTTTCCTGACAACTGACTCCCTTTTTTCTTTTCTTTTTTTTTTTTTTGCTAATTAAAAAAATAGAATTAATCTATTGCTTCTGTAATATCAACTGGACATGTTTCTATAACATCAACTGGATAATTCAATTCTGTCATTAAAATGCCCCCAAAGGTCCAGAAAGCTTGTTTTTGCAATGTAGTATTTGATACGATGTAACATGGGTCCCATTAAGTTGGCTGCAGTTTGCAGTCTCAAATTTGCCATTAGACTGGTTGAGTTAAGGAGACCTGTATTAAAATACTATTTTCCTTCTTCTCCTTGACAAAAAAAAAAAAAAAAATAGTGAATTTAAATTCAAGTATCTCCTCTCCCTCTTCAAAGGAACTGCCAAATACCCTTAAACGCCTCCTTTCAACTCTGAAGTTAGGGTAACGCTTATTACTGTTATTGTTATTTAAATCCCTTAATGTACACTGTCCACATTTTTTCCTAATGGAGTTATGATTATTTTGGTAGTTAGAATCCAAGTGGCTGCATACCTTTGCACTTCTGGGATTTGCCTCATACCTTCGACGTGGTTTTATATCACCAAAAGGAGGAAATGCCTTGTTTTTTGACTTCTTTTCCATGGTTTCAAAGTGGGAATGTGAACATGTTTACATATCGTGGGCATGATTTTTTAAAAAAGGTACTCATAGCAAAAGCACAGCTTTAAACCTTTAGTGTTTAGATGGTGCTGTGCTGTGGCGTTTTGCATTGTGGTGTTGTGGACATGCCACTAGGGATCAAAGAGCAATTCTGCAGAGAGCCCATTTCATTTAGCAAAGCAGGCATGTGCCAGCCATCTGTTGTATCTGCTGATAGAAAACAGCAGTAAGTTCCTCAAACTTTTGCCAGAAAAAAAAAAGGCTTTATTGCTTAGGGGAGATGAGTTACAAGGTACCCTGTAAGCAACATCTGGTTCTATAGCGATTTACATGGCATAAATGTAAACTCCACTGTGTCTTCCTTACACAGTGGTGTCAAGGCACGTAAACAAACCCTTCCCTGCTATTCTCCGTGTTTATTCCTGACTTTAAAATGCTTGCACAAATAAAACTCTTTTAAATTGTTGTGGTGACGCAAAATGCATGATGTTCAATAAAGCATTTTGTTTTGGATTAAACTCATTAAACTTAAATGTCCCTGATGAATAGGATGGGTGTCGTGAAGGAAAACTTTGGGGATTAAGAGTTTGGTGAAAATGCTTCATCCTGTAGCCAGAGCTCCGTCTGATCAGGGCTTCTTTTGCTGCAGTAATTAAAGCAACTTGCCCCACTTGCCAATATGGGAATAAATTGGTTACCTTTCCTTAATGGACATGGAGTTGTTTTCCCTTGCAGCATTTCTGTCTGCTTCAAGCACTCCCTGAATCAATAATCACAGACATTTGAGTTAGTCACATACCATACAAAGAGGAATAAACATGGTCCTTGCCCTCAGGGAGCTCATAGTCTGGGAAACAAAAATTCATCGGACTCACTGAAATGAGGTTAGAAAGTATAGATTTGGCTAAGAACATAAAGAAGACCATTCTTGTATCTGCCTAGAGGAGGAAGGGAGCCAGGAGCACTCTACTGAGCAGGAGTTGTTTAAATTAATTCCTAAAGGTAGCTTAAGCATTCATCAGACAAATGCTTTCCAAGTGGAGAGCTCAGGATGTTTAAGTGCATGGAGGTCTTAAAGGGGAAGGCGTGTTTTAGATAATCATGGGGGTCCTCGTATCTCATTAGAGAGGTAATAGAAATTCAGTAAAGGGGATTTCCAGGTCAAATAACAGACAAAGAGGAGAATAAGATGAAACATTTCAGGGAGGTTTCTTTCTTCTCTGCTCTGAAGAGAATGGATTCAATATTTTAAAAGTTTGTCCCCAGATGTATCAAGTCAGTCTTCGTTGTATGCGTTGGGTGGACAGTAGCTTTTCCACAATCGCTTGTTCGCTCTTTTTTCTAAACTTTTGGAAGAGTTTGTGATAATTAGTATCAGCTCCACAGTAATTTTTTTTAGGTGATTAGGTCATGGAACTATAAAATATTGCTTTCTTTTAGTGCATAGGATTTTAATAAGTCAATTTAATTTTGTAATGGAAACTAGAACTTTGAACTTAATGTAAAACAAAGCTTAAATAAGGAATATAATATGTTAATTTGAAAAAGAATTGACTTAGTTTCTATTCTCAACTCCTATACTACCCTTTAAAGTATCATGAGAAGTATAATAAAGGTATAGAAATCACATTTGGCTGGGGATCTTTTAGTTTAAATAATGAGAGTTGAACACTAGAAATGAATTTATTTAAAATAAGCTTGCTTCTTCAAGTAATCTATTTTACTTTTTAAAATTTACTTAGATTTTTATTCATTTTTAGAGTAAGGGGAAGGGAAGGAGAAACAGAGGAAGAGAAACATCCATCAGTTGCCTCTTGCATGCCCTCAGCTGGGAACCTGGCCCACAACCCAGGCATGTCCCCGACTGGGAATTAAATCAGTGACTTTTTGACTCACAGACCAGCACTAGACCCACTGAGTCACACCAGCCAGGACTCTGTGTTCTTTTAAAACTTATTAAGTAAAACTTGAAAGTCACAGGACAGTTTCTGTTCTTCCTTATTTTTCTTGGATAAACATATGGATGTCTATTCTTCTGAGCTGTACATTTTGTCTTTTTTTAAAATTTTATGGACAAATAGGACTGAGACTCTTGAAATTTTCAGGCATCTTTGGAACTCCATTCACCTTAACAAAATATTGCAGGGCATCTAAAGGTTGTGGGCCTGGGCCGAGGGAGAGATTAGGGCATGAGTTCTTATACGGCAATAATGGAAAGGAGATAAACCTAGTCCTCGTTTAGCTGCTCTTGGCCAGAACTCAGACCACGCCCTGGGGGAAAAACATTAAGAACAAATTTCCTTCCTTTGGGAAAATTAAAAGTTACCTGGAGAGACAGATATATATTGGCCTGTTAATAATTCCTGCTAAGTGGTATTGTGGAAGTACTGATGCATACCCAGGTTATAATGAACATACTGAGATGTAACTCTGAGCTGAGTCTGATTTGAGTTAGCCAAGCAAAAATCTGGGAGAGGGAATCCTTTTAAGGGAACGGAAATAGCCTGAGGCAAGGCACAGAGCCCAGAAATACATTATTTGGAGAACTAGTACTTTGGTGTGGCTGGAGTGTCCGTGTAAAGCAGGAAGTGAAGAGGTAGGCAGCAGCTAGATCCTAAAGGACTTTGTCCAGCATGAAAGCACTTGGGACTTACTCTATAAACAATGTTAAGTCAATTCACAGAAAAGTACAAAGCAGAGAACAATAGGGCCAGAGTTTCATCTTTAGATCATCTTAGCAGGATGGGAAATAGCTTCAAGGGGAGCTGACTGTAAGAGGAGAAATCAGGTATAAGATAGAAGATTAAGGAGAAGGGAAGGGCAAAGTGGATTGGGGAAATATTTAGGAGATAACAATCTGAAAGTCTTGGTGCTAGGAAGGAGTGACTCAGTTCTTCCCACTCGCAACCACCCAGTTAGCTCTGTTAGCCTTTCTGTCCCTCTGCCCCCAAGCTCATCCTACCTGCCTCTGGGCCTTTGCACAGGAAGTGTCCTCCACCTAAATGCACTCCTGCCTGACTTCTGTAGCTTGCTTCTGCATTTGTCCCTTGTCTAATCAAATGTCACTTCCTTTAAGAACCTTTCCCTGACTTCCCTCTCTAAAACAAACCCCCCACCATTATTCTAAGTCTCCTTCTCTATTGTCTGTTTCTTCATGGCACTTAGTATAATGATAATAATTGATTATATTTGATTTTAATGATTGACTTCTCTTCATTGTAAGCCCATGAGAGCAAGGTCTTTGTCCTGTTAACCATACAACTCCAGGTATGGAACAGCTCCTGACACACGATAAGCAGTCAAAAACTATCTGTTGAATGAATGACTATGTGAGGTAGGTCCCATTTGATAGATAAAGCAACTGAGACACAGTGGAGTAAAGGAAACACAGAGAGTAAGTGGCAGAGCTGGGATTCAAGCCTATGCAGTAGGGATTCAATCCTAGTTCTTGCTCTGATCAGTGCTAAATAGAGGTATAATCATAGAGCAAGCTCCAGGAACACCGAGGAGGAAGCAGCTAATTTTGGCTGAGGAAGTAGGGGGAAGACTTCACCAGACAAGAGATAACAATAGAACTAGGACTTGAAGGACATGAATAAAGCCGTTTAATCAACTGAGGCAGAGACACGAATGAGGCATAGTTAGGACTGTCACAGGCAGAGGCAAGGGAGTTGTACGAGTGCATTCTGGGAGAGGCTAATGGTCCCTGGGCCTGGGGCTTGATAGGTGGAAGGTAGGACATAAAGGGCCAGGAAGAGAGAAGCCAAGGCTGGACATTTGGTAAGGCCAGATGGAGAAACACTCAAAGCCATGAAAGGTCACTTAAGTCAATTCATCCACCTATAAGAAAAGTAGTTTATTCTAGATTCTAAAATGTTAGAATCCTATTTTTTAAATAAAACATCTTCAATCATGTAATATTTATGGTAATATCTTTTTTAAATTTTATTTTAATGATTGTTCAAGTACAGTTTTCTCCCCTTTACTCCCAATCAAGCCCACCCACCTTTCCCTCCCAACTTCCCTCCCATTACCACCCTCCCCCTAGTTTTTATCCATGTGTCTTTTAACTTTGTTCCTGTAAACCCTTCCCCTTTTCCCCTGAAATTCCCTCTTCTCTCTCCTCTGGTCACTTTCTGCCTGTCCTCTAATGCAGTGTCTTTGACTATATTTTGCTTGTTTCTTTGTTTTGTTGTTTAGGTTCCTGT